>JAKUCG020000070.1:3000000-3361040 GCA_022539655.2 Ceriodaphnia dubia
AAAAAATATAGGCCTAGCATTGTGTTACGAAACTTGACAATTTGTTCATTTCTACAAAACGATGAATCTGGGAACTCAAATTACTATTTAAGCAAAAAAACTTACCCGGCTTCAACGCAAACTTGATAAGATTTCGATTTATAGATGTGAGTATATAGATATGAGTCTGGTACGGAAGAGTAGAAATGATCCAAAACCGGCCAATTAAAGGCCTAAAATTAGCTCGATAGGTTTCAAATCAACGGAACACAACAAAAGAGTCAAACGCCAAACCAGAGAAGAAGGGAACCATAGAAGAAAAAGGAATGAATCCCTTCATCTCTGCGCCAAACAGCCCAAACTGAATAGTAAAAAGCTGGATTTGGAAATTTGAAATTATGCGGAATGACCTAAAAAAACGCCGCTGGAAAAAACAGGTATCCCCCGCCTTTCATTGAGAATTGAGAACAATATATATTTCCATGTGAACACTTATATATAAGTTCCGAAGAATATATATATATATATATTGTTTTTTTCAATTGACCCAAAACGGATTCCATAGTGGCGTATGCGTATCTATCTAGTCTACCAACTTGATAGCAATAATAACTAGTGTTATTTGCAATAAAAAATGAAGTTACTTTTTAAAAAAGGTATTTTGAATGTATTTACTCCTAGCGCCTCTATCAGCAAGGTACGTAAACTTTTTCTGCATATCGAGTAATCGTCTAAACTACGTTTACGTCTTCTTTGGTCAACTGAAATCGGCCCAAAATCGACATTTCTAGCCAGAATTTAGATTTTAAAAATTAATTCTAAACACTCATTTAAATATCCTATGCAGTGTAAGAGTTTTTTTCGTAGCCTTTGGTAACAATAGAAAGGAACGTAATCTTTTAGTCTTTTCATTTTGTGCTCAGAACTGGGAATATTTCAAACTGTATGGCGCGAAAAGCGCCCTCCGTTTTTCGCGCATAGAATCCCTCCGGGAAATTTCGAAAGTCAGAGTAAGAAAAAGTAGATAAAACAAGCTTGTTAAATTACAGATATTACGAACGTATAACTTTTATTCAATTCAATATCGAAGATATATATTTACAACTTAGGATTCCGTGTGACATATAAGAATAGCATGAACAAATTGAACATTTACTGCGAGTAGATATCGAACTCTTTACTCAACCTTAATTCCTTCCTGATTTTATTAACAAGATCCTTGTGAATGACTATGGCCTCCTTTTGTGTTGGTTTGGCGCGTTGCTGGCTACTGCTAGCTGGTGTTTTCGGTTGAGGAATGTTGTTGGGTTGTGTCGCTACAGAAGAAACAGCAGGGCCTATTTGGGGAGAAACGGTGCTAAGGCTACTCATTTTGAGGTAGGTTTGATGTTTTGAAATGGAACGACGGGATTTTTCTTTGGATGCGGCTTGAGGTGAATGGGGTGTTTTTTCTTTAGTGCTGGATGGAGGAATGACGATGTTATTCGTCACGGAGGGGGCGGCTGATGGCACATTTAGGATAGGTGGGCTTTGATCTTGTTGTGGAGGATGCGATGCTGCCTCTTCCGCAGTTATGCCACTACTTACTGGACTGTTTGTAACCACCGGGCAGCTGGCTACAGCAGCTAAATTGATCGGAGGAGAAGGAACTTCTTCTAGTTGTAAAGTAAAATCCGTTTCGCTAGTCGAGTTGCTATTAGAGATGTTATTAGTGACTGCATTGATAGATTCCGCTGCTACTACTCCTTCATCTAAAGTTTGCGCAGCGATAGCCAGGTTAACTAACCCATTTGACATGGCTGCTGCCTCGGGAGCTGTTTCAGCTGGAGTACTAGCGGATTCCATTAGTACTGGGTCAACTGAGTCATCTATTGCAGAAGTGTTGACTTGGTCGTTCTGCTGTCCAACTGGTTCCGTTTCCGGAAGTTGCTCTGAATTCGAGCCATCAGTGATATTAGGTCTTACTTTATGGGGCGATTTCTTAGCTCCAGCAGATTGGCGGTAACTCACGGCTTTTCGGAATGGAAATGATTGAAATGAAGCGGGCGAGGTAATCGAAGATTTAAAAAGTTTCACAGGCGTCTTCCGGGATTCAAAACTACTTGCCGCGGTGCTATATGGTTTTGCTATGGCTGAGCGCTTTCCTGCCTCTTTCGGTGCTTTATTCGTTTTCCTACTTTTCTGTGGACTGTTCGATGCGGGTTTGACAATATCTTCAACAGGTTCTTTCGGTGTTTTGCTGCTTTTTCTTTTCTTCGGAATATTTGCAACCGGTTGGGCAATTTCCACAACATCAATGTCTTGATTTGATGAAGTCGGAGAGGGCACACGGGGAGACTCCGTTTTGTCAGTTGACGTATAATCCTCGGAAATATTGTCATTCGAATCATGGAAAGTTAGCCTTTTTGGCTCAGCATCCTTTTCCGACTGCGTTTGGTGAGCAGGTGCATTTTTTTCGCGATTGGTGGACTCGGACCTGTGCTTCCTTTTCTTCTGAGTTTCAGAAACACCTTTAGTCGATGCTTTCGCCATAGCCAAAACCTCTTGAATGATGTCTTCCTCTTCTTCTGTCTGGTTCTTGCTATTCGAACGTCGTTGAGACTTGCGTCGATCACTTTTTGGACTTGCAGAATAGCCCTGAGCTCTAGCACAACCAGAGTTGGCTGGCGCATCGGCGGAGTTAGAAGCATTTAATGCCGTTCTTCTAGGTTTTCTGGTCGGCTTAGTAGTTTTCGGTGTACTTGGCAATAGCCCAACATGTGATGACACAGTTGTAGGCTCGTTAGGATTATTAGAATCCTCACCAAACAGGTCAACATACCGTTTTTGAAGCTGCACAGTTTTTTCGACAGAAGGTACATCCAGACGCATGCACTCGTTGATGAGATCGTTTTCTAAAGTTTGATCCGTTTTGTAAGGCGTTGATGGTTTAAGTGCAGCGGCAACATTTTCTGCAGCTCTGCACATCAAAGCAGCTGCTGCATCACTTGCGTCGTTTGATTCTTCCAGCTGTAAGGGATCCATTTCAGTTGAACTTCGCCTTCTGAGTCTCCTCTCCAACTGAAATTATTTGAAATGTCTTTTGTCAAAATAAAATTCGTAAGAAAATAATGAAACACAATTGTATTTACTTTGTCTGGTTCTGGGACATGTTCTGGAGTTGCATTTTGATTTATAATAGGACCTTGCGCCCGCTCGCCACTCGGTACAAAATATGGAGTAGATCTCCCAAGTACTACTTGAGTAGGACTGATCATGGTAATGGACATATTTTTACCAGGGCTTTCCATAACTTCTTGTCTTAGGGCTTCTAACCTGAAAATGATGAAAAGTTTTCAAATTAGAAAACGCAAATTAATGCAAAATAATGGGATTATACCTTGGAGTGTTGAGCACTGAAGGAAATTGGTAGAATCCTGTGTAAGGTGTCTCGATCGAATTGTTTGTGCTATTTGCTTCGAAGATGCACGGAGTGGCAGGTACAGCCAGACTAGGTGAATCTGCAGCTGGCAGGAAGCGGAATCCTTTTGTGAGAGAAACTTGGAACGGACTGGTTGAACTGGTGAGATCCAGGCGGATTTGCGGGGTTCGCGGGATTTCGCCATCCCAAGCACCGAAGCTAGTACTGCTCTGCCCGTCACAATGAGCGGCCAAATTAATCAAACTGTTTGCCACAATTTCATCCGCTTCTTTCCGAGGAGTTGCGAGAACTGGCAGGGCAGGTTGTTGTTGTTGGGTCACAATCTCTTCACGATTAAGGAAACTCATTCCGAAACAGGATAGACTAGACACTTGCTCTTCTGGCTCTGGAATACTTAATTCAACTATTCTTTCTTCTGTCTGCTCTTTTGCTACTTCGACAGTCGTGATTTCTTTCATCGGAGTATTTGCCATTTCATTTAAAATGGAAGCTGCGACTAAATCAGCGTATGTAGTATCCGTAGTGGCACAAAGATGCGGGGTATGTTGAGCAACATTTTTTGCTGTTTTCTCAAATGGAGTTGAACTGATAATTGGTTCAGACGTCGTCGAGCATGTAGATGTAGAGCTATCAGCGACATTGCCCGGGTCATTTGCAGTTGTTTCATTCACAGCTTCAGTCATTGGCGGAGGTGAATGCTTTCTCGCTCGTTTCGCCTTTCCTTTAGGCGTTGCAAAAATTTGATCGTCAGAAGGAGGTGGAGGTGCAGTAGAAGAGGTGGCAACTGCATTTCTCAGCGCAAGATCCCAAGGAATTTCCGATCGTTTTGTTTGGACAGTGGAGCTTTTTTCAGCTGATTTGTCAGTCACTGCGGATATTTCAGGCGATTCTCCAAAATTCAGTTGTCGCACATGACTTCGGCGTCGAGTACTGGTCGGAGTGGTGACAAAACCAGAAGCATCCGGGGTGGGCGTGTTAAAAACCACTTCAGGGGACTGAGAAACTTCGACCTCTGCTGGAGGTTCTTCATTTGGAATATTCATTGTTTTGCAGGCTTCTTGAGCAATTTTCAACAATTCAGCCATGGCGGATGTAATCTGTGGAGTTGCCCCGGCTGAAGATGGTTTCGCGATTGACTTTGCTGGATTTTGGGGAGTTTCAACAATTTTGCCGTCAGTCCGCCAATTTCTTCTCGCCTTTTTACGCAGCGGTTGATGTGACTTCAATTTTTTCATAGGTTTAGGTTGGGAAGGTGCCGGACTTGACGTTACGATTTGGCTTCCAACAGAAGATTGCTGGTTTTCGGAAAAATCGGACACTCGAAATTCTTCCACGAATTCTGATACGGCCTCGCTGACGGCAGAAGAAACAGCATCCGAAACTTGACTGCTGCTTTCTGGAGCGGGAATGGTAAGCGTGAAGACGGGCTTTGGTGCGATCGCAACGGGTGCTCTTTTAATAATTGCCTGTGCTTTCTTTCTCGTTTTCTTCGTTGGAACAGATGGTAATACCGTGTTGGTTGGCACAGTCGCATCACAAGGCACTGCTGAAACGATTGTTGGGACAAAAGTAATTTGTCCAGATGATGTCACAATTGCAACACTGTTCAAAGAATTGATTGAAGATGAGTTGCATATAATCTCAGAGCCTTGGATAGTACAGAAGGTTGGCATGGCTGATGGATCCACAGCTACAGGCGGCATACCCGCATTGTACAGAGCCAATGCATTCTCTTGGTTTTCTTCTACATGACTCACTGCAGGGGATGCAATAGGTTCCCCTTCAATCTGAGCTGTGCTATCGGGAGTACCAACTGGAGTTGGATCTAAACTATCAGTACCTGAACAAAAATAAAATTGTCACAACAAAATCCTTTTTTGGTGAAATTGGAAATATATATGTTTACCTATGCAGTCCTTCAAAAAATTATCAAAAGCAGGATCAGCTTGAGTTTCTGCTACAATAGCTTTGATGACAGCATCCAAATCCTGGGCTGTGGCAAAGTTCCCACTTTTACAAGTATCATCATCAGGGAAAGAGACTAGAGCTTTCTTTTTGTTGATATTCTCTGCTATCTTTTCTTGAAAATCTCGGTCTTCCAACAGACGATCATACACCAGGGCAAAATCAATAGTCTCCTCTCTTTCAGACATTGGTGGCTCGGAACTGTTGGGAGAAGAATCTTTCTCACCAAAATCCAGTACTTGACTAAGTCCCCAATCAGTGTTGACACTTGCATCACAGGTTTCTTTAGGAGGTATGGCATTTTGATTCTGAAGTTTATGGGAATCCTTTTTTTCTTCATCATCAAAGATGTTTTCAGTATTGACACTGGCATCACAAGTTTCTTTAATTTGAGGCTTCTCGGCTGATGGTTGACTCAATGAGTCACTTTCTAAATGTTCTGTGTTGACACTAGCATCACAAGTTTCTTTTGGAGGCTTGGAAACTGTTTCAGATTTAACATTTTGAAAAAGAGTTTTGGTGAGACTTGGGAGACTGTCATGTTCTCTAAAAATAGCCGACTCCAAGAGATCTAATTCTTCAATGACATATTCCTTCGTTTCAAAGTAACTTTCAAGTAAATCCGCTAAAGAAGGTCCTAAAAGTCTTGGAAGCTTGTAAGGTGGCTGGACTGGCTTCAAACCTTTCAGATGTGGGCACTCACTAATTAAATGATTGGCACTTTTCTCATAACCTTCTTTGAGAAGATGATGATGAATTAGCCTAGCAATGTCGATTGAAAGTAAAGCCATTTTCTTTCAATCAGTAATAATCTCAACTTTCCATATTTGTAAAACAACACGTCTTCTTTGTCAATACTCAAGAAACGCCGCCAATTATTTTGTCTGCTAAAACGTGCAGGGTTGCCATATTTAAAAAATGCTAACGGCCACCGGAAATAGCTGGCGGGCTGGTGGCGCGCTGGAAAGCGAGTATGCCAGCGACCTGCCATCGAGTCAGAACTCAGAATGCAGCAAATTAGCAATAAAATAACTAAAAATAAAATCCAGATAATCCCAAAGTCACGTATATTTACAAGAAGTTTTTAAATTCCAGTATAGGTATTTCCAGATAATCTATGGATTATTTCACACTTTGTTACAAAAGTTACATATAGGAATTCAACAAAGCTGTTCGCTCTTTAATTTCCTCTTTGCACCAAGTCGGCAATGGACACAGTTGGCCCATATCACTTACCACTTTGGCCAAGCTACTTAAGAGAAATTGCAATTGTTCGGTGCTCTCAAGACGAGGTCGTTTTGCCACGGATCCATTTAAGGAAGGTTCTGTCATGGTTGAAGAGTCAACAATTGGTAGTGCGTACGCTTCGATTGCCAGTTTGGGGAGAGGATTTAAGTTGCATGGAGGACTCGCAAGGCAAGCCGATTGCGAAGTTATGAATACATTTTGTTCGCCAAGAGGTGATTTAGTGGCTACGCGGTTAATGAATTGCTTGACCATGGAATCTTGTCCATCACGAACACAAGATGGGGCTAGCTGGGAATGTGGTGTTGTCTTGAA
The DNA here is from genome assembly GCA_022539655.2 of Ceriodaphnia dubia. Classification (NCBI taxonomy): domain Eukaryota; kingdom Metazoa; phylum Arthropoda; class Branchiopoda; order Diplostraca; family Daphniidae; genus Ceriodaphnia; species Ceriodaphnia dubia. Next base: position 3,006,926 of record JAKUCG020000070.1, read on the forward strand.
AAATATTTCGAAGGCGCGCATTGCGCACATTTGGACAAGGAAGGATCGGCTGGCAAGAGATTCACAAAATAAATTGGCTATGACACGCAATACGGCTGGTTGTTGCGGTGAAGCTGCTACGCCGGATGTTCCAATTTTACTCAAGAATTCTATAGTATCAAGCTGCACTACCGTGAACGTTTTGGAGTCCAAGGCCAGTTTCAAAATTTGCATTAGGTGAAGATGCAATTCTTTCTGGGCGGGCTGAGCTGTATAGAGTAACACACGCAGGACCGAGGTCAGTAAGTGTTCGATATGACGATGGTATTCTTTGGCCGATCTGCTGTTCAAGCCGTTGAATAAATGGGCTCCCGCTTTCAATAAATTAGGTAACAAATCGTTCCGGTCTTGCACACTTGAATTGTTTCCAGAAGTGCAGGCTGACCGAAGACGAAGAATGACATTAGCTTTCACCAGCTGAGAACTAGTAGTCGAGGATAGCAAGCAACGTTGCAAGTCAGTTTTCTGCTCGACAGAAAAACTTTTCCAGTTTATGGCAACCCACATGTCAGGGAATTTTTCAACTGGATGCGATTTTAATAAGGCTGCACGACCGGCAGGCGAGAGCAACGGGATTAAGCGGTTGATGAGATAAATTGGCCGAGAATGGGTAGTTGGTACTGGCGGACTCAGAAGGAACAAGTATTGAACTAATTCCAAACAAAATGCGGATGAGCCGTATCTATAACATACGCCTTGAATTATGGTATAACTCTTTTACAAGTAAAAATGTAAAATACCTTGCCATAAAGGTGAGGATGTCACTAGCTATTAAATGGGCCCAGAAACCTCGCTGAATAAAGGACTGAAGAAGGATAGCAACACAATGTGTAACAGAATTTGGTGCAATGATTGCTATTGCACTACAAGCTTGCGTCACCTGTATATTACATGAAAAGCGATTTAGAATTTAAGTTAAAAGCATGCTAAAAATTAAGTACCAATAATTCATAAACAGGAACTGTATAGACTGCTTTGCCGCTATGAACGATGCCGTGAAGTACGATAGCTTGACTGAATTCGGAATGGGCTAAAAAAAAACAATCTCTTTAAGGACGACTACTAATTAGATGTCATGACAAATAAAAAAACTTTACCATAATCGACAGAAGAGAGAAACACCGACAATAAGTCACATGTGGTAATGCTGCTGTTTTTTCCTATAACTAAACTGTAGCCCGGTGTGAGAAGCAAACCTAGTAGTCGTATCAAATTCAGGCGGTTCTCAGGCGGGCAGTTTGAAGATGTTTTGAGTAAACTGGATTTGAGTCGCCGTGTTTTTGCTAAATTCTCCAATAAAGGATGAATGGTGATGGACACATGGAGTTGAAAGAGAGGTACAAGATCGTCGCTTATAGAAAGGTGATATTTTATTGCATCGGGAGTGAACCTAAAAATAAGTAAATTTCTTTAAAAATTATATCATGTTAAAATTCGTAAAAACGGTGATACTTTTGAAGCTGGAGTACAAGATTGAGGACAGCTTCGTTTACACTTTCATTTTCCAGCAATTCTTTTTCAGCAAGTCCAATTATGACTTTTAGCAAGAAACCTGCAACTTTTACCATTCTGGAATTGCTGGCATTATCCTGTAGCTTGTCAAAGAGATAAAACACTTCTTCAACAAGGAAGATCACAACAGCTCCCAGTTCCAATTCTGGGCACACAGCTGGATGCTGCTGGATGGTTTTTAACACCAGTTTCCAAATAAAGGCCATTGATTTTGCATCCAACCTGCAGGAGAATTTCCCTATTGCTATCAAGAGGTTTAGCAATTTGGTGAATGCAGAGCCATCAGAAAAATTTTGCTGTTCAATAAGTGGGAGAGCAGTCATCAACATTCCAGAAGAATGTTTGAAAAGTTCTTCTGTGATGGTAAAGTTCCTGAGCAAGTTTGAAAAAATGGACTACTTATTCAGATACACAAAATAACCCATTAGAAAAGCTTACTTTGCCTGAGAACAACTTCTATATATCTGCTCAATGATTTCAAAGATGGTGATAAAACAAACAGAATCGTTAATGCCTTTGGCATGATGTAAACAGTAACCAAGGCATTCAAAATACTGTTTCAGTTCATTTGAACTATGCAGTGCTAGAACTTGAAGAAGAATTTGTTTGCAGGTTGTGATGGTAAGGCGACAAACTGTTACTGACATCAGCACCAGTTTCTGTGAAACAGCAGCCACCATTTGAAGAATAGATGTGATATCCTTGTCATCAAAATCTCCTTTAAAACAAATGTTTTAAAGTGAGTTAAGGTGAGATATTTTACATATAGATTTTAAAAGTTTATAAATATTTGCCAGAAAAGGATATTGATAGTTGGTTTTCTAGCTGGGAAGCACCAGTTTGCTTGACATTTTCTTCATCAAGCTTTTTAACAAGCTTGAATATTTCTGTTACGTCATTATCCCGTATTATTATCCTCGATTCACCACTCCAATCATCGAACACACTTTGGTCGAGCGTCAAATTCCATGGATCATCCATGTTTTCACTAAAATCATGCTGCCAGCGAGCCAGCCTGCCTAAAGTGCCAATGTATAATCGCGCCAATTTTTTACACTGTTGCAATGTTTCTTAATAAGCTTTCCACAAATTAGTAACAGAGACGGACTCATCACGGACACGGACTCGCTGCTTGGTGGTTGCTTTACAATGAGGCATGAAGTAAAAGCAAAGTTTCTTTTTAGCAATATAAGTTTATTTCTTTTTCTGGTTACACTACAGACCTATAATCATACATAAATTGGACTACCGGCATCAAAAAGTAACTGAATGGCAACAAACACTTAACAGTTGAAAAATTGTTGAGTAATTGCACCTTTGCCGTACAATCTGCATTAAAATTTTCAAAACCGACACCGCAAACACGTTATTTGTTGATCTCCACTAGCTGTTTCGGGATTTTAAACATAAGATTTTTTAAAAAATGAGTATCGAAACGAATTTTTTTTCCCGGACCCTACATGAACAGGGATAATATTAAAAATGACATGCAAAAAAAAATCAGAGATCAGGACTAATAAAAATTATAATTACCAAATTTTACGCGGAGATGGCACATTGAATCACTCATCCAAAAAACCGTTGTTACTCATGTTTGAACGGAGACCTTTGTATTTCTGAGTGTGTAACCACTTTATTTTCCATTAAATATTAGAGGAAGAGTAGAAAAGTAGAGAAACGAAGAAATCAACGAACTACAATATAATCATCCAACAAATATAAAACAAAGATGGGAATGTTGTACTACCAATTAGAGTTAATATTTGCCATCCTAAGTTGAAGTGACCTTTTATCGCGCAATTTATTTCCCATTCTCTGCTTCACTTGTGGTACAGTCACATGTGGAAAACTAGCTGTGATGAAATCTATACAAACCAGTCATAAATAAGTTTAGAACTTGAAACATCGATATGAACCATTACCAATTAATGCGGTTGTTTTATAGGCATCCAATGGTTGTTTCGATGTATTGATGCCTGTCACACTGCAACTGAGCATTTCTTCCTCTGTAAATAAACATTCCATGAGATTGCCAATGACCTTTTTGTAGTTGGATGTGTTTTGGCATGCTCTAGTGAGCTGTTCTTCTGACAGGTATTTATACAAAGCAGCCTGTTATTGGAATTTTATTATCTTATCAAATTTTTATGAATGCAGTCATCAATAATGAATACCATTGCAGGACTATCATTTTTAGCCCTGTTGGGCTCTTCACTTCTCCTGCTGCTGGGCTCTACACTTCTTCTGCTGGACTCCACACTTCTCCTGCTGGACTCCACACTTCTCCTGCTGGACTCTTCATTCCTCCTGCTGGACTCTTCATTCCTCCTGCTGGTCTCTTCATTCCTCCTGCTGGTCTCTTCATTCCTCCTGCTGGGCTCTACACTTCTCCTGCTGGACTCCACACTTCTCCTGCTGGACTCTTCATTCCTCCTGCTGGACTCACCGTTCCTCCTGCTAGAATCATCATTCCTCCTGCTAGAATCTTCATTCCTCTTGCTGGATTCTTCAATCCTTCTGCTATTTGTGTGCTTAGCTACTACTAGCATATTTTTTTTCCCATTTGTCTCCATATTTGTTGTAGAATGTCTAGGAATAGCAAGTAGGGGGGTTGTATTTGATATTTGTCCACTCAGCAAGTCAATCATTTTTGGAAATGCTAAAAAAACAGTGGAAGTTATTTTTTAAAATATATATTCTTTAGAATCTCTAATAATTAATACTTTCTTGAAGTTTCCAATTGAGTTGCATCAACCGAGTATTCTCTCTTTTAACTTTTTTCACTTCTTTTTGTAGTCTTTTTACTTCTGAAAGTAACCAGCTTTGCTGGCTAGGGCCAATTGACCCTAGAACATCTGATTTCCTTTTCCTTGTCCTTCTGGGATCCATGTGCATCTGTTAGAGACATAATGAAAGTACCATTAGGAAAAAATTCAAAAATAGATTAAGTAATTATCAATGATATAGTTTAACATTTTGAATATTTAGAAAGGTATAGCTTACTTGATTGACTGGGTTTACTACATGATATTCTTTAATACCATCCAATTGATCTTCACTAGACGAAGAAGAAGAAGATGATGAGGAAGATGAAGATGAAGAGGATGAAGAAGATGATGATGAGCTCATGGCAGTCTTTATAACAGGGGTACACAATTCTACCACTCAAATTTCCTAAAGATAAAAAGTGTGTTGATGTTGATTAAACCAAATAACTTAAAAACACAACAATTAATAAAAGATCTCTTAATTTTAATACTGTGTTACAGAAAGTACAAGATTTTTTCACATGTGTAAGTTCCCTTTCTCCGCCATGATCCATTGTCTCACATGACGCACAGCATATGCTGGGATCGTTATCATGTGAGATATTTAATTCGTGAACGGAATAGTCGTTACTTTTGCTTAAAGGTTCACGTCTTATTTTTAATTATCGAAAAATTTACTAGAAATAAGTTACCTTGCTGCTTTATAACCTAAAAGCACCTTTGTAAACGCGACCTCCACAACATCCAATGCAGAGACAACTCCCTGAAATCACGGAGGAAACAATAAGTAAGAGTAAAACCCAAGAAACTCGTCAGGTGAGTTTCTCATATTCGTGAGAAAAAATATGTAAATCAAAGTGCACAGCCGCACAGGTGCCTCGAGGCCATGTTGCCACGTCACTAGTTTTTGGAATGCACAAGAAAAATCAAAAGTCAAATCAGGGTCACATCATCATACCTATCATTACCATCATAGGAATGCTGCTTTAACTTTGGACTTGAAAATATAAGTTAACAATAGTTAGAGATAATTTTTCTAATTTAAGTGAAAATCGAAATATTAAGAATTTAGCTGAATCATTTACATCAGTCATTATATAATATTTTCTTTTGGTTGCAACGATGAGCATCACGCAGCTTGACTATATCTGACTGTTTCCTTTTTTAACTAGAGAAAACGAAAACGTTGTCTCCAAATTTAAATGGTATGTATTAAATCTCCTTTCAAGTACGTTTTAACGCACGTACACTGCATCGAGTGTTCTGGTTCTTTGAGCAGAAAGAAGGTATTGAGATAGCTATACATATATAGTAACCCATATTCCCTATACCGCTGAAGTGATACATTATTAATAGGTAATTAGAAACGGTGTAAGATTACAAGATTAACTATAGTGTAACACAGACGTCCGCCGGACGTGATACATTATTAATAGGTAATTAGAAACGGTGTAAGATTACAAGATTAACAATAGTGCCACCGCAGTTCCGCTACAAGATTGTCTAGACGGCTCGATCTCGAAAGCGAAGCAAACGGATCGAGCACTCTGGAGCATATATTTCTCTGGTTATACACTTGCATCTTCATAAAGTCGCGGCTATGCACGCTCTAAACGCGCTTACGCTTGTAAAGTTCTATTCATTTTTTTATTTGAGAGAGCGCACGTAATTAATTCGAAAACCACCGATCGTGATAGCGCTCCTCGCAACCCTGAATTGGTCAATGGGGTGGATATATAATCCAAATAAGGATTATTTTGAATGGAGGTTATAGTACTTTCTTCACTTACAAGATCGTGAATTACGCATCTGCCAAAATTTAAAATCACATAATAAAAAACAATTGCTGTACATAGGAACGGGGTTTATATCTTTGTACGTACGATACAAAGGCCAACGAGAATATGGAATGTAACCTAGACCGACGTACAATTTTTAACGATTGTTGTTTATTACTAAGTGTGCGCCAAAAACTACCATCTAAACAGAAAATTACTGGAAGGTTGCTGAAGTGGTTGGAATCTAAAAGTGACTAAAATGGGGGGAACAGTAATGGCTCTTTATAGTCAGGCTCATGACAACCTTAATTATTACCTCATACTTACTTTTATCCCATCATTAAGTTGGTTGATACCCCTGAATTACAGGCGACACTATAAATTGTCTATAGAAAATATTTGTATCGATTTCGACGAGCTAGGAACGAACTATTACCGCCTTTGCCATGGTTTTACCGTTACCTCGAAAAAGAAATTCAAAATGCTCTGCTAATTGCTATTGTCGTCGTTTCCCTTTTATGAAATTACTTCTAAGTTATCTAATTTGTAGGAACCTAGATAGATACGTTAAACCCATCAAAAGCGCAGACGGTGTTTGCTATTTCAAGCAATCCAAGCACAGCAAGGACTGGTTGCGTTTAGTGCTAGCTTTCTAATACAAATGCATCGCGACAAGCGCATCTTCCTGAAGTGAAACCTTTCGAGCAAAGAGATTTCTCCTTGTCGAAAGAACACAGACGTGTTCTTTTAGAGTTTCATTCATCGTCAAAATTCGGTAATTGCTTCTGTATTTCGTAAAAAACATATGTTTCGTTGAGAAACGTTGTAGCCAAAAGAAAAAAATGATCTGTGGAAAACTTCTCTACGGAACACATACCAGACAGAAATGTTGAATCAAGTACTTCTTTCGTTACCTTTTTGTTAATATTTCCGCTTTTACAATTGTTACGCATCAGAGAGAAAGTGTTACGACTTGGTCGACAAGTCATCCAACAAACAAAATCTTTATTCCCAAAAGTACTGTATAGTAGGTAGCTATATAAAGTATTTAAACAAGGAAGTTGAAATACTTCACATTTACATATTGAAATTTGTTTAATTGCAAAACCAGTTGGGGAAATTCTTATTTGTCGTTTTTTGCTATCAACATCTTGCTACTAGTTGCTTTCATTCTGGCCTGAAAAGATTTTCTCTCAAGCGCGGATTTCCCTACTATCATCAAGTTCTTCTAAATATTTGATGCTAGCTTTCTAACAGTTTCTAAGGAGCTTTGTCTTGTATTAAACTTACGATAGCTGAATTGCAGCAAGTGTCATCTTATTTTATTGGTTGACCGTCCGTCCGTCGAGGTGCGTGGTGTTGGATATCACGAATGAATATTTGTGCAGTTGCCTTTCGGCAAAGTTAATTTTGGGTCAAGAGGACGCAGTCATTTTGCCTTTCCACAGAAGAATGAATTAATCATTGTAACTACATATTAATCACCACAATTAATAACACAGCTTTGGGATTGGGATCGTTCTTCTTTTCATGTAGAAAACATCAGTAATCCAACACTCCTCCCCTTTTCTTAATTCGAGTCATGCTAACGGCCCCTACCTATGGGTTTAGGGTCATTACACTCAAGTTTTCACATACTCCAGACATGCTCACTGCATTCAGTACCGTACTTTTCCACCCTCAACTGGGATTATTGCAGACGTGGTGTAGCTGTTAGAGCCGACTATTTGCTTCACAATGTCTGGCAGTTCCGTAGTAACTCGGGGTCCCTGGTGTGACGTTTTGATTTTTATTATTTGCTTTGAGGATTTCCCCACTAGCAGATGGAGAAACGCGCACTTTCGCATGCGAATAAATTTCATCTTCGTTGAAACACGTAACATCAAAGAAACTTATGGAATAGCACCCTGTCTCGCCACCAACTGCTACCGCCATTTTAGAGCTTTTAAATTTCGAGGAAAAATAAAAAAAAAAGACCTTAATGAATACCCCGCTGATAGCTCAACTAAAAAAATGTTGCCCAAGGCCTAACGATTCAAAAACTAGGTTACACCATAACACATAAGAGAAGAAGAACCGTTTTAAGGAAAAGGGGTATTATATAAGGCTCACGAGTTATCGTTGTGAATTAATGAAGCGGAACTTTTGAGTTACCAGAAAAACAAACTTGCTCTGCGGGATATTCAATCGAAGTCACCCATCGTGAATACACACATTTTTACGGGAATGACTGTCCGTACTTCAACTTTAAATTGAATTCGAATAAATAAATGATGACGTCAGCTAGAAAAAAACATTTACCGGCGCACCAGAAGTTTCAAAAATGTAATGTAAATCGGTCTATTGTTTGAAAAGAAAGTGTTTTATGGTTGTCACCATCAATATGCCTACTGATCATTTTGTCCGTTTTATTATTGTCGAGAAATGCGACGGCGGAGCTGTTATTTAATAAAAAAGAGGTTATACAAGCAGTCCCGTTACATCTTTTTGCAGCAAGCAATGCGGATGTACATATGATATCAATATATTGCCAGACGGTTGAAGGCTACGCGTCACTCCTCTCGCGAACTCTTGGTTTTTTTGTCGTTCTTATTTTAGTTTTGTTATCATAAAAAAGTTGATGTAAATTTTCAACGACGCGGCTGTGCGCACCTGTTGTAGCCTCGACTAGTTTCTGCTTCCCGTTCTTAGTTGTCTGAATGTGCTACGTTCATAGAGCTGATATTCCTGAACCGCTCTATGTTTGCGTCCTATTGAGTAACACATGTGTTGCCCTAGTTTCTACTACGAGAGCGAGCGTAAAATTTCATAGAGAAAAGCCTGATAATCAAGAATCTTCTCATGTAAAAAGTTGTTTTTTCTTTTCAGAGTTACTTTCGAATAGAAGGAGAATAGACACCGCACAAAAGTAGAGGCCTATATGGTTAAAGGCTTGGAGTGGACTCCCGCAAGTTGTCCTCCCCCCTCCCATCGAGAAAGCCGACACTTTTTTCTATTTTCTTTAGCTCCGCACTCCCGAAACTGAAGTTGATGGAAGAAGGTGCTTAGTCTGAGACCAGCCGACGAAGCGTCGGGTTCATTCGTCCACTATGCTCCTTCCCATAGATAGTATTTTAACCCACCAGTGGATAGGGTTCAATTGGCCTACCTGGATTCTTTTGACTTCGGCCGCATTTATTTATTGGATATACTGGCGAAATTCTCATTACGTTAGGTTAATCGACGCTATTCCAGGGCCAAAAGGTTTGCCAATCCTCGGCAATGTCCTCGAAGTCAATGTCGATCAAGTCCGTAAGTGAAATTCTTTTAGTAGACTACATTTAAAATCAATTTTCTTTAGAATGTAATTTATTCAGGTTTTACTGAAAACGTTCAAATTCACGCATATGGTTAATTCTAGTTTTATTTATAGTTTTTTCAAATTTAGAAATAGATAAATACTATCCCCTATGTACGATTTCTCTGTTTCAGAATTCTTGCGGATAATTCATCGCGAGTGGGTAGAAAAACACGGAAACATTTACCGCGGTTGGGGCGGTTCTCGCGCTATCGTATGCATAGCGTCTCCGGAGCTCATGGAGGTGTTTACGAGCCCCATATAACTTTCTAATACTTAAAAAGTGAAACATTAATGAAGCTTTATTTCAATATTTCTATGGGGCTTTCATCTTTCCTTGTAGCCGATTCTCGCTAGCCAAAAGCTGATTACGAAGGGTAAAGAGTACTCTTACCTAGAAAGGTGGCTCGGTGCGTGTATGTTCTTGACAACAGGTAACAGTTTTTCTTTTTCCGCAAATATTTCGTGTTATTCAGCGAGAAAAAGCCGTAGCGTAAAGACGTTAATTTAACATGTAACACAGGCACGCGATGGAGGAGCCGCCGTCGTCTATTGACCCCAGCCTTCCACTTTAAGATTTTGGAAAATTTCTTTGACGTTTTCAACGAACAGAGTTACAATCTCATCAGTGAATTGGAAACAGCCGCTGCTAACCCGACTTCAAAAGATGGAAGCATCAATGTCTACACCATATTAACCCAATGCGCCCTGGATATTATTTGCGGTTGGTCCACATTTTTTTCTGCTTTGATTTTTTTCTGCCATTATTTAATTTTTATGACACGGAAACAAAACAACAAAAAATGGGGGGAAAACAATACCCTAGGCTCTTAATGTCTTTTTTCTTCAATCATATATGCATGTGGTCTACGTGCTCGTTCTAATGTTCGTCTGCGTGCGTACTATGTATGTGCTAGATTCGTCGATGGGCCGGCAGGTGAGGAAAAGGGAAGAAACTCGCGGCTATCTACATTCCGTTAATAGGTAAGAATCACTTGGTTTCGAAATTCCCTACTTCTTCCTAGTTTCTAGAAGGATCTCGAGATACGGATAAGAGGGATCCGAGATTCGGTAAAAGGAGGGAAGAATAAAGGGGTTAATGTTATTCAAAGTACCAACAAAAGCAGAAAAAGGACAAACTAACCCTCCGCTTCTTCTTCTTCTTATGTAGGATAACACAGTTAACTATGGAACGCAGTTTGAGGCCTTGGCTGGACAGTGACGTCTTATTCAACCTCACCTCATTGGGCCGCGAAAACAGGGAATGCGTCAAAGTCCTCCACGACTTCACTAATCAGGTGTGTTGATAGTCTACATGCGTGCAGGTGCGCCTATGTTTTCCCACCGCAAAGTCCCGTTGGCTTTCTCTCACCAGAGCTCGAATTTTCACTAACTCGCATATTGATTTCACCAGGTAATTCGAGACCGTAAAAAGATGCTCAGCGAAAACAATAACCATACCGACGAAGCTGCTGACGACGAACTAGGCGCCGATTCACCAAGTAAAAACATAGTACTATATAATTTTGAAATATTTTTCGGGTTATTAAGGTTAAGCGAACTTTTGCGTGCGGTGCTCTTATTTAGAGAGGAGATTAGCCTTCCTCGATCTGTTGATTCAAGCCTCAGAGAATGGAACTAAACTTAGCGATGATGACATCCGCGAAGAAGTAGATACCTTTATGTTTGCGGTAAGTTTAAATTACTTGTTAATTGACTTTTTAACGAGTTTCAATGATTTATTGGTGTTTTATAGGGCCACGATACGACTGCCACTGCAATGGGATGGTTCCTCTATTTAATCGCCCAAAATCCCCACGAACAGGTTAAATTAATCAAATGAAAGTTGACCTAGTTTCCCAGAAAAATCGAATATTTCCACTATAGAAACTATTGTTTGATGAAGTGGACGAGATGTTCGAAGACAGTGACCGTCCTTGCACACCTCAAGATTCGGCTAACCTCAAGTACCTGGACTGCTGCATCAAAGAAACTCTGAGGCTTTACCCGAGTATTCCCGGTGTGATGAGAACCATCACGGAAGATACCAAAATCGGTGAGGCGTTAAAGGCAAACATTTCGAGAGAAAGAGAGAAGAGAAAAAAACCGCATTTCTCGGAGAAAGTCGGATGCAGTTTCAGATGCATAATTCCTGCGTGATACTCACACAGGTGGATACGTTTTACCAGCCGGATTATCCGTAGCGCTGCTCATCTACGGAATGCATCACAATCCAACAGTCTACCCAGATCCCGACGCCTTTAAGCCCGAACGGTTTTTACCCGAACAGAGTGCTAACCGTCATCCGTACGCTTTCATTCCTTTCAGCGCTGGACCTCGAAATTGCATCGGTAAAAATATTGATTCGATCCAGCTTTCCCGTTAACTTATAACTGAGTATTATTCCGAAATAGGACAAAAATACGCGATATTCGAGTTGAAAGTCGTCCTTTCTTGGGTTTTGCGGAAATTTGAATTCTCTATTGCCGACCCGTCTGGTCCGGGTATCAAGGCATCCAGTGAAATCGTACTCAAACCTCTGAATGGAATTCATTTGGTCGTCAAAAAGCGTCAGCCTCGCTCAGTCGTCGTCTAAAATTCTTTTACTATTATAGGTGCAATTTCAATAAATCAGCTCATCGCGGTACAGCTTTGACCATCCATTAACTAATCCAATAAAACACCTCATCCATTTGCAATAAAATGAATTATGTATACAGTACTACATGGTAAACAGTCCCCTGCGCTACGTGTCAGAATGTGTTCCAGCTTGGTTAGGTAGCCGCAGAACAATTGGCATCAAAACTTAGGGGAATTATACTGTAGTCGTCTACTAGTTACCTCAGAGAATGCTCGCGGATAATGTTGCGGTAATTATTAATCAATCGAGCACGACCGCATTTTTACCGTCTTTTCTCTGCGGTGTTTCGCCCATTGGTTGTGAGCTCGTGTTACGGACTGAGAGTATACTTTTATCGCAACCGGCACACGTACGAATATATAACCGCGGCAAGCGGGACATGCGCGACCTCCTTGCAGGTTATCGAAATATCACAGATGGAAGCACTTTAGCGTGTCCTTCGGAATGGAACAAGGAAGAATACCAACAGCCTATTCCAAGCAGCTGTTGAAACGCTTGAATGCGCTGGACATGTGAAAATGGGTCGAGAAGATCACCAAGACTCTCTAAAGAAGATTCTACTAATTTAACCTGCCGTCTTTATTTCAGTAGCCTCAAATTTCTTTTGAAAAGTAGGCTTTCTAAAAGGTCCTAAAAATAGAGCTACCTTAAGACAAGTATTGATGGCAGAATAACGGAGGAAGGCGTGCTTGCCCCCAGTACCGTTACGGATACTGTGTATTTCTAAGAACATCAGACGACTTTGATGCAACTATTATAGATTGACCGCTCTCGCCCACCCGGTAGTGGTTTCCCATTCGAACGGCCATATATGTTCAAGCTGGATATGTGCCAGTCACACACTTTATAAAGTATTTTGAAGAATTGCACGCATGTTTCAATGTGCGTTTCTTAAGCATAAATTGAGGCCACAAAAAGTCACGTTACCTTATAGCGCATATTATTTATTACCTCGGGAAACGGTGAAATTACACAGTCACGTCCGAATGATGTGTCCCAGACTTCTGTTCCAGACCAACTTGACATTGATGCCGACGAAGAAATCATCAAGCGTTACGAAGCTTAAGGGACTACTCAAGTTAACAGTTCAGGAAACATTTAAAATTTTTCGTAGATGTGAGGTGTACTTGCTTTCAGACCGATTTAAAGGGGAAAATTTTATTTCGTCGCCTTATTGGTGCCAAAATAAACCCTACGGTTAAGGCCTTCGGTCTGAGGAGTATGAATCGTCAATCGAGCTTAGACTATTTTTACTATTAGGGTTGGTTTCATGCGTTTCATGCTTGGGATCAGTGTGTTGGAAATGAGGAATAATGAAACGGATTTTTGGATTTTACTGGATTTTAGTTCCGTAAGAATTGTATATGAATTCCATTAAAATCCAAATTCAAAATTTCTCAATTCCAATACACTGCTTGGGATCATAAAAGCAGTTTAAATATTATTTGTGACAAGACCCATCCGTCACTTAACGGCATTTTGTGGGTAACATATATATTTTTTCCTCTGCTGCTGATTGTAAAATATTCGAAACGTTCGTATTTTCTTCCGAATATCACGGGCATTACTATAATAGATGAAATATCAGACTCTCCAAGTGTCCCCATCTTTGCACATACATTTTTTCTGCGCGTGGATGATGATATGTATGTGCGCTGTAAATTTAAGGCCCCCCCCCAAAAAAAAAAAGTAAGAGCTGAAACGTCTATTATTCTAACGAATGGCATACTGTTTCATATTGATGTGTTCCTCTCAATGAGTTAAATCCATAACTTTCAACCATAATTAAAGAAATAGACACCCACAGTGAGAAAAGCGCCTTGCAAATATTCAATTTCTAGGGACTGTTCCTATGGGATTTCCTCTCTCACCAGAAATCCCATTGAGATTCACCAGTTAGATTTTTAGTTTTCCTATCGTGAATGCATAATCAATTAGAAAAAAGTACTATAGTGTTTGGTAGTGGGGGGCAGCTGAGAAAATTTCAAGAATGATAGCAGTTGCCGATTTTTTCTATGACCTTCCGTTTTCAACTAGTAGGGCGCACAAAATTTTTGATATTCGGAGAAAATCAGTGGTTTTCTCCGAAAATCCTTAGCCTCAGGCGTGGCGCAAAGGAGGAATAAAGTTCTGCGCGAGTCCTAGCCGTACGGGCTAGTGCGATCTTCCATTGCATTAAAGACCGCTAGGCCTTCGGCTGAGGTCTACGCCCTCAGACCTCAGGGATTAAAGTACACTAGAATAAATTCAAATTTCGCACTGTTTTAAGATAAAGAACTACACTGTCGATAGCTAATAAATGGGAAAATTTACTCAAAGACGCATCCTACAAATCACGATGTGGGTTCAAAACTCGCCCTCGAAGGAATACGCTATCAGATGGGAAACATTTCTTTTTGAACAAATTTGGAATGCGCGCACCGGACTTATTTTTCTGCGAAAGTTCAGACAACATTGTTAAAAAATCGAAACATAGGTAATCACTATTATGGTGATATGGTCACACTGTTTTGAGTTAAGGGAAGTACAGTGTCGATAGCTAATAACTGGGAAAATTTACACAAGACGCATCCTACAAATTACGATGTGGGTTCAAAACTCCCAATCGAATAAGTACGCTATCAGATGGCTAACATTTCCCCTTTCACTTTCGAACCAAACTGGAATCGACTGGACTTTTTCTGCGAAAGTTCTGACAAAATTATGAGAAAAAAAAAACATAGGTAATCATTAATTTGGTTGCTTCCCATTGGGCTCACGCTAACTGTTAAACCATTTAGATAATACCTTCAAAAGAAAGCGAGCGAGAGTTTTATTTTTTTGGGGTTCATCTTTACAAACGATTTTCTAGCTAAACAGAAGGGAAAAGTCGCAATCCGTCCCCTTTAATTAATCGTATTCGTATCTTCAAGAATATCACAAATCACCACTGGTTGCCAAAAGTTCGCTCAGTAGGTCCAAAATCGTTCAAGCCATCTTCCGCGGTTCAATGGCGAAACTGATGAGTGTCTGTCTTTCTAACACCCGCATAAAGCAATAAAAATGTTGGTCGAAAATGGAAAGCTGAAAGTTGTAGAAAATGTATATCCAAAATTAGCAGGGGGAAACTTTTTAAAAAGACAACAGCTAACAAACAAGAAGATAACAGTATAAAATTTAGGAGATGTTACAAGGATAGTGATTTGTGCGAAAGGAGATGCCAAAACCAATTTATTTCGAAACACTTTCTTCGGACTCGGACAAAGAGCTCAAACTACACATATTCTCGATAGGGGAAAGCCCGCACCCCGCGTCTTTCAGCTTCAGTGTGGTTAGTTTGCATGATGATTCTTATTCTAGGAAGTTCTAAGTAAAGTGGCTAAACGTACCTTTTAGTGTGCTATATGATGTATGAAAAAATAGGACATGCATTAGGTTACTTACCACATCGTACTATGTCACTTCAAGTAGTTTGTTAATGAACTTGAGACCACAATTAAGTAAAATAGAGCATAAAGTTGTCATCATTTTTTATCGGAGGCACATTAGTTATTGCATTTTGCACGAGTTGCGCTCTTATGTAACCATTAGGGCACCTCTATGTGCGAAACACTTGGGAAACAAAAAAAAAGTGCGGTGGCCTCTTGTTACTCAAAAAGGCCGTCATTTTTTTCAAATTCCCTCAGCATTTCCTAACTCGTCGACAACTTACAAGCTACCGTTTTTCAAGAAGTCAGTGAAGGATGAAAGTCGGCTGTACAAAGATTAAAACTGTACATGCTGTTCAGATTATTGAGAATCAGAAAGCAGAAACGTGAACTGTACAAACACGCAAAGCTCTACAACAATCAGCAGTGACCTATTTCCGTTAAACGTTCCACTATGTCATCACTGAAAAAATGACCTTTTCCAAACCAAAAGTTAATAAAAACGGAAAAATTAAGTTAAAGGTGAGAGGCAATACGTTTTGAGTTATACGGTAACGTAACATAGTTTGTCCATATTTATAATTTTTTGTGGCTTAAATTATTTCAAAATTTAAGAAAACCAGTTAAGACAGAATACGTTACAACAGGCGGAAACAAAAAATAAAAAAGAGACCGCTAACTAAAACAATGCAGAACTTTTATAGGTTAACAGATTTAAACCTAACTATATATAGAATCTACATAAGAGCGAGCTAGAGAAAGCTCGAGTCATGAACTGCATTCCTAAATTTGTCCAAACTTGAGCGGCGAACCGGTTGCGTTAAAAATGGATGAAACAGGCTAACACTATCATGACGAAAAATTGATTGTGTTACAAGCGCATGTTTTACGCCCATTTCTGAAAAAAAAAATTTAATGACGATCTGTGAGTAACGAAACTAAGAGTATTCTTTTTATCAAATATCTTTGGATCCCGGATTTGTGACTTGCGGATGAAGTTATTATAATTTTTGAATGCGGACGATGACGTCGGCTTAGGGGATTTTTTCTCTTTGGACATTTGAAAAGGTTACTTTCGGTTGCCAACCTCGTCACTGTTGATTTAAACACTTTATTCTCTCTTTTCAAACATTGCATATGAGCAACGCAAGAGAATTGTTGCCATAGCGGTCTTTCCTGTGTTGCCTTTTTCTATAATAAGAAAAAAACTCATTCGTTGTATAGCTGGGGATTCCCTTATTATCACTCCAAGGTTCTACCCTGTCTGTCCCTGAAGAATTGACAGCCTCAACTAAAAGTGGTTATCAGTGGGGAAAATCTTTATGAGTAACAAAACTCAAATCAGATATACGTCTCTGAGAACGGCAAATGATTTTGTGGGTTTTAGGAAGTGTAATTAAACATCAGGAAGGAAAACAATACACTTTTATCTTTTACACGAAACACGACACACTTGCTAGCTCATCACTTCAAATCAGTTTGACACAAGGATGAAGGTACAGTATAGGAGTATAATTCGACGAGGAAGTAAACGCGAGGACGGCAATCAACAGGTTTCATTAACGTCAGTTGAAAATTAGTGAAGGCGTATACATTTGTTGCCAACCACTCACCTCCCAACTGACGGAAGTAAATAATAAAAGACACTATGAAAAAATATTTATCTTCGACTGACGCAATAATTTGCACATCAAAAGATTTTACAGCCAAATGTTGTTTTTTTTTCACGCAATAACGGTGCGCTTGGATAGTATTAGAGGGACGCCATTTTTGGGCTTCAAGACCACTTCGCTTGACGGAATAAGCATCGGCGTCGATGCATCCTTGACGGAAAATCGGAATCTACGCAACAAGTTGACTAAAACCACTTTGATTTCGAGCAGTCCGTATTTTTGACCTGAGAAATTCCCAACAATTGAAAATTATGACAAAGAGATATAATATATTTTGGATAGTTTTAACTTACCGATGCAATTGCGAGGGCCCGCACTGAATGGGATGAATGAATATGGATGGCGGCCGACGCTGTTTTCCGGAAGAAAGCGTTCTGGTTTGAACTCCTCGGGATCGGAATAAACCGAAGGATTGTGGTGCATGCCGTATATCATCAGGGCAACTGAGACGCCGGCTGGTAATGTATATCCACCTGATGGGTTTATTTAACGTTGCTTATTACGTAAACTACTCAAATTGCAGGGCTTCTAGAATTTCGCTTACCTATTTCGACATCTTCGGTGAGGCATCGCATGACAGCAGGTACACTCGGGTATAGCCGCAAGGTTTCTTTGATGCAGCATTCCAAATATTTGAGCTCTGTCGCATCCTGAGTTGTGCACGGGCGGTCCGAGTCCCCAAACAGTTGATCCACCTCGTCCATTACCATTTGCTTCGGGGAAACACAACGATTTTATTATACTGAATTCATTTGATAATTGATGAATTTTCATTTAATACCTGCTGCTCCGGATGTCTTGCAATACAGTAGAGGAACCACGTCATGGCAGAAGCAGTCGTATCGTGACCCTAAGATAAAATTTAAGCTTTACAAATCTCGTTTTTTTTTAAGTTTTGCAATAATTATGTAGCTACCGCAAACATGACAGTATCGACTTCTTCTCTGATATCGTCGTCACTCAGTTCAGCTCCATTCTCCGACGCCTTGATAAGCAGATCCAAAAAGGCTAACCGTTCCTCTACGAAAGATAAATGTGGTTTGTTATCGTCTTTTGAACAGGTTAAATGCAGACTGGTTCTGAATTACGTACTCGGTGCATCAGTCTTGTCTTCTTCGACATTGTTGTTGAACGTTTCGTTAAACATGTTTCCTTGTTCTTTCACCGTCTCGGCTTCAAGTTTAAGCGCTTCACGCCGATCTCGGATTACCTGGTGAAAAAAAATTGCATCATGACAACACGTTAGACAAGTAATCTCTTTATGCAAATGTACCTGGTTGGTGAATTCGTGAAGAGCTTTGACGCAACGTTGGTTTTCGCGACCTAGTGTACTGAATTTGTAGATACAATCAAAGGTGAGCCACGGGCGGATGCCACGTTCCATAACGATCTGTCCGATTCTAAAACAGTGAAAGTATTTCGTGAATTCGTGAATCGGGATGCGCTGAAAGTGAGAGTAGATGACAAAAACTTACCTGTGTAGGTTCTTTACGTAAACCGCCTTTTCAGCGTTGCTTCTCGTTTGTCGCCCCATCGAAGTTTCTTTTACAAAAAAATCTACTTGAGATCATTTTCTTTTAATAAGCAAAATAGTTTGGAACTTACCACAGATGATGTCCAGAGCGCACTGAGTCATGATCGGAAAGATGTCGAACTCGCTGTCGCCGTGAACTTCGATGGCCTTTTCCAAAGCACTGGCGCACACTAAACTCTTCTCGTTAAAGACGTCCATAAAGCTGTTGAGAATTTGAAAGTGGAAAGCTGGTGTGAGGAGACGGCGTCGATTCTTCCATCGGGCACCTGCCAAACGGAATCAAGACATGATCGATATACATCGAATAGCCTACGCTTTTTCGAGCTTTTGACTCACCAGTCGTTAAAAACATGCAGTTGCCCAGCCAAGGGCTGAGGTAGGTGTACTCGGTTCCTTTCGTAATATGTTTCTGGCTTGCCAATATGGGCTGCGCAAAAGAGAAACGTAAACAGCCATTAATAACGCGGACCCAACATCGCAGAAGACAAATTTGCATCGACATACTTCCATCAGCTCCGGAGAAGAGATGATGGCCACTGGACGAAAGCCGCCCCATGCGCGGTAGATGTTGCCGTACTTTTTAATCCAATCGAAGTGCACGACTTTGAGAAATTCTAAAAATAGATGACGATATGAGACACTCTAAATGGAAAAGACGAGTTGTACAATCCTTTAGGACACGCACCATCGTGATCGACATTCAAATCGAGAAAATTTCCCAACACTGGCAGGTAACTCGGTCCGGGAATGGCGTCGACGAGTCTTACATAGCGGGAACGACTCCAAGTCCAGTAGTAGAGAACCAAGAGACCAGCCAGGACGGACCAAATGAATGGACCCCATCCGATCCACAAACGGCTCAACAACACCACGACAGACATTTTTGTAGCGGAACTCGCGATTAGAACTTGTTGTTTGGACGATGCCAAATGCGACTGACCCTAGGTAAGGCCCCGTGTCGGAATAAATAGGTTTTTCCTTTCAGTTTCAGGGCGGGAAGAGTGCGCCTTGTCTAGAGATGTGTATTTACATTCTCCTTGAAAAATTCGCTTGGATCGAGCCTAGCACAATGAACGGAAGGCTCCCAAGAGGGATTTGTATTTTTGCCTAGTGGGCTGGTCTTCCCACCTAGAACTCGCCTACCTGCGTCAGCAAGGTGAGTAAGGGTACGTGTTAAAGTGAAAGCTCCACCTCCCCTATGGCCTCATGGGCATTCCTCTCCACTTTCCCCTTCGTTCAGTCTATCAAAAAGATGTGTCAGTGCAAATCTGGCCCGTTTACATGGGCACAGGTAGTCGCGTAACACAATCGCCAACAAAACTTAGAAGGGAATGGAATGATTGCGTTCTTTTATTTTGCCGGATCCGAAGCTAGTATGTCAATCAGTCACCAACTGACTTTGCTGAATAGGGTGGACAGGTGGAAAGAGTTTACACGGAATTCTACTTTGGGAGCAAAGGCAGGCTGACCTAGCTTGCATATATCGTAAAACGGTAAAAGAAACGCTCTTGGAAAACAGTACCATCCTTCGTCGCCCCATTTATTTATTTCAAAATCGTGATAATAAAACCCTTGAGGCTAATTGGCACCGTATAATACGTAGATCTGATTTCTTCGGACTGGGATCCTACTCATTAAAAAGAAAGCAGAGTTTATGACTTTTAGTTTCTTAATCCGATATACGGATAGTCAAAACTGTGTGCCAAACGCTCCAGAGATGATAAATCTAGGCTATTAGTTGCTCCTGGATGAGAAAGACATACAAAGCTTTATTGCACTATACGATAGTCTCTACCGTAATTTATAAGGATGTACGAAGGTTTGTTTCCTTTTTAGTACTAAATTGGAATTTGCAAATAAAGGGGACTAACATGGAAATATCCAAAACGTTAATGATGCGGAACCCGAGAAATAATACAATGTTTGAACTGGTGCCGGAAGAAATCGTTATTTCAAACATCCTTATGGGTTCGAACGATAAGGAGAAAAAACATGACTACTCTGTCGTCATGTTCCTAAATTTATTGTTGACATCAGTTTGGAAGAAATTTATTGCCTATAACCGGCCCACATCGTGCAAGGATAATACATGTATAGTCCTCAAGGCCATTGAGATTGTACATATTTAAACACAGCACTAAAACTTCCCCAGTAAGAAATTGCAAATTTCCTATGACCGTGTATGTATGAAATAATTGTAATTTTCCGTAGGTAAACCTAGTCACGTATTCATATATAAAGCTAGACAATTCCCTTGAAAGATATCAATTTAAAAAATGTAAACTATTTAGGGTAACCTTGCTCAGTTCAGGTAAATGTTACGTCAGACGTACGTTCGATTGCTCCGTTCTATTTTGCCCATATAAAATATGGGCAAACGAGTTCAGCCAGTTGGGATATGAATGAAAAAACGGTGGCGGTTAAGATATTCTAGTAAAAGAAACACATGATGGGAATAGTATTTACCAAATGAAGGTCAAGGTTGGGAAAACTTCACCATTCACCAGCTAGGATCATGCAACATTTCTAGTTTCCGTCGCCCTAAAAATAAACTCCCATAAAACTCGGCTTAGCTATTAAATATTCCATGCGCGTTGGGCGGCTTATCCCGCCACTTGGTACTGCCTTTCTCAGCAAGGTTAAGCAAAACAACCTTGTCTACTGCCGCTTCGCAGTCCTGAAGAAGATTTGCTTAAAGCAACGATAATCTTTGAGCATAACAAAAACCCAGACGGCCCGTCGAGGTCTGGTTTCACTATTACATAATTTCCCTTCCACGTTGTTGTTTCCATCGAAACGGACTTTGCATCATAAACTGCATCTGTGCGCAGGCACGGCGGGACAAGTAATTTCAACTCACACAACAACATTGCATCTCTTTGTGCAGCGGCTCTTCCTTTGTCAAGTATCATCAAGTATCTCTTTCTTTTAGTCGTATATATTATATATCCTTAGCGCTGCGCCTTCAAGGCTGTCGAAATTTACCGAAATCATCGAATCATCATCAAGACGATTAGGCTACAATAGGTATCGTGATTTTGTCGCCGTCTGCCTGATCATGTTCTTTAAAGAAATTGATTTTTCCCTTTTCTTCCAATCACGTTCTTATAAAAAATGCAATTGATTCCTGTGTTGGTAACATTCAACGATTTCATTAAATAGGAAATTCTTCAACGCTTGCAGCAGATAACCTGTGCATCCCTTATGGCTACAGACACAGAGGATATAATATATCCTATGGGCATAGGATGGTAATATGAAGAGTTTCTCGGTCAATGTCAGTGTCAAGGTAGTCCTCGCTGCCTATGTCTGCGTGCTACACCGACGTCTCGTTAGGTAAGAGATGAAAGATGAGAACCTCTCTATACACGGAGGCCTACGTCGAAGATGAAAGGGTTTGGCAACTATAGTAGCTTGACCATGACCACACCATATACGGTAACCGAAGGTTTGACCGTTAACCTTGAATGCGAAGACTCAGTCACGGTGCGTCTCTCGTTCACGGTAAAGTGTTTTGCCGTCGGGTTAAACATGTGGCAACGGGCGGTGCCGGTTCAAAGACGCAAGTTCGACGCTACTGCCCCACATGATGTCGAATTTTTCCATCAAGTTAAAAGTTACCGTTGCCTTACACTGCATATTACAAACTATTGATAATAGAACGACCATTCCAGCATGGACTTTTTTTCTTACGAACCGTAATGCCGTTTGAAATTCCACCTCTCCTGCTTTTTTTAAGTAAAAAAATTTTATTATGAAATAATGCACTCTAAATGTTTTTTTGGATTCCTATACTGGAAAGTATACCAAAAGTAGGTAAATAATAGGGCTTTTTTGAAGGAGTGGCGTGAAAAGGGTACTTCTCTAGCAGCCCTCCCTCACTACTATTGGACTAATATCGAACTACTATAGGCTTTTTTAGTATAGGAATCCAAAAAAACATTTAGAGTGTGCGGACTAAAGGGGGCATCCCAAATTCCCAACATGGCACTAGGTTGAAATACTTTAATACTAAAAATTATCCTTCGTTTTCTATTCACGTAACTGCGCCGCGTGGTTTTCCCAGTTGAGACATCACATAGTTACCATTGATAATTTCCTTGTAGGTCAAGTGCAGAAACACAGCAAAATATTAAAAAATACCTGTACTGAATTGTGAAATTTGGGATTGATCCCGCCTTTTTAAATTCTTCAGATTTCTGATGTAATAATCGATATCCATGACACATATCCGTAAATCGCTTCTTTCCATTTCCTCTTTCCCCAGGATACCAACAAAAAATGATGCAAGAAATTTGTGCTTCGGTGATTTGAAATTTCGTGAATGGAGAGACATTCATGCGATAAATTCAGCGATGCAAAACATTTCATACATGTGATCATTCAGTTGCCGGATATTGTGTTGTTGCTGTACGCGGCACATGTTTTTTTTTATTACACGGTAACCTAATGTTTTCTTATCGGTATCTTAAGGGTTTGCTTGTTTAAAGTGGAGAATACAAATATTTGTTAAAATTCGTGAAATGAAACAAAGGAACAATATCATACTTAGTTCAAATTTAAGCAGCAAAAAAACTGTCACAAGAAAATGTGACTGCTATAAGCATGAAATGGCAGTTAGTCATCACTGATCAATATGCTAAATATATCCAAACAGGTTCGATTTAGTTTTCTATGAATGCCATTGTTCCTTTTGTTTCTAATATTATATTTTGTAATTAAGAAGAGATATCACTAAATTCTAAAAAACAAAATCAGGTTTCGGAATGGAATGGAAACTGCGCTTTTGACTATTATTGGTTAGACGACTCTGCCGGGTCACTTCAAGGATATTTTCTGTTTATCAGGATTTCTTCAGAAAACCTCGTCAAATTTGGCCTCAAGTTATGAAATTTAAATGTTTTGTTTTCGTAGAAAAAACGCTTCAAGCTAGTCCTGTTTTTATGACAAGTGCCGACTTCCAAATGATGCGTAAAACGAAATGTCCTACGTCCATACTAAATTATTCTGCACGGCGAGCCTTGTATGGCGGGCGGATAGTGCCACTTTTAACGGGTTAATTTAACAGGAATACGGGTTGTTTAAACCGGAACTCCAATATTTAAGCTTAATTGTAATAGGTATTTTTAATTCAAATCGGGTTTATTTTCTGGGTAGTTTTAAAATATAATTTAAACTGGAATCGGGTTTATTTAACGGGTATTTTAAACGGTGATTAATCACTGAAATCGGGTTTATTTTACGTGGTTTATTTTACGTCGTGTTTATTTTACATCAGTCCAATTTCAAGCCGAAGTATTTCAAGCCGGGTATTTACACGTATTAGCCGGTTAAACACGTTACCTGACGCGCCGAGGCTACGATTTCGCCGGTAATTTGCTGCTGTAGCAGCCATGTGGCGGATGAACGATCATCCTCCATAGTGAATTTCCGGAACATGAGAGATGCCGTTTTACAAAAATACTACAGGTATTTCTCTCTTACATTGCCAGATTTCCATAAAGGCCAAAACGCAGAGAGCAGCTCCAGTATATTACTTGCTTGAAATACTCAGTGTTTAATCACCGTTTAAAATATACGATTTGTACATGTACTGTACTGTACATGTAGCTTTCTTCTTTTTGTTGGTGGCTGCCTTCTCCGGCCTTAAGGTTGAAAATTTTTATCGTGTGAGTGTAGTTTACTTGCTGAGGTTTTGACGAGTGCGCAGCTAGAGGCAAGCTAGTTTCCTCTTTTAGGTCTAGGCAAACCGGAGAAAAATAGAACATAAAGTTTTTTATTCATTTTTGGCTGAAAACGCAGCTACTTGATCCCATCTGTTTCAACTCCAACCAGTTCTCCCAACTAATGATTGCCTTATCAAGAGTAGCCCGTAAGCCGACACGTGGTGGAAATGCCAATGGGAACCGAAAAAGGGATTTGAATTGTACGTGTACTACGCGCGCTTACCAGAGCTAGGTGTTGTTTACCAATAGAATTTTTGTCTGTGGCCTTGACCGAGATTTTTCCCCTTTGTATATTTTATTCTTTCCTCTTGTCTAGTCTGGCGGGTTGCATTAGTGGTTACCGCGCCTGTTGTCTTCCTTCAATGATTGCTTCTTTTTCATCGTCATCTGGGCGCGAACGCATGTATTATTATATTTTCTACATTTTTGAAATCAAAGATTCTAAGCTACCTGGTCGGCTGTGGTACAGCTACAGGTCTCTCTCTCTTTTTCCTCCGTTCGGTTTTACCTTTTGAGGTCGCTTTATCAGATAACAAAAGATCAGACAATCATTTAAAACTCGAGATTCCTAAAAGATTTTGGAGCTCTGCGTCGTCGCTGATAGGAATTTCTAGCCTCCGACAATCCGACACCCTTTGTTGCCTTGAGGTCGGTCTTTACGATGCGCGTTTTAAGCTAGGTAGAAGGTATTACTATGGGAGAAACCCATCACATTGACCTTGAAGGTTCTAGAATGGCGAAGCCAATATAGTATACTGAGTACTGATGTACCTTCCGGGTTAGTTTATTCCAGCTCTTAACAATCCAACACGCCTTATTAAATGTAGTCGGAGTTAAAGAAAACATAAGTTTGCGGAACAATGGGCAATAAAGCGTTTCCGTATTTTCTTCTTACTTTCAGTCGAAATGTCCTACTTCTGAAACATTCAACAAAATTCACATGACGCAACAGGCAAGTAAACAATGGCGTCATCTTGAACAAGACGCAGAAAGTGTATTGCGTACCGGTACGAAATTATTGGATGTGCCAATTTGCCAAACACAATAGAAATTGTATTATTATGTGATGAGACATGAGAGGAACAATGAAACACTAGAAACATGCAGATGTTTTAGCATCGATTTGGAAGCGAAAGTTTTCCAACGCATTTCACGGCCTATTGAAGGACGCGATGACCCTTTTTAGGATTCGCGGTTGGACAGCGTGCGCTTTACCACTCGAATTGATCAAGGACCCCACAAGTTTACTACCATACAGGCGGTTTCCGTCTGTCATTAGTAACGTTTTTATTATAAACAATAAATTTAAAATATTTATTTGAAAGTAATACGCTTTTAACCTTTACGCTTGGAACCGTCTGGAGTAAATACCATTCTCGAAATTCTACTTTGGCGTGATTTAACATAATAAATAACAACAATGTACACATTGCGACGTTTTTTTCAGTTGGCTTGTAGATAATAATTATTTGTCAACCAACGTAGCGTTTAGAATTCAGTCAATTTTTTAATGGTAATTCTTCACATATTTTCCTCTTCATCCAAGTGATCCAACAATATTCCGTACCCACCTTGTGCATTTTTCCGAAGAAGGAAGAGCCAGCTAATAAAAAAAAGAGAAATCTTGAATGGGTCAAAGAACTTATCACAAGATGGCGTCACTGTGTAGAAGCGGGAAAGGTAAACAGGCGTAAATATGTAAAATTGAGATGTGCATTTTCTTACTTATAACCAAAGAAGAAGGGAAAAAGCTCCTCATCTCTGGTTATAACTTTCACTTACTGGACTGACTTATCCCAACTGCTATTCCTGGGATAGAAATCACCCTTCAAGGAGAAATGGGGTAAAATGAAAGGAAGTTGGATTGGTTTTTTTACGCTAGTTTGGACAAATCAAAATATATATTATAGTTACATCTCTTGCCCTCAGTTTTCAGCGCACCGGACGTCCGGTTCTGTGTCGTAATAATAGAGACCGAGAACGTAATCGACCACTGACTGTGGACCCGATCGGAGGGCGAAACCCTGAAACTCGTTGAGTCCAGCGAACAAAAAAATTATGAAATCCCGTTTCTTAACAATACTGGCTGTCTGGCTGTTTGTTGGATATAGACTTCGGTCCGATACTGAGAATACGTGCATTAACATTTTGACAACTGTAGCAGAATAAAATTAGCAATCCCAGTCAATTTAAGAAATGAAAAGCTTATTACAATGATGATACTCTGATTAACATTTTGATGGTGTTGAACGACACAAAGATACAATCTTTTACTCAATATTTCAGGAATTTTTATTCGGAAAGTTTTGCCCGGGGCGTCACAGGCACACTTTCGTTTTCCGTGATTACTATATAACAAACGCAAAAATCGTTTAGAGCAGTTCTCTGACTGTCGTGGAGGGAGAAAGTGTCTAAGTAAAAAGCGAGGTGAGAATAAGAATTCATAATGGTGTTCCTAACTCTGGAAAAGAGTTCTTCGGTAGCACTGGCGACATTGTGCAGTGCAGTTTTCCTATCACTGAAGTGGTTTTTCAACTACACTTACAACAAGTTCAACCGTTTAATCGAGCAAATACCGGGTCCCCGGCCTCTGCCTTTAATTGGAAACGCGTTGGATATCAAAGCAGGATACGATGGTGGGTGACGGCGTGACGGTTAGAAAGTAGAATCATCTGGTACCGTAATTCAACTTTCTCTATTTAATGTAGGATCACTCGAAACACTTCATATAACTTGGCCGGAGAGATATGGCGAAATTCATCGTTGGTTTGTTGGATCTCAGTGTAATATCAGTATCTGCTCCCCAGAGTTCATTGAGGTAGTCCCAAACAAAAGGGAATAATTTCATTAATATTGAAACTAATTTCCAATGTCCCTTTTATAACCTGCTAGCCTATTTTATCAAGTCAATCGATACTGGACAAAGGCGTTGACTATGAATGGTATCGTCAGTGGCTCGGAGAT
The DNA here is from genome assembly GCA_022539655.2 of Ceriodaphnia dubia. Taxonomy (NCBI): domain Eukaryota; kingdom Metazoa; phylum Arthropoda; class Branchiopoda; order Diplostraca; family Daphniidae; genus Ceriodaphnia; species Ceriodaphnia dubia. The sequence goes on from JAKUCG020000070.1 coordinate 3,034,305, forward strand.
GGATTGCTAATCAGCAAAGGTCATCGACTGCATTTCACTGCTAGGCTCTTGTTATATAACAAGTTATGTATTTAGGTCAAAAATGGAAATCAAGGCGTCGTTTGTTGACCCCTGCTTTCCACTTCAAAATCTTGGACGACTTCATTGATGTCTTCAACAACCAGAGCCGTATACTTTGCGACTTACTGGAAGAACAGTGCCAGTCAAATAGTAAAAGTAGTGAAGTGGATATTTACCCCTTTCTTACACGTTGCACACTGGACATTATCTGTGGTGAGTTGAATTATTATTTTCGTATTACAAATTTTGAAACTATTCAAGTTGTCTCATTTTGACAAGCTTTCATTTTAAAAACGTTTTTTAATGTCTCAATGCGCAGAAACGGCTTTGGGAACTCGAATAGATGCTCAAACGAACGAAGACGGTGAATATGCGTCCAGCGTTTACAGGTAACTCGAACACTATTCAAACTTATTAAGCAGTTCCTGCATTTCTTTTATGCAGAATGACGCAAATAATTTCCGAGCGGACTACTAAGCCATGGCTCGCTAGCGATCTTATTTTCCCTCTTACTCCCACTGGGCGCGAACATAATCGTTTATCCCTGAGGGTAATATTCATTCTTATGAATATACCGAAGGTATTAAGTTCCCGTTTAGGGCGTGATTTCCCTTTTTTTTTTTTCTTTTTTTTTGGTTTTTTGAGGGCTTTTGGGGGGCTTGAGAAAGGAAAGGGATGGGTCTAGGGTAGGTTTCCAAACGTTTATATGAGAAAATTTAGTTTTCCGGCAGGCTATTAGATGGCGTAATAAGATTTGTACGTTAACTAGGTGCAAAGGTTGGGGCCTTCGGCATATTTAAGTATTGCAGGCGTACAAGACAAAAGAAATTTAGTGGGTTAAGAAATTTATAGAGGCATATAATTTTAAAGTTTCGTGTTAGGAGTGAAAATACCAAACTATGGTGTGTGTGCCGTGTGGGCTATATTTTTAGGTTAAGATAGCATACATAAATGAATTCAGTCGTTGACACTCTTGTAATAAAAAAAAATAAAGTATAGTATTTGCTAGAATGTTTTACAAAATTATTTTCATTGGCAGCAAAATACTCGATAGCAAAATAGTACTAAATATAGCTATTATTTTTTTAGTTCTCTTAAAAAGCAATTTTCAAGTTGACTAGTAACTTTTTTATACACCAGCTTTAAGTTCATGGCTCGCTAGCGATCTTATTTTCCCTCTTACTCCCACTGGGCGCGAACATAATCGTTTATTGACTACTCTTCATCGCTTCACAGAAGATGTAAAAATATTCTCTGCCAAATAGTTTTTAAAGTAAAAAAAAAAATATTTTTAAATTATTGATAGGTCATTCAAAGGAGACGAGAGCAATTAAAGGACAACCCCATTTCTGAGATCGCCCATGAGGATTCAGATATGCCAAGTTAGTCTTTATCGTTGAACTTCCTTACGACTACGACGTTGATTTCAAATCTATTCTTCAATAGAAAAAAGGAGGAAATCTTTGCTCGATTTGCTCATCCAGATTTCTAACGATACATCAAATGGCTTGTCCGATCAAGATTTGAGAGAGGAGATTGACACATTTGCTTTTGGAGTATATTACCTATATATATATTGATGTTACAGACAAATTAGATAATAATCCTTATATAATCCGCACGTTCATTTCGCACTTGGTACTTCTCAATTTATATAGGGACACGACACAACTTCAGCTGCTTTAGGTTGGTTTCTCTATTGCATGGCGGCTAATCCTGAGCATCAGGTACATATAGAAATTTGTCATTGCTTGTCCTTGCGCACGTTTTATCGCGCTTCTTATCAAGGAAAGAGTATGGGAAGAAGTACAAGATGTATTTGGCGATTCGGATCGTGACTGCTGTATGGAAGATCTTCCGCACTTGAAATTCATGGATTGTTGCATCAAGGAAGCCTTGAGACTATATCCAAGTGCGCCATTGATCGAAAGAATATCAACTGAAGACATTCAAATTGGTTTGCAAACTCAACTGTACTAAATTAATACGCAACAATAAAATTTTTTGGATGTTTTCTTGATACAAATAGGGAAATATACCATTCCAGCTGGCTGCAACATTTTAATTCTAATTTATGGAATGCACCGAAATCCTCGTCTGTTTCCGAATCCATCAGTGTTCAATCCGGAACGTTTCTTTCCTGAGCAAGCTGTGGGTCGTCATCCATTTGCTTACATACCGTTTAGCGCAGGATCCCGCAACTGCATTGGTCTCGTCTCACTTTGAATTGGGTTCTGTATTTGAATTTTAATAACAATTCTTAAACATTTATGTTTTACAGGACAGCGCTTTGCTCTCATCGAAGAACGAGTGGTACTCTCAGCTCTTATGCGCCGTTTCAAGTTCAGTTTATCACCTTTATCCGCAGCTCCAGTGCCGTCTTACCAGGTCGTCCTGAAACCTTTAAACGGACTGAATCTCGTTATTTCACACCGTTGACCATTATGCCAATGCTATACGAATATTTTATCTATATTATATAATGGTTAGCACTTTTAGTAGAAATGTTGCGGATAAATAACTTATGTCCTCAAGCAACTTTTTAAGCCGCGACCTCAAAAGGCACAAGGTTGACCTTGTCGGAAATAAGGCGGCAAATTTAATCCTATGTGACTGACGACAAGTTTTGAGTACGGTACATTGTCTTGTAGTGAGTGCACCAACGATTTTACGATCGAAAATGAGACACTAATTATTTTTCTGACACTGTCATTTTCCTCGGTAAGACAAGACAAATCCGTCACTTTTTAATGAAGAGAAAATCTCGAACTAATTTGATAACAGCGCTTATCTGAAAACTTTCACTTTTGATAACTCTTGTACTTGTCGGCAAGTGTAATAAACAGCAATTTGACCTTAGGTCTCGTGGGATTATTATTACGTCGGTTATTCGATGGGTTCTTCCAAATACAAAACCATCCTTCAAGAAGAAAATAAAATCAGTCAAGCTGAATTTTGCGTGGGCTAGTAAGCAACATACAATACAGTAAAAATACAGAATGGAGTACCATTTGGCTAATGATTTGTTCATTTACACCGCGACCCTTTTGTTTATTTTTTTTACTCTCACTTTGTCTCTACCCTTCATTAGTAATACGTGGAGATATCATGTTTTAATTGGGAAATTGCCACGAGGTCCCCGGCCTCTTCCTTTGGTTGGAAATGCGCTATCGTTAATGGGACGATACGACCGTGATATAAACTACTCGCAAAATGCCCATGCATATGAATTTAATCATAGTTCATTTTAATTTAGTTGTTCTTCAGTTGTTGCAAATTGAGTAGCCGCTTACTTATGGGGAGATTTATCCCGTCTTTATCGGCTCCGTTTGCAGCGTTTGTATTTCCTCTCCAGAGCTCATGGAGGTAAATCATTTGAAAACTCCTAATATCTTCAAATTAATAAACTTTATTTTACTCAACTAACGTCGATTCCGACTTCTTAAGTCGGTTTTAAAAAGCCAAAAGATTTTGGATAAAGGAGATACATATGATTTTTTTCGTCCGTGGCTGGGAGATGGACTGCTTTTAAGTACAGGCAAGTGAATTTTCGAAAAAAAGAAATTAGAATAAATAACCTATTCTTCATTTTTTATTAGACGACAAATGGAAAATGAGGCGGCGTTTACTAACTCCGGCTTTCCATTTTCAAATTTTAAACGACTTTATTGAAGTATTCAATAAAAACAGCCTTATACTGTGCGATGTATTGGGAAAACAACTCAAATGCCAAGGAAGAAATGAGGAAGTAAATATATATTCTTTTGTTGCTAACTGCACTCTGGATACTATATGTGGTAAGTGCGCACATGTAGTTAAAAAATTATAACGGATTAAATTTGACAATTTTGAAAATTAAAATACCAGAAACCGCGATGGGCGTCCCCGTTAATGCGCAATTGCAGGTTTCGGATTATGCTAAAGCCGTTTACAGGCAAGTGGTAAAATAATATGAATAATATTTATAAGGTCTAGACTAAGAGCTACATCGATCGTGTAATCATTACATCATAATTCGTTATAGAATTAATCAAATCGTGATTGAAAGATTTTCAAAACCCTGGCTAGCAAACGATCTCATATTTCACGCCTCTTCAACAGGTCGTGAACAAAATCGCTTGTTAGATATTTTGCACACGTTCACCGACAACGTGAGTTTTTCTTCTCATTGGCATCGTCAATCGCAATTTTATTTAGATGACATTTTTAGGTGATTAAAACACGCAGGGAACAACTAAATAAAAATGTGTCCTTTGTTAATTTGACCGACGATATCGAAACCAATGGATACCATAACATCAGTAAGGGTCCTAAAATTTAGGTTGTTCCTATACAGGCATAATACATACAGTAATAGTTTGGTTTTACACGTGTTTTCATAGGAAATCGTCGAGTGCTTTTGGACATTTTGTTAGAGGCAGAGAAAGATGAGAGTAATGTCGTATTAAATGACAAAGATATCCGCGAAGAAATCGATACTTTTATGTTCGAAGTTAGTATTTCATGGTCGTTTCGTTATTGCGATGGCGTTCCATGCATCCCCTGCACCATGTTTATGATAAAATTGTCTTTTCCAAACCCAGTGTTTTTCATTAATAGGGTCATGATACGACAGCTTCTGCTTCTGCGTGGTTCCTCTACTGCATGGCCTCTAATTCGGAGTATCAGGTGCCAACGATGAATTTAATTTTTGCGCACTGTTTACTAATGAAACCGTAAAATTATATATCTAGGAAAAGGTCTGGATCGAGCTGCAAGACGTTTTCGGGGAGTCTGATCGCCTTTGCTCCATGCAAGATTTGGCCAATCTTCCCTACTTAGAGTGTTGTGTGAAGGAAACATTAAGATTGTACAGCACTGTTCCACACATTGAGAGACACATCAAAGAAGATTTCCAACTTGGTATGAAAGACTATTGAGTAGGCAGTAAAATATTGAGTTTTCATTCTGTTATCTGCAGGTGAGTATCTAATTCCTGCAGGATGCAATATTATTTTGTTGCTATATGGATTGCATCATAACCCGCGACTGTATCCGAATCCTTGGGTTTTTGACCCGGATCGTTTTCTTCCTGATGAAATTCAATGCCGCCATCCTTACGCTTACGTTCCGTTTAGTGCGGGTTCTCGCAATTGCATAGGTTTATTTTAAATTTTCTTTAATCTTTTGTTCAAAAAAATTATTGTTAATCTATTATTGCCGACGTAAATGTTGAAAGATCATTCTTCTTTATTACTAGGGCAGCGCTTTGCTTTAATGGAGGTGAAAATTCTAGTGTCAACCTTCTTACGCCACTTTAGCGTAGCCGTATCTTCATTAACGGCAAAGCCAATTCCGTCGATGCAAGCAGTTCTAAAACCAATGGATGGCATACAAATAATCGTGTCCCCTCGTACATGAACTTCTCTCCAAGAGATGTGTTTCCCTTGGTTGGTTTTAAGACTATCAAATTGATGACGAATAAAAAAAGAATTAATGTAAACTTAGAAGCCGGGACAGTTTAAACTTATTCACCGTTCCAGCCCCGTGTACTGTATCTAGCTACTTAATTCATCACATTATCTACCTTCTTACGTCGGCAAAATTTCAGTCTAAGACGAATCACGTCCTTCACAATGCGGTCTCTTTTTAATCCCTCAGAAGATTGAATTATTTATACAAAACGCATTATTAGCAAACTTTTTATTCTGGGCTGCAGCGGTAAAAATATTCCGTTCCGTCCCCAAAGAAACTAGGTTGGAGCGAGAAAAGTTCTAGGCTACGTAGCCTAACGTAAGCGAACAAACGTTATCATTTTAAGACATATTTTACCTTTAGCATTTTAGTATTCAAGACATGATTTTGTTTCGGTGAAACGTTGAAATTTGAAACATCCTCTTTTCTTGAAAAATGGCGCCGCCCTTAAAAAAAAAGGGGGGGGGGTGGCGCTTTTTATGTGGAAAAGACGGACAGAAGCATGGAGTCATGGACACTTGGACAGAAGCTAACTCCCCTCCACGTATCGGTCATATTCCCCTGTGTCTAAGTCCACGTTGTTGGATTCAGCAAATGACGAGCTCAACAGCCATTCCCCATAATCAGGTAAGATATGATTAATTTGAATAAAAATGGTTGAACGAGTAATCTAATATGTGGAAGTGTTTTGCGTTTACTAAGTTCTATTTTTGTTACCGTTTTCAAACAGCATTCGGTTTTTTAGACACGATCAGACGAATGCCATGTTTAGACTTCAGAACAATTTCAAAAGAAGGTGGGATCATAGGTTTTGAATTGTCAAATAAAGAAAACCGAAATCGTCGCAATAGATGTGCCAGGACAACTTTGATTTCGAGCAATGCATATTTCTGACCTGAAATTACCAGAAATTACAGGTTTTGTTAAATTTTATATCTGAAGACACCAGCGTACGATGTAAGTGATTCATACAACATCAAGCATAACCTACCTATACAATTGCGGGGGCCAGCACTAAAGGGAATAAATGCGTATGGATGGCGACCAATGCTATTTTCCTGCAGAAACCGCTCTGGTTCGAAAATTTCTGGATCCGGGTAGACAGTTGGATCATGATGAAGGCTGTAAAAATTAACGCCGACTGTAACGCCCGCTGGTAATATGTAACCACCTTTAATTTTAAAAATATTTGAAATTGTTCTTTTGATAATAGATTTTTCCCAACAAGTCGATTTGAAAATGGTAACTTACCTATTTCCACATCTTCGCCAAGGCGTCGACCTATACCTGGAGCAATCGGATATAATCTTAACGTTTCTTTGACGCAGCACTCCATGTATTTTAGTTCCGTTAGATCCTGGCTAGTGCAAGGACGATCCGAATCATCAAACACACGATTCAGTTCGTCGGTTAAGAGTTCCTTGGAACACACAAAACACCGTCAAACAGTTTCGTATTATTAGATGAAAACTGGACGCAAAATCCAGTGTAAAGAGTAAATGATTTTAAACCTGTTTCTTTGGATGCTTAGCGATCAGATAGAGGAACCACGACAAAGCAGAACTAGAAGTATCATGACCCTAGTTTGAAATAAGTAAAAGGAAATTTAGCGAGCTCTTTAAAAATTTGAATATAAAAGAAAATTTACCGCAAACATCATCAAATCAACTTCCTCTCTGATTTCATTATCGCTAAGTCCGGTACCGTCCTTTGAAGTCTTAATTAGTAAATCCAGGAAGGCTAATCTTTCCTCTACAAATATTTGACAGTTACATTACTATTACAATTTTACTGCAGCATCCATTATTTCCGTACTTGGCTTTTCTTTAAATTCGTCTTTGGTTTGATTGTCCATATTTACCAGTCGGCTGCCTATTATTTCGCCCTTCGATATTGTTTGCTCAATCATTTCACGGCGATCTTCAATTACCTATTGATGAAGAAGAAGTCAAACAAATGTAATTTAAAGGCATGTTTCTGAAGTCGCGTAATTAACCTGCTTGGTGAAATTGTGGAGAGCTCGAACGCATCTTTTACTTTCTCGACCAAGTGCGCTCAATTTAAAAACCCAGTCGATAATATACCAAGGTTTGACGGAACGTTCTACTATTATCTGCGATATTCTACCAAATTTTCCATTTATTAGGCGATCTTATTTGTTTGTTTGTTCAAAACAGGGCCTTGCTAATGTGCATGACTAGTCCGCATGACTGCATGACAATAATCTGCATGAATCCGCCGCATGAATGGCATTGTCATGTATGCCTCCGGACATGATAAAGTGAACGGCTATTTCTGCATGACAGTGCAAAAACCGTGCAAAACAGTGCTAAAATCACTGAATTTTTGGTCGTTAGGAGCGATCTTTTAGATTGTTACACGCTATACCAAGAAAAGAGACAAAGGGTGTAGGAAAAATTTAAGCACCTGTCTTACGGGATTCCATCCGATTGGGTCGCTACATCCAAAAAACGAAAAAAAAATGTGAAACCTAACTATTCTCCTATCTGACCATTCTCTAAGAAATCTAGGAACTTTTACTTTCTCCACAAAAAGCATATCACCGCTCACCAAACTAATAGTGAGCCGATAGCGAGAGGAAGAAATAGAGAATAGGCCTAGATGCGTCGTTCCTAGGGATGAGGAAAGCAGAAAGTTTCTCCCTAGTCTAAGCTCTAAGCTTCTAAGGGGGGTTTGCCTGTTTGGACCCGCTTGGCCGTATACAGCGGCACCTGAAAAAACGCAAACTTTTGAAGTGTGGTCACTAGGTCACGCGTTCATTTTCCATTTAAATATCAATCGATCCATCTTTCGATTAGCTTTAAGATCGGAGGAACTTTGTTAATCTATTAAGCTGTTTTAATATGGGCCTGAAGTGTAGTCATTTAGGCCCTGGTTTTGGACATTCAGGCCCGGGCCTGAAGAGGGTGGGCCTGAAGGGGTGGGCCTGAACGTCATGCATTCGTGGTGTGTTTGCAATTGCTTTTGCAATTGAGGTAGCCCTGAACCAAGATCCTTCAACAATTGTTCGTTAAAGAGGCACAAATGAAGGAGCATTTAAGAACATGTTTGCGGGATTCAAAAATCAGACCTTTCGAAATCTCGCTTCGCTAGAGCCGAGAGGTTCCCGATAGGGATAAGTCGGCATTTAAATGCCGATTTTTAATACAATCGTATTAAAAATACGGTTTGAAGGTGAACGCTAGTGTAAAAATGGCCTAGCAGCAAATTTTTGGACTAAAAACTTTTGTGAAACCCATGAAAACGAAAATAGTTTATTAAAAAAGTTGAAACCTTACGATTTTCCCCATTTAACGACGATTCAATCCGCTGATGAACGCTCTGTTTACGAAAATATCAAATGGAGAAATAAAAAAGTTTTGGTGAAACAAAAGTGGGCACTTATCTGCATGACTATTTGGTCATTCATGCGGCGAATTGGTGGAGATTATTGTCATGCAGTCATGCGGACTAGTCATGCACATTAACAATGCCCATTATAACTCACCTGTGAAGATTTTTAACGTAAATATCCTTTTCTTCCTCGCTTCTTTTTTGACGCCCCATAGAGGTTTCTTTTGATTTATTATGAATATATGCTATGTAAATACCTGAAAGAAATCTCGAAGAAAATAGAATAAGTATATTACCGCATATAATATCCAAAGCACACTGTGTCACGATTGGGTAAATATCTATTCAACTGCCATCACTCATTTCAACGGCTCGTTCAAGTTCTCGGGCGCAATCTACGCTCTTCTCATTGAAGACTTCCAAGAAACTATTGAGAATCTGAAAGTGGAAAGTTGGCGTGACGAGGCGTCGGCGATTCTTCCAGTCATCTCCTAAGACGTTCGCATAACACACATTCGATCGTCACAAAAGATCATGAGAAAAATATGGATTAATAAGTTTTGATGTCTCACCCGTTGCAAGAAACATACAGTTGCCAAGCCACGCTTTTGCAAATGAGTATTCATTTCCTTTATTAATAAATTTAGGATTTGCCAAAAGTACCTACGTAAAATACCAGTGTATGAAAAAATGCATTTCGGCATTAATAACCCTTTCAGTGCCAAGGTTTACGCCAGCGTAAAACACTCGACTTGCGCGCAGTGCCAAGGTTGGACACCGGCGTATGTAGCCTACAACACTGAAGAAATCTTCAGAATTTCAACTTGAAACGGCTTCCGGTACTAGCATTAGTGGCATGTTACCCGCCGACGTACATCATGGCACCTCATCACTAGTCATTCTTGTTCGCTATGCCATATGCCAGCCGGCGACGTGCAACACAATTTTCGATTTTTTTTTACAATGCTATTTTTCACGTCAAAACCTCATGGAAATATATAAGTTGCTTTTTTGCCCCTTTTCGCTCTGGCACTGAAAGGGTTACAGAATATTGTTCGTACATACTTCTATTAGTTCAGGAGAATTCAGTATAATAGCAGGGCGTGGCCCCAGCCACAAACGATAGATCTTTCCATACTGTTGAGTTAAGCCGATGAATACATTCTTCATAAACTCTAAATTAAATGTAATTAAAACAATTTTGTTCAACAAACCGTGACTAACACTGTTTTTCGTCAGCTAAACTATTATAAACAGATAAAGAGTAGTATACCATCATCACGGATATTTAAATCAAGAAAATTTCCTATAATCGGGTAAGGCTTCGGTCCTGGCACAGCGTTAATCAGTCGAACATATTTTGATCTACTCCAGATTAGATAATGCGCTATTGGTATTCCGAGCAATACAAGCCACTTGAATGAAATCCACCCTACATCCAAATTCTCAAGCAAAATCAATAAGGAGGATAACATGGTCGAGCTTTCCACTGCTCCACTGAAGTATGCTCCAAAACTGAGAAACTTCTAGTTCGATTTACTTCTAAACTTGGAGTGCTAAAAATTTGGTTTCCCAGATCTCTCCTGCAAATTCAAGCAGTGTGAAATCCTTCAATGTAAGAACTCGTTCGTTGTTCGTTAGTCTTCACAGGTGAGATTGCAGGTTATGAAAGGTAGCCTATATAGCTACGATTTCTTTTAAAAAGCATGCAGTCCGCGAGTCAACTAGGCCAAAATAACGCGTTTGGTGCCCTGGTACTTGAAATGCCTCCCGTTATGCGTTTAAAACCAGTTTCAGAGTCGCAAAATGCGGCTCAACCGCATTTTGCAGCTTCATTTTAGTCGGAAATTAACTGGCATTTATTTGATCCTACGATACCAGGTTTGTTCCCTTTCCGCAGCTTCATTTTAGTCGGAAATTAACTGGCATTCATTTGATTCTACGATACCAGGTTTGTTCCCTTTCCAAAGACAAACATTAATACGGTTTCACATTGGACGAAAGTATCCGTTATTCTGAAATAAGAAGCTGAAAACCGAAGATAAAACTCGATTCTTATACCAAATGATTGAAATCGTTTTATCCTCGCTTTATTCTCGTTTTTCAAACCGAAATATTAAACGTGTACCAATATTGTTTTGGAAAGGTTTTAACCCTGTTCAACAGACGCGTTTTTGAATTATTTTTGTGTAATGATAATGAAACCGACCTAAGAATGGCCGATTGATTACCGGTCGAGTTCCGGGACAATGGTAAAATGTTACCGGATCCCAGACCGTTCCTCGCTTCCTCCCCATTCTTTAGGGTCGGAGACTTGGAGTAGTCTACGTTCAAAATCTATGAATATGCCAAGAGTCCGTAAGACTCGTAGCTCGCGATATTGTGCGAATGGCCGGTCCACTATTATAAGTATAGAGGTATTTTTTTGGTCATTAGTAAAACTACGACGGTCAGAGCAGCGTTCTACGTGTATTTTCTAAAGTTATCGGCTCTTACTTATGGGGTGCCGTTGTGAGACAAATTAAACAATTTAATCAAACATCAACGCGCCATCAAACGTGGACCTACCATATTTGAATATATTCAATGCAATTCTATGCCCATTATTCATTAAATCTATTGATTTTTTCAAAATCAAATACCAGTTAATCGATTGTATTAAAGTAAGGTAACCTTACGATTTAACCTGCCAATGAGGTTTTTAAAACAATTCCCATTATTCAACAAATATATTACTTTTTTCAACAATAAAGAACGATTTAACATGTTTCTATAGAAGATCTATGATGGGTTTTCAAACACTGCGTTGGCCCCGAGCGCAAATCTTGCGCAAATTGCGTCCTTTTTCCATGCTATTCCACAGAAGTGGAAGCGGGTTGGCACGCTATTTCGTGGAAGTGGAAACGGAAGAAATTTTACTTGTCCCCATTGCTACACAGTATCGATTTAAATGGCGCGACATCACAAACTAGCCGCGCGAGTTCAAAGCGATTCATTTCTCTTTTTCTGTTTGTAACATATTAATAATGCGCTTGCTAACACGGGCCTGTACAAGCCAGCCGACTCCAACCGCTCCGTGGCTGTCTTAAATGGCAGGCTCTACTTCTGGACGAGAAGTCAGGTTCGGCTTATAGCCTATAACTATTGCCTATAACTATAGCCTATACCTATTGCCAGTGCAATCGTTCGTGAGCTAGCTCAATCCAGCATTGTCCCTACCTAACTTTGCCTTATTTTAACTTTGTCTTTGACTGGTTGACAGATCTAGATGTTAGTCATCTACCAAAAAATTAGCGACTTCGTAACAAAAATATTTCTACTCAAAAATAACGTTTTAAAACTCCCCTTTTACATGGGAGCAGTAGGGAAAAAAGGGGGTGTCCCGATATTTATGCACTATGCGTTTGCTCTGAAATCGCTGATGCAAAAAAATCAGGATTTTCACCATTTATTACTCATGGGGGCGGCACGGCATACCCCAAATTTCAAAAATTTAGCTTGATTCCCCGAATTTTAATAAAATAAAAACCCCACCATAAGCGCCCGTGTTAAAACGGCGGAAAAGGGGGGTCGTCCCATTACTTCGGGTGGGTACTGTATATTGTATATATATATTGTTCATCTTCTTACTGGTGTAAAATACAATATATATATCCCTTAGTCATACCCAGTTCCCAGCGCTTCCCAAGAATTGAGCGCGTTTCTGTATTGTTATCGTTTGCCCGCACTCGTATACACCGCTCTTTTTCGAGCAAGTCTCTTATTAAAAAAAACTTGTATTATAGCTAAAAATGACGCCGCACCGCAAAAAAACATATTGCAAAATGTTGCGCTCAGTTGAGCATTAGGCTTATAACTAGCCTAAGCTTTTCGAATGTTTTGGACCGTCTTTTGTGGTCCGAAACTTTATCGTTTTCAACTACACTCCTACACGAAGTATCCATAAACAGCCCACATAGGTACAGCTCAGCAGAATTTAACAGATGGGCATAATATGTCCGTTTTTTTCAATTTTCCTTCAAAGTAGGAATATTTACATTTTTGTAAAAAATGAATGTCGTGCTATTACTCATGTAGTTCCCAAGCACTATTATATTTCGGAACAAAAATATTTGTAATTCAACTATGTACCGTACGCCCCGAGTAGCTCTTTCCGCCCGAGTGCTCGGGGCGGAAAGTAAATGGCAAGAACCAAGACTGGATATTTTATAGTATAAGAACATTGCTTATTCTAAAAATTTATCTATAGTACAGGTAAAAATTGTAGAATATGTACAATTACGAATCGATGGAGAGAGTCTTGCGCATTCGGTCAGCTGAGCCCTTGAGACGGTCAGGTGCCTGTCTTATGCCGCACATACTTGGGTTCTATTACGGAAATTTGTACGTATAAAAGTTTTCGTCTAATCTAGTAATCTGTCTGTCTCACAAATTATGTCTGATTATTATTCGGCCTTGGACAGCTATCATGATTGCTCGCTCTTCTTAATATTTAGATTTTCTCATCATGATTTTTCGCTGATGGCATGTTCGCTTGCTTCACGACGCTATCGCCTATCGGTTAGCGCATTTTTTTTCCGGCAGCGAATGAATTTTCGCTGATTGTTCACTTATTGTTTGACAGCAATTAGTCCCCTATTTATATATATATATATATGGAAATTTAGAAATATTGACACTGGTGTATTCAAATTGATGTCTGGCTCCGTGCTCAGCCACACAGACGCACCCTCGGACGCACCCGCTATCTCGTTTTGAGGAAAATGATTTTTCACATGACGTACGCTTCTACAATAAACAAAAGCATTCAACGATCTCTGACGGTCGTTTCCCTTCGAGAAATAGCGTGCCAATGGCCTCCTGCGTATACTGGCCTAAAATGGCTATTATAAGCCGAACCTGACTTCTCGTCCAGAAGTAGAGCCTGCCATTTGCGAAAGCCACGGAGCGGTTGGAGTCGGCTGGCTTGTACAGGCCCGTGTTAGCAAGCGCATTATTAATATGTTACAAACAAAAAAAGAGAAATGAATCGCTTTGAACTCGCGCGGCTAGTTTGTGATGTCGCGCCATTTAAATCGATAGTGTGTAGCAATTGGGACAAGTAAAATTTCTTCCGTTTCCACTTCCACGAAATAGCGTGCCAACCCGCTTCCACTTCTGTGGAATAGCATGGAAAAAGGACGCAATTTGCGCGAGATTTGCGCTCGGGGCCAACGCAGTGTTTGAAAACCCATCATAGATCTTCTATAGAAACATGTTAAATCGTTCTTTATTGTTGAAAAATGTAATATATTTGTTGAATAATGGGAATTGTTTTAAAAACCTCATTGGCAGGTTAAATCGTAAGGTTACCTTACTTTAATACAATCGATTAACTGGTATTTGATTTTGAAAAAATCAATAGATTTAATGAATAATGGGCATAGAATTGCATTGAATATATTCAAATATGGTAGGTCCACGTTTGATGGCGCGTTGATGTTTGATGCGTTGATGATTAAATTGTTTAATTTGTCTCACAACGGCACCCCATACTTACTTCACATCAATTGATAGACATACTTGAGTACTTTTAAGTTCTCCATGTAAAATTTCGATTTAATTATTCTGGGGGAATTATTTTAAGTCAACGTGGGTTTCTATGGAACGCCAAATGACGACATTAAATAATACATGCCCTGGCTTCCGTTTTTCGTCTATTAATTTGAATTTTCCCCTCAAATAATACATATTGTATACCAGTTTACTACACAATATATACAAGTCACATTTTTACGAAATATTATATAGTAGACCAAATAATGTGCCGTATGTATTATGCGTATTCTCACTTCCGCGCAAAATAATATATAGTATATAAGCCGCCATCTAGCGTGCCCTTTTACCCCACTCAAAAGGGAAATCGGTCCCCCCCCCCGGACCGCCAGAAAACCGGAAGTCCGAAACCAATGCCGACGAGGAGTCTTGTCGCCTGCTGATCACAAGATTCACAATTTCCATTGTGAAGAAAAGATTTCATTTTTTTCCAGTGTGGTCTAATCCACACCTAACCATTTAGAAAATAAACACGCTCTTGAAATGGAAGGTGCAAAAGGGCCCTATTTGGACCCGATATCTGCCAAGCCAGCGGCAACGCCGCTCACGCGCTTTCCCGAGAAGATTTTTTGTGGTAAAGTTCGGGAATCGCCATTACTATTGGAGAAAAATTCGAGATTCGTACCACAAAAAATCTTCTAGGGTTGTGAGTCGCAAATCTACTTTTTTGTTGTGAATCTTGTGATCAACAGGCGACAAGACTCCACTTCGGCATTGGTTTCGGTTTTCTGGGGGTTCGGGGGGGGGGGGGATTTCCCTTTTGAGTGGGGTAAAAGGGCACGCTAGATGGCGGCTTATATACTATAAATAATATTATATTGGGGGGCGAATATATAGCCTAATATTTGGGTGGGGGGCGGAGCTCCCCACCCCACGACCCGCGAGATCCCCGCATTTAATGTCCATTAGATCTTAATGTCTCATTGATAGATTTATTCCTTATTTTTTAAAATAAACTAGGTAATTTTGTGGTAAACCGGTCAATGGAATCCCTGTTTTTTATTATACTGTACTTCAGCTGGCTTCTTCAGTTGTACAGGTTTATTGCGCCCGTGTCCACAAATCGTCGGACGGAGCTATCGACGGACAAATCGGGGCCGGAGATTCCCCCACTGTACGACCTACGAAGTCCCGGCCGTCCCGCACATGCACCCACTATATACCAATTTATAATTTTTTACTTATTTTTTTAATTAGCGTTATAAGTATATAAGTACTCGCGAGTACTACGTAATATCTTACGTTCATTCTGATTGCACTAGTTCCGTTCAGGCCCTCCGGGAACCTGACGCCGTAAGGCGAAAGCAACAATATCCCCGTATCCCCGTAATTTTCCCGTAAAAAGTGTCCGTCTGGACGAGGCTTAAGCGGATTCGAGCGGATTGTTGTAAACAGTACAGCGTATTGCTGTAAACATGTGAGGTGTACAACTAGTTATGCTCAATGCTGATAATAAGGTCAGAAAGGTCAACACGTACTTGAATGTGCCCTTCAAATATCAGCTGGGGCGCACCCTTTCCAGATGGGAAAAAATACGACAAGGCTAGTATGCTTGGCCATTCTTTTCTCTCTAGGGGGTCGATTACAATTCCCTATTATGCAAGTAAAATTTACGTAATAATACCAACGACTGTCAAGAGATATTTTCATATTGCGGCTATTTTTAATATGACTTTTTTCTAGCTCCAGGTCCCCACTATTGTTATACCATACTTCGGATTACAAATTACCGTAAATTCATAAGTATTAATTACCTGAACACTAAGCTATATATATAAGACCTGCAATGAGCTCTAAGGATTTATCTCATTTCTTACTCGGTCTTTTGACACTTACTTGTATGCAGTACAAAGTTGTGAAGTTACCAGGCTATTAATTACGTAAGAAAATAACATCAAACAAACGCAAACGACTATTTAAAGGTGTAAAAGCCTCATGGGGCTATTGCGTCGACAGTTCGATGGAAGGCTATGAAAATAAATACACCTGCAAGTTACCAAAAAAAGTCATTCAGCATTAGAATCTGTGAGCGATCTGGTCGTGACGAACTTTTAGTTGTGCAAAATGGAGTACAATTTAATTAGTGCTGTGATTGTTTCCACCGCGTCCGCACTGTTTATTTCATTTTTCTTCCATGTATTTCTACCCTTTATAATAAAAGTATGGAAATATCGTGAAATGGTGGACCAATTGCCGCTTGGTCCTCGGCCTCTTCCTTTGGTTGGAAACGCGCTGTCTTTAATGGGACGATACGACCGTAATTTTATCCGCAAACTAGTGAACATTCTGGAATTTAACCTTGTTTCATTTCAACTTCAGTTGTTCTTCAGTTATTGCAAATTGATTGGCCGCTTGCTTATGGGGAGATTTATCGGATCTTCATTGGCTCTGAATGCAACATTTGTATCTCCTCTCCGGAACTCATTGAAGTAACTATTGAAGTTCTACGAATTCAGTTATTTTACATTGTTGGTTGTTTTTCATTTCTAGACGGTCTTAAAAAGTCAGGAAATTTTGGAAAAGGGAGATTTATATCATCTTTTTAGCCCGTGGTTGGGTAACGGACTCCTTCTGAGTACTAGTAAGTAGCTAGGTTGTTAATCGGTTTAAATAATGCTTAAAGTCACAAAATGTTTCGTAGGTGACAAGTGGAAAGCAAGACGGCGCTTACTAACTCCAGCTTTCCATTTCCAAATTTTGAATGATTTTATTGAAATAATTAACAAAGAGAGTCTTGTGCTAAGCAAGGTATTGAAAAAACAACTTGAAAGCCAAGAAGAAGATCAAGAAATAGATATTTATCCGCTCGTTGCTAATTGTACGCTTGACATTATATGCGGTAAGTCATTTATATAGCACAAAAGAAGTTTCTACCTAATACTCATCGCTGGAAAGTATTTAGAAACTGCTATGGGAGTCTCTGTTAACGCGCAGTCTCGAACGTCCGATTATGCGAAGGCCGTGTACAGGCAAGTGAATGACACTCATTAAAATCAGACGTGAAACTCCTAACTATACGTCCGTCCATTGCAGAGTAAAC
Organism: Ceriodaphnia dubia; assembly: GCA_022539655.2. Classification (NCBI taxonomy): domain Eukaryota; kingdom Metazoa; phylum Arthropoda; class Branchiopoda; order Diplostraca; family Daphniidae; genus Ceriodaphnia; species Ceriodaphnia dubia. The sequence goes on from JAKUCG020000070.1 coordinate 3,051,808, forward strand.
CAAATCATAATAGAAAGGTTCTCAAAGCCTTGGTTGAGAAATGATTTCATCTTTCAGGCCTCTCAAATTGGTCGTGAGCATAGTAGCCTTTTAAATATATTGCACACATTCACCGAAACTGTAAGTTATCATTTTCTGCATGTTTTCTATTCACTTGTTCAATTGAGTTATTCAGGTGATTCAAAAACGCAGAGACAACCTAAAGAAAAACGCGGACTTAAATATGTTGGACGTAGACGTTGAAACAAACAGATATCATAGTACACATCAATTAACCTGATTTTTTTAAACGTTTGAGACCTTTTCCTTCTCACCTAATTATAGGGAACCGTCTAGCGCTTTTGGACCTTTTGTTGAATGCAGAAAGCGGTGAGAATAATGTCGTCCTTGATAATAAAGATATCCGAGAAGAAATCGATACCTTCATGTTTGAGGTTAGTAATTCTCAAAAGCTGTAGTGTGAATGTCTTCGAACATTTTTAAATGAAAAAATTATCCAGTATAAGCTTGTTTCTAATAATTGACAGGGTCATGACACGATAGCTTCTGCTTCCGCATGGTTCTTCTACTGCATGGCCTCCAATCCGGAACATCAAGTAACGATATGAAAGTAATACCGTAGTTTAGTAACACCCTATTATTGACGTCAAAACATAAATTTATTGCTCAGGAAAGGGTTTGGACAGAGCTAAAAGACGTTTTCGGAGAGTCTGATCGCAATTGCTCCATGCAAGATCTGGCTAATCTTCCCTACTTAGAGGTTTGTGTGAAGGAAACTTTAAGACTCTACTCTTCCGGTCCTCATATCGAGAGGCATGCCAATGAGGATATACAACTCGGTGCAGACATTCAAATCGTGTTTTAAATCAGTTGGTCAAATTTCTTGTTAATTTTATTGCTTGTAGGTGATTATCTAATTCCAGCAGGATGCAATATTATTTTGTTGCTTTACGGATTGCATCATAACCCGCGACTGTATCCCAATCCTTGGAATTACGACCCGGATCGTTTTCTTCCTGATCAAACTCGAGGGCGTCATCCTTTCGCCTACATTCCGTTTAGCGCTGGTCCTCGAAATTGCATAGGTTCTTGTATTTCTTTTTCTTTTATATACTTTCTCCCCTCCTAAATGAATTTTGGGAACTCTTCGCTTTTTTAGGACAGCGCTTTGCCTTATTGGAGGTTAAAATTCTAGTTTCAACCATCTTACGTCACTTCAGAGTAGCTGTATCTCCGTTATCGGCCAAACCAGTTCCGTCGATGCAAATATTTCTAAAACCAATGGATGGTATACACCTGATCTTGTCCCCTCGTACATAAACTTCTCTCCGAAAGATGTTTGCCTTGGTTATTTTGAAACTATTGAATTTATGGAGAATAAAAGTGAATTCATTATTAGCAAACTTTTTCCGGGCTGCAGCGGTGAATATATTATTCAATACCGTTCCGTCCCCCCCCCCTAAAAAAAAAACTAGATTGGGGCGAGGAAAATTGTAGGCTACGTAACCTAACCGCGTTAACGTAAGTGAACTGTCAAACGATTTTTGGATTGACATATTTCCATTGAAATATGTCAATATGACATGGAAATATGAGACATTCTTTTTTCTTGAAAAATGGTGCCCTTCTAAAGTATAGAAAGGGAGTAACCTTTTTTTTTAGACAGAATCTACCCAAAGTACCCCCCCCCCCCACGTATCGGTCATATTCCCTTGTACCTATAGTCAACATCCACATTGTTGGGTTCAGCAAAAAGCTCAACAGCCATTCCCCGTTATCAGATAGTTAAGTTTAGTTGAATAAAAATTATTAATAGAGATCTGTGGAAGTATTATGCGTTTATCGCTTTCAAAGAGCATTCTTAATATTTTTTTTGTCACGATGAGACGAATGCCATGTTTAGACTTCAGAACAATTTCAAAAGAAGGTAGGATCATAGGTTTTGAATTGTCAAATAAAGAAAACCGAAATCGTCGCAATAGATGTGCCAGGACAACTTTGATTTCCAGCAATGCATATTTCTGACCTAAGATTACAAGTTTTGTTATATCTTATATCTGAAGACACCAGCGTACGATGTAAGTGATTCATACCACATCATGCATAACCTACCTATACAATTGCGGGGGCCAGCACTAAAGGGAATAAAAGCGTATGGATGCCGACCAATGCTGTTTTCCTGCAGAAACCGCTCTGGTTCGAAAATTTCCGGATCTGGGTAGACAGTTGGATCATGATGAAGGCTGTAAAAATTAACGCCAACTGTAACGCCCGCTGGTAATATGTAACCACCTTCAAAAATATTTGAAATTGTTCTTTTGATAATATATTTTTCCCAACAAGTCAATTTGCAAATGGTAACTTACCTATTTCCACATCTTCGGTAAGGCGTCGACCTATAGCTGGAGCGATCGGATATAATCTTAACGTTTCTTTGACGCAACACTCCAAGTATTTTAGTTCCGTTAAATCCTGGCTAGTGCATGGACGATCCGAATCACCAAACACACGATTCAGTTCGTCGGATAAGAGTTCCTTGGAAAGAACACACAAAACACCGTCAAACAGTTTTGTATTATTCGATGAAAACTGGACGCAAAATTCAGTGTAAAGAGTAAATGATTTTAAACCTGTTTCTTTGGATGCTTAGCGATTAGATAGAGGAACCACGACAAAGTAGAATATGAGGTGCCGTTTGGCGGTGAAAACAAACATTTTTTAAATGGTGGAACCTGCGTTAAATAAACAAAAAACCAATGTTTAACCTTAATTAAACCTCACCAACAAAGAATCAATGGCGCAAATTAAACAATCAAATTAAATCAACGTAGCGAAACAACAAAATCAATCATTTATTAAACCGCATTAAATTGGTCAATAATTTTTTTTAATGTTTGAATGGAATGTTAGACGCGCGACTGAGCCAAAGTAAAGCGGAATTTTCACCGGTTGGGGGCGCTTAATTTAAAAAAGAACGTTTCGGTACTCGACCACCACTTTTGCCCGGCGCTACTGCCGTTCTCGTGACTCCAATCTCGCTTGTGTTGACATTCCTTTTTCGCCTCCACTCCGTTAGCGCCGCCTTCTGTCCGTGCCTCCCTGCCCCATGGCAGGAACAAAAGAGTCAGGAACAAGACTTGACACAAGGATTAAAAATCAGTTTGTAATCCTCGTGTTAAGTCTTATTCCCGGGGCATGGGCGCACGGACAGTGGGCGGCGCGCGCAGAGTACAGACGAAAAAGGAATGTCAACATAAGCGAGATTAGAGTCACGAGAACGGCTGTAGCGCCAGGCAAAATTGGAGGTCGAATACCGAATCATTTTTTAAAATAAAACGCCCCCTACTGGTGAAAATTCCATTTACCTTGGTTCAGTCGCGCGTGTAACATTCCATTTAAACATTTTGAAAAATAATTGACCAATTTAATGCGGTTTGATTCTGTTGTTTCGCTGCGTTGATTTAATTTGATTGTTTAATTTGCGCCATTGATTCATTGTTGGTGAGGTTTAATTAAGGATAAACATTGGTTTATTGTTAATTTAACGCAGATTCCACCATTTAAAAAATAGTTTGTTTTGACCGCCAAACGGCACTTCATAGTAGAACTAGAAGTATCATGACCCTAGTTTGGATTAAGTAAAAGGAAATTTAGCGAGCTCCTTAAAAGTTTGAATATAAAAGAAAAGTTACCGCAAACATCATCAAATCAACTTCCTCTCTGATTTCATTATCGCCAAGTCCGGTACCGTCCTTTGAAGTCTTAATTAGTAAATCCAGGAAGGCTAATCTTTCCTCTACAAATATTTGACAGTTACATATAAAATTACTATTAGAATTTTACTGCAGCATCCATTATTTCCTCACTTGGCTTTTCGTTAAATTCGTCTTTGGTTTGATTGTCGATATTTACCTTCGGTATTGTTTGCTCAATCATTTCACGGCGATCTTCAATTACCTATTATTGATGAAGAAGAAGTCAAACAAATGTAATTTAAAGGCATGTTTCTTAATTCGTCGAAATCACCTGCTTGGTGAAATTGTGGAGAGCTCGAACGCATCTTTTACTTTCTCGACCAAGTGCGCTCAATTTAAAAACCCAGTCGATAATATACCAAGGTTTGACGGAACGTTCTACGATTATCTGCGATATTCTACCAAATTTTCCATTTTTTTAGGCGATCTTTTTTGTTAAAAATAACATCTACGTATATACTATAACTCACCTGTGAAGATTATTAACGTAAATTTTCTTTTCTTCCTCGTTCCTTTTTTGACGCCCCATAGAGGTTTCTTTTGATTTATTATGAATATATGCTATGTAAATACCTGAAAGAAATCTCGAAGGAAAATAGAATAAGTATACTACCGCATATAATATCCAAAGCACACTGTGTCATGATTGGGTAAATATCTATTTCACTGCCATCACTCATTTCGATGGCTCGTTCAAGTTCTCGGGCGCAATCTACGCTCTTCTCATTGAAGACATCCAAGAAACTATTGAGAATCTGAAAGTGGAATGTTGGCGTGACAAGGCGTCGGCGATTCTTCCAGTCATCTCCTAACACGTTCGCATAATACAAATTCGATCGTCACAAAAGATAATATGAGAAAAATATGAATTAATAGTTTTGATGTCTCACCCGTTGCTAGAAACATACAGTTGCCAAGCCACGCTTTTGCAAATGAGTATTCATTTCCTTTATTTATAAATTTAGGATTTGCCAAAAGTACCTACGTAAAATACCAGTGTATGAAAAAATGCATTTTGCCAATAGGCAAATTCAGTGCCAAGGTGTACGCCAGCGTACAACACTCTACACATATATGGCGGGCCGTTAGTGCCAAATTTTTAAATGGAAAACGGGTGTTTTAAACCGAAATTTTAAACTAAAGAAGGTGTTTTAAACCGGAATTTCAGGAACCAAATGTCTATTGAAGCAAATTTTAACGGCTATTTTGATTTTCAATTTAAATTCAAGTTTATTGGCGGTGGATTTTTACGGGTGTTTTAAATAAACGATGATTGTAACGGGTGTATTAAATAAACAAATACGTATTTTAATCCCAGTTGAACGGGTGATTTTTTGATTTTCAAAATCATGGACAACGACGGATACATCCGACGTCACATGACGGCCGCAAGGGCCGACTATTGCAGCCGCCACCATTCAAGCGTGTGGTGTTAGGTCACCGCCGGAGTAGGTGTAGTTGCCGGCGGTGAGGACGGACACGACGCTTGTACTTGCCTTGATAAGAGAGTCGGCGTCGGGCTTGGCTTCTAAGCCGTGTAACAAAGGGCGCCGTGAGCGAGTAGACCCGAAATGCCAATGACAATATTATAAAACGAACTGTAAAAAAAAGTTTCCTGAAACATTTAAAAAATTTAAATTAAAAAAATCACTCTTTCAACTGGGATCAAATTAATTGTTTATTTAAAACACCCGTTAATATCATTGTTTATTTAAAACGCTCGTAAAAAACCACTGTCGATAAAATGCATTTAAATTGAAAATCAAAATACCCGCTTAAATATGCTTCAATAAACATTTGATTCATGAAATTCCGGTATAAAATAGCTTCTTTAGTTTAAAATTCCGGTTTAAAACATCCGTTTTCTCGTTTAAAAAGTGGCACTAACGGCCCGCCATACTACACAGTGGTTGCGCGCAGTGCCAAGGTTGGACGCCGGCGTATGTACAACACTGAAGAAATCTTCAAAATTTCAACTTTAAACGGCTTTCGGTAACATTATTGGCATGTTACCCGCCGACGTACATCATGGTACCTCACAAGTCATTCTTTTTTACTATGTCATATGCCAGCCGACGTACAACACAATTTTCGATTTTTTTTACAATGCTATTTTTCACGTCAAAACCTCATGGAAATACATAAGTTGCTTGCTTTTTTTGCCCCTTTTCTCTCTGGCACTGAAAGGGTTACAGAATATTGTCAACTAACCGTACCTACTTCTATTAGTTCAGGAGAATTCAGTATAATAGCAGGGCGTGGTCCCAGCCACAAGCGATAGATCTTTCCATACTGTTGAGTTAAGCCGATGAATACATGCTTTATAAACTCTTTGATTAAAATGTAATTAAAACAAATTTACTCGACTAACCGTGACTAACATTGTTTTTCGTCAGCTAAACTATTATAAATAGATAAAAAGTAGTATACCATCATCACGCATATTTAAATCAAGAAAATTTCCTATAATCGGGTAAGGCTTCGGTCCTGGCACAGCGTTAATGAGTCGAACATATTTTGATTTACTCCAGATTAGATAATGCGCTATTGGTATTCCGAGCAATAAAAGCCACTTAAATGAAATCCACCCTACATCCAAATTCTCAAGCAAAATCAATAAGGAGGACAACATGGTCGAGCTTTCAAGTCTTGTTCCACTGAAGTATGCTCCAAAACTGAGAAACTTCTAGTCCGATTTAATACTTCTAAACTTGGGGTGCTAAAAATGGGGTTTCCCAGATCTCTCCTACAAATTCAAGCAATTTGAAATCCAAGGACTCGTTCTTTGTTCTTGATTCTTCACAGGTGAGAGTGCAGGTTGTGAAAGGTATGTACAAGGCAACGATTTCTTTTGAAAAGGATGCAGTCCGCGAGTCAACTAGGCCAAAATAACGCGTTTGGTTGGCTCTGACTTTTTCTTTAATTTCTCTTTAAAATGGCCTAGCTAGCTGCTTAAAACCGCTACAGCGCGCTAAACCTGCCCTTGGATACCGAAAAGCTTAAGGCAGATTTTCATCAACATATTGATGTATGTTAATTATTATCAACTAAGAAACAGCAACAGCTGTGTCCCAGTTTGGTGTTCATTTTACTGTTTGAGGTAAACATCTCATTTCAGAACATTCAACATCATTCTGGTGCTGTTCAACGTATAAACACGTGATAACATCACAGTTTGTATCCAATGCCGTATGGCTTTGGATGGAGTTTGGATACACCCGGAGCGTTTCCTTCCTGATCGAAACCAAGGCCGTCATCCCATACTAACATATTCCTTTTAGCGCTGGGCTCTCGTAATCGAACAACTAGTACAAGCATTCGTGGGATTACTTGACTGCAGTTATCAGTTTTTAGAGCCACGTTATTCTAGTTCAGCGGTCATTGGCGAAGGTCAAATTGAAGTGTCATTTTACATATTATAGCATGTGTACTTCAAAGTCGTTTTATTATTTCGCCGTTAGCGAATCAGTTTCTTCGATGCAAGCCATTCCCAGACCAATGAATGGCTTTAATTTAATCGTTAGTTCCATTTATAATTTTTATCGTGTTGTGGTATCTTATTAGTTATTATCTTATTCTTGAAGCTCAACAGAATTAGAGGACTGGTTTTAAGAGAATAATTGGTTTACGAAACCACTGTTCACTGTCCAAACATGGGTCATGGTATATTTTATGATAGTAAACCTTCACGTTCAAGTAGCTCTGGAGCTATTTGAGAACGCGAGAGGCCAGCCGTCAGCACGATCGGGGAGGAAACTCGATGAAAAGAGAATTCTAGGAGAACAATTTCTTCGGAGGATGCAGTCTAATGGAAATTTTCAAGAAGTATTCATTATTTATTGAGGACTCGTCGATGTAGATTCCTCGTCAGATGCGGGTTTTGAAATCTAAATAAAAAAACTTGATTACTTTTTACTCTAAAAATTACTAATACCATAATTAAGTTTTTGTGCGCACGTATAACATACGCGCATTTGTTTGAATATCAGAAGACTGGAATACAACGTTTTCTCGTGGGATTTTTCTTGTTTTTCTTTTCGAGTTAGATATTCAATCTTGCCCAAGGGCAATCGCATCGAGTGGTGACTTCATTTACATGTTGGAAAAAGGTTTCTTTGGACTCTTCTTCTCTGCAAGAGCAGTGCGTTGTTGAATTTCGTAGAGGAATATCCTATAAAAGTTCGTCCCTCGTATGCCATAATGTCAGTGAACGTTATCGATGCGGCAACTGCGGCATTGTGCTTTCTAGGATTAATCCTCATATTCGCTATTATTGGATGGTGGGTTTACATTCGGATTTCTCCTTTCCACGCAAAGGTCAACAAAATTCCCGGTCCCAAGTTCTATCTTCCATTTATTGGAAATTCTTTGGATTTGTTTGGTGGGCTGGATCGTAAGGCGACGATTAATTCAACTATTAAATCTAACACCATTCTTGTGACTAACTTTCAAATATTGCAATCTTATGAAAGTAGTGTAATTCTAATTATTATTTTTACATAGAGGTCTTATGACGATGTTTTAATTACCAGGTATCGAACTAAATAGGCTACAAATGTTTATTTAATGTAGATATTCTTCAAACGTTTCATGAAAAATGGCCAAAAAAATACGGAGAAATCTATCGAGTTTTCGTTGGATCCGAGTGTTACATTCCCATTTCCTCACCTGAGCTTCTAGAGGTAGTATCAGTATATGTCATACCTTAGGATTTATTGGTTCTTGTGTCCAGTCTCAATTAATCACCGTTCATACTTTTCAGACGATTTTCAACAGCCAGACACTAATTAACAAGGGAATGTCGTACAGTCAACTCCTTCCTTGGTTGGGCGAAGGACTTCTCATAAGCACTGGTAAGTAAAACGGATCGATGAATAATTATCGCAAAAAAATGCAATTTTATGTTGTATATATAATAAGTGTGTTGTACTTTACAGGGGATTTGTGGAGAACACGTCGAAAGTTGTTGACTCCAGCATTTCATTTTAAAATCCTAAATAGTTTTGTCGATGTTTTCAACGAGCAAAGTCACGTCCTCTGTGGTATTATAGAGGAAATATGTCAATCCTCTACCGAAGGGAAAGGTGAAATGGATGTCCATCCAATGATCACAAGATGTTCGTTGGATATAATTTGTGGTAGCGTATATTGCAATATTTTTTTTCTAAATGGACATTTATTTCAATACGAATATATTATTTATAAATAAAATGTACATTTTTAGAGGCCGCAATGGGGACAAAAATAAACGCGCAAACAGAAGATTCTGAATATGTTCGGGCGGTTTACATGTAATAAGCGTATTTAACAATGTTTAAAAAAATCCAAGAACTAAATCAAATGACAATTAAATGCAAAAAATTATGACAAAGGTTTAATTTTAATTATAGTAATTATAATAATATTTTATGTTACTTTAGTTAATAAATATGAATTAAATCTCACCAAAAGGTTTTTGCTTTGACAGCTTTGGGTCGAGAACACGATCAACTGTTAAAAACTCTTCACTCGTTTACTGACGATGTGAGTTAATTTCCAGAATTTATTAGAATTTATTAAAATGAAATTTTTGGTTAAAAAATAGGTTTTTTTACTCGATAGATTATAAATAAACGGCGACAGCACTTGCTTGAACAAAAATTTGATTGTAAAATCGAAGAGAAACCGGATATTGGAATTAGTATAAAGACTAGGCCTACTAATAATCAAAGGGCTCCACGACGAGCTGGAGGTTAATTTTTTGTGATTCTAGGAAAACCTCTTCCGCTTCTGGATCTGTTGCTTAAAGCATCAGATGACGACAAAAATCTAACCCAGTTGGATATACGAGAGGAAATTGACACCTTCATGTTTGAGGTATAATCAGTGATAGCTATAATATGCCTAAAATATTGTCCATCATTAATTACTTGTTGACATAACAGGGCCATGATACAACAACCTCATTGATAGGCTGGTTCTTGTATTCAATGGCAGAAAACACTGGATGTCAGGTAAATTAAATTTTTTCTATGTTACATATTACACGAGATAGATGAGATTTGTAAAAATTGTGTTCTTGAAATAGGAAAAAGTATACGAGGAACTTCAAAATACATTTGGCGATTCGGATCGTGACTGCACTCAAGAAGATATTCCCAGTTTGAAATATCTTGAATACTGCATTAAAGAAACATTGCGATTGTATCCCAGTGTCCCTCTTTTTGAAAGGGCTGTTACAGAAGATATACAAATAGGTAAAGAACTGGAAGTTGTACTTTAATCAATGTAATAATTTACTAACTAATTAATTAATTAAAATTTTTTGCTTTCAGGGAAATATATTATACCTGCGGGATGCACAGTAGCATGTTTAGCTTTTGCTACTCATCGCAACCCTAACATTTTTCCGGAACCCCTAGTTTTCAAACCAGAACGATTCTCTCAAGAAGCGTCTGTCGGTCGACATCCCTACGCTTATTTCCCGTTTAGTGCTGGGTCTCGCAACTGTATCGGTAAATAGATACTTCTCCGCTTTGCGTATTCAGTGAGAAATGAGAATGCTAGTGATGATGCGTTCATTCATCTACTGTATAGGTCAACGATTTGCTATTCTTGAAAGCAAAATTTTGCTATCGACACTACTTCGTCGTTTCAAATTCGAACTATCGTCTACCACCCAACCACCTGTACTTGCGACTCAACTTATCTTAAAATCACTAACTGGTATAAATTTGGTGGTGACTCGACGTTAAAAGGGTAATAATAAATTCTAAAGAATGCGCTGTCATCTTCTTTTGGATTTGTTGTTAATCGTCTCGATTAAAAGCTTACTTTGATTTGGAATTTTAATACATGTTCTAATATGCTAACTGCAACTATTATTATTTACAGTATATACCGATACATAATATCTAGATATAACTATTAAGTGATCGCACATTTAACCAAATTAGAAATCGGTAAAAAAGTTGTCTCATTGCTGATGTTCACATCTTTTCAAATATGTAACTTGTTTTTAGTTCTTCCTTGCCTTACCTCAAATAATATCGATTCAAAAACCCATAAGTAAATTCGTCTATTTATATAGGCCCGATTCAACAAACCTAAACAAACCCACTGTAACCATGACTACAGCTTTGATTCCATTGCTCTAAATGAAGAAAATCCACACCCGTCATTATTATTCGACGGGAAACTCTTTAAGATCGACACTGGCCGTTCACTCGTTTGATATTTAAAATCCCTTGGCTACAGCAACTTGGGATTATTCGGGTGGCCGTCATAAAACCTTCCGTCATAGGTTTTCCGACAGAAAACCGTGATCATAAGACCTTTTAGTCATAATAACTTTGCGTCATCAGAACTTATGGACATAAGAACGAAACGTCATCAGAACTTCCGTCGTGTGAGAATTTTCGCCATTAGTATTTCAGACAAAAAAACTAGTCAATAAGACCGTATAAAAGAAGAAGGGTACAGAACTTTTGTTTTTTAAAACTTCGTTCATAAGAATAAACAGCGCACGGACTTCAGACATCAGAGCGCTAAAAAGACGTCATAAAAAATTAAAAACAGTGGTCTTGTCATAGTGGTCTAGTGTTAAAGAGCAAAGAATTGTGACAATATTCAGAAGTAGTACACATGGCGGAAATATTTTTGTCTTAAGTTACAGTGACGGAAGGCATTATGTACATAAGTTTTTATGACGAAACGGTCTTAATATGACTTGATACGCCTATGACGGAATATTTTCTGTCGCAAGTTCTTAAAAATATATATCGGAAGGCGTTTTATGACAGACACCCGATTATTCGAGCTTAGAAACAATATATTTATCAACCTTGCCATCGGTGTTCTTTAATGCTATGTGAGCTGTTATTTTTTTTGGACGGAAACCAAAGAGAGCCGTAAAATTGATTGCTAAGCCAGCATTTCACTTCGAAACCTCGTTGAAGAATCACCTGTGCTGACGTGCTGCTGTTGTCTGTGAATATTTTCGTTGGCCATGTCGATGTACGGTATTTTAACGGCCTTTTGTGGAGTGGGATTGGTCATCATTCTCACTGTAATAGGATGGTGGATTTACATTCGGATGTCCCCATTTCACGTTATCGTCAATAAGATTCCCGGACCTAGTTTTTATCTTCCCTTTATCGGAAACTCTCTTGAGTTTGCTGGAAGTGTAGATCGTAAGTAAAAATTTGGTTAGAAAGACCTATTTCATTCTCATTGCGAAAAAAATGCAAAAATAATTTTGTGGTGTCGAATTAAACCAGTGTGGTTTATAACGGTTGAATAAGAACCAAGAAAGTAGCTTTGAATCGAAAAAGTTCATTGACTGTTTCAGATATTTTGGCTACGCGCTGTTATATCATATTGGCAGCCTAAAGCTATTTTAACGCGCGTCAACATGACTTTGAAAACTATTACGGATTATTTTTCATCATGACCAGTAGGCTAATACATACATTTATTGCAAACAGGCGTAATTCGCACCTTTCAAGACAAGTGGGCCAAAAAATATGGAGAAATTTATCGAGTTTTTATTGGAACACGATGCCACATACTAATTTCTTCGCCTGAACTTTTAGAGGTATTGTAAAAAACATTATTTTAATATTTAACGAAATTTTATTTGTTTAGTCCAAAATCACATGAAAAATGAAGTACGTACTAAAAACGCAAATTCCATAGATGTACAGTCTCACAGAATGTCAGATTTAATTTTTGTAACTTTTGTTCGTATAACATTATGATTTGATAGATGATTTTCAGCAATCAGAAAATTTTTGAGAAAAGTTCTTTATATAATTATCTACTTCCCTGGACCGGGAAAGGAATCTTTATCAGTTCAGGTAAGTAAAGAAACTAATTTGGTTACTTTTGAGTTGTGAAGAACAAAAGTTACGCGTAACTTTTTCTTGTGTTTATGTATATTGCTCCTTAGGTGAGTTGTGGAGATCGCGGAGAAAGTTGTTGACTCCAGCATTTCATTTTTCAATTTTGAACAACTTCGTCGAAATTTTTAACGAGCAAAGCCGCGTGCTCTGCCGCGTTATTGACGATACCTGCAAATCTTTTCCTGAAGGAAAAGCAGAAATTGATGTGTATCCAATCGTCACCAGATGCACACTGGATATTATCTGCGGTAAAAAATAATAATTTAATGTCTAGTTGGATAGAAATTTACGGAATTTCTTTGAATTATCAAATTGCTAGAAACCGCTATGGGGACAAAACTGAATGCTCAAACCACAGATTCCGAGTACGTTCGAGCAGTTTCCAGGTAAGATAACCTAATACATTTTTATAGAAGCGTTACCTTTCGATTTTTAATTCGTAATATAATGCCTTCTTGCCCAGAATGGGGCAAATTTTAGTTCAGAGATTTCAAAGACCCTGGCTCATCAACCAAAAAATATTCACCTTTTCTGCTTTAGGCCGAGAACACGATAAATTAATAAAAATTATACACTCCTTTGTTGATGGCGTAAGTGATTGTAATGTGGGATAAAAACCGTTGAACTAATCAACAAAGCTTTCATTACTAATAGGTTATTCATAAAAGGCAAAAACTTTTTAATCAAATGAAAGTGGATAATAAAACCAAGGAAACAGTAACAGAATCTGGGATATCCGGAAAGAAACTACCGTTCCTCGACTTGCTGTTGAAAGCTTCAGAGGATGGAAAATTTCTCACAAATCAAGACATAAGAAATGAAACCAATACATTCATGTTTGCGGTATAAATGATATATTTTTAGCCTTCCGTCAAGCGATCGACAAAATAAGAGTCAATAATTCTATAGGGTCACGACACAACATCCTCACTAATAAGTTGGTTTTTATACGCTATGGCTTCCAATCAAGATTGCCAGGTAAAGTTTTACTTTCCACGAATTGAAAAACAGCGATAAAACTTTTCAACCATTTCAATCATTTAATAGAAAAAAGTTTGGGAAGAACTTCAAAATACATTTGGAAGTACTGATCGAGATTGTTCTCTGGACGACTTGCCCAATTTGAAATACCTGGAGTGTTGCATCAAAGAAACACTACGAATCTATCCAAGCGCTCCCGCATTTGAAAGAGTTGTTCGAGAGGACGTCCGAATTGGTAACAACATACAAAAATTCTATTTGCAAAATGCATGCTCATTCCATGCATTTTCAGGAAATTATTTGATTCCGGCGGGATCTTCAGTGGCTTGTCTTGTGCTTGCTACCCACCGAAACCCAAGAATTTTTCCGGATCCTCTAGTTTTCAGACCAGAACGATTTTATCCGGATGAGGCAATTGGTCGACATCCTTACGCCTACGTTCCGTTCAGTGCTGGACCTCGCAATTGTATTGGTATTTGTATTCGATGTTTCTGAAATTTCATATATATTTTTAAAATTAATGACAATGCATGATTTCTTATGTAGGTCAAAGGTTTGCTATGCTGCAAAGCAAAGTTGTCTTGTCTACTCTTCTTCGTCATTTCAAATTCGAGCTTTCTCCGTCCGCCAAACCCCCAATTCTTGCTAATCAGATTATTTTAAAATCTTTAAATGGCATTAATTTACTTGTGTCTCGACAATGAAACAGAATTTGCATCAAAGAAAGTTAAGTTAAACTGCCGGATTCAAAAAAAAAAGTAAAGGTGGAAAAGCTTACGTAAATGTTGGGTGACCTGTAACTGTGCATGTATCAAATTGTATTCTATGAAATCGATATTTATTGTGGAACCTAGTGTCCGGGGGACCATGTGTCGATGGGACCTAGTGGCAGTATGTATTTCAGTATATATTTAACTTATGTAGCGCACCTTTCCAACAATTTGTTCACGGGCGCAACGTGATTCCTACTTCCTACTTTCCATGAAACCTTACGGTACCATTTTGATATCATTTTTGTGACATCACAACTTGGGGTGTGGCTAAAAGGTGGACTTGGACTTGGACTTCGGGGGATCTAATCGGTGGACTTCAGGTCACGGACTTGGCCCTTGTCCCCTTCCACGGAATACGGATTACTACTATATGACTATAAGGTGGACTTAAAAGTGGACTTGCTGTTTTTCAAAATTAAAAGGTCCCGATATCTATATTTAATGTATTTAACAAAGGCGTTACGAACACAAATTGGAAATAAATTAATTTACTTAATTTTTCAATACTCACACGTGCACCCTAATTAGTAGTCGAAAGTTAGAGAGAGCAAAGAACTATAATATATTGGCTAATATGCAACGGATTGTCTAATTTATTAAGAGCCTTCGAGATTGACAAGATTTGCCCATTATTTCAATGTTTTCCTTACGTCCAGTATGACAGAATTTGTTTTCCAAGAAGAATTAATCGTAATCTTTCAACATCCCTTTAAAAATTATGTTGGAGATGGCAGCTGGACTTGCCCTTCTTGTGGGCCTATTGATTTGATGCCTATTATACTTTTAGTTCGCGTTCGCTTCATTGGACAGTATTTAAAATGTTGGCATCTGTTGATGGGCTTTTTTTAATGAAAAAATTCCTTAGTCCATCTTTTGGTCCACCGTTTAGTAACTTAAGTCCACATTTAAGTCCGCTGTTTAGACCACTAAATCCACGGTTTTTAGACTTAAAAAATGGCCAAGTCCACGGCCTTAAGTCCACCGATTAGATCCCCCGAAGTCCAAGTCCAAGTCCACCTTTTAGCCACACCCCAACTTGTGTTCGTGCCGATCGGATCTTGCGTCCAAAAATGCTGGGACCAAACGTCAATGGGACCTAGTGAACCCCCAGCGAGTTCATGATTTGTTGGTTTTTTTCTTGAAATTAGTTGATTTCATTTGTCGATCCTTGAATAATGGTTATTGCTGTTCATATCTTTTCAAATATTACTCCTTTGTTAGATATATACCAGTCTCCGCTATGTCGCTCACCCTCGATCGGTAATTAGCGTACCGCTCGACACGCGCGAACTATAATTTTTCAATCATTGCAGAATATATATGTCTATTATTTCCGTTTAGTATATTCCCAGTTGGTCTGCTTTCCCTCCATCAGTGTACATATTCCCTCAAAACTGTTAATACACTAGCAACACTCACTATTGAGTACGCCAATAATATAATAATAATACCATTCAAATCATAATTATAAAAATAAAACATGATGTTGCTCAATCCTATACTAGTTATTGATGGCGTTGTTAATAACAACGCCATCATGAATAACAAGTTGTTATCCATGTAAGTTAATCAAACAAAATTAAATTCCGAACTCGCCTCAAAGGACATTATTAAATAAAAGTTCATTAGCCTATATCGGTTTGCTGTAGTCCGTAATAGGAAACTTCCAATTCACAACGTATACACAGACGCTGTCGTTGGAGTTTGCGAAGATTCCGAGCATGGGTTTGGATTGTGGAAGTACGTGAAGACAACGGAGTATTTCCAAGTTAGTAGGTTGTAGCCGTAGGGTCTAATAGTTTGGCAGGCGCGGGCTGACGTTTAACAGTTTAGTCAGTGCTGGATCTTGGTAGAAGAATCACGCGTACTGTTGTTTGTACGTGACAAAATGTTGGGCATGTCACTGCACAACATATGTACGGCCTTAGGTGTTTTAGGTTTGATCATCCTCTGCGTCATTATAGGATGGTGTATTTACATTCGAACCTCTCGTTTTCACGTTTTGGTGAATAAGATTCCTGGTCCCAGCTTTTATCTTCCTTTTATAGGAAACGCACTCGAAGTAGCCGGAGGGTTAGACGGTAAGAGAAAGTTTTCTAGCTTATGCTACTCAGTTTCTGTTTTCATCCTACCTGAATATTAGTTAAATGAGACAAACCCGTTGTATACAAAAACACGGGTAAGAATTATTTTTTTTTTTTGTAGACGTACTCCTAATGTTTCAAGAAAAGTGGCCAAAAAAGTATGGAAAAATCTATCGAGTTTTCATTGGCACAAATGCCATCATTCCTATATCTTCGCCTGAACTTTTAGAGGTAATTTCCTTTGCATACCATTCCGTTTGCATAGCGACATAAACGTAGCGCTCAATATTGACATTCCCTCACAGACAATTTTTAACAGTCAAAAAATTATTGATAAAGGAGTGTCATATAGCGCACTGCTTCCGTGGTTAGGCGAAGGGCTTCTCCTCAGTTCCGGTAAGTTGACCAAGTGTACGAGTGAAAAGAATTTCAGCATTTTTTAAATGGTCCGATATATATTCATTTTCTAGGTGATTTGTGGAGAACGCGCAGGAAGTTGTTAACTCCAGCGTTTCATTTTTCAATTTTGAATAGTTTCGTTGAAGTATTTAACGAGCAAAGCCGCTTACTCTGCGGTATTCGTATTACACATTAACCCTTCTCATTATCGATTATTATTTTTATTTTTCTTCGTATATCGAAAATACCTTTTGAACAATCTTTTCCTGGAGGAAAAGCAGATATAGACGTGTATCCAATGATCACCAGATGTTCACTCGACATCATTTGTGGTAGCACGCCATAAATTCTTTAGTTCGTCTCCCTGTTTTTTTTTTATTTAGCTTTCCTCATTCATTTAAATTAGAGGCTGCCATGGGTACGAAAATAAATGCCCAAACTGAAGATTCCAATTATGTTAAAGCAGTTTACAGGTAAATATATCTGATAATTAAATCAAAGATTGTACGAAAATTACAGTATAAGCATATAGTAAGCATAGTACATTTTAAAGAATAGTTACCGTACGGTATGTATTGTTGAATTTTTATTACGAATCTTAACGTTGATCGTTTTAGAATTGGACAAGTTCTATTAGAGTGGTTTCAGCGGCCTTGGCTAAAAAATCCCAAAATCTTCTCGCTCTCGGCTTTAGGACAAGAGCACGATAAACTTTTGAAAATCCTGCATGGCTTTACCGACGACGTGCGTTGCAAAATTACCAGCAAAAAAATCTTGCTTAATTAAATATCTGTTTATTTATAGGTGATTAATAAGCGTCGGGAAGAATTCAGTAAACTAAGGGCCGAAAACAAAACGGAAGAAACTGAAACAGGAATCAGTATGAAATTCAGAACGATGCAAAAATTCTGATCAATATAAAAAATAACCCTCTTTCCAATTGAAATGATAGGAAACAGATTAGCGCTTCTTGATTTGTTGCTAAAATCCTCTGATAGTGGACATGTTCTCACTCAACAAGATATACGAAATGAAATTGATACCTTCATGTTTGAGGTATAATCTTGTAGCACAAATTTATCGAAGCGCACAAGAACAAGTGTTAATTACTTGCAGGGTCACGACACCACAGCTTCACTAATGGGGTGGTTCCTGTATTCAATGGCAGTAAATCCGCAATGCCAGGTAAGATTTAAAATGGTAGCATTTGAAAAAAAAATGTATTATTTGTCGAAACCTGTAGGAAACATTGTGGGAAGAACTTCAGAATACTTTTGGAAATTCAGACCGAGATTGCGCTCAAGACGATATTCCCAATTTAAAATATCTTGAGTGCTGCATCAAAGAAACATTACGAATCTATCCCAGTGTGCCTGCAATTGAAAGATTGGTTCTTGAGGATGTTCAGATTGGTAAGGGATTGAAGATTTTTGCGCTTTGCCCGGCTTTACCCTTGTATTTTCCCCTTAAACGGTATGAATATTTTTTTTTCCTTTAGGTAAATATTTGATTCCTGCAGGATGTACACTAGGCATCATAACGTTAGCTACTCATCGAGACCCCGAAATCTTTCCGGATCCATTAGTTTTCAGACCCGAACGATTTCTTCCAGATGAAGCAATCGGTCGGCATCCTTACGCTTACTTCCCGTTTAGCGCTGGACCGCGCAACTGTATCGGTACTTGTTTCTGTTTTTAGTTATATTACTGTAATTTTAAAATTCTTTAGTTAGAGAAAAAACCTATTTAACATTTTCTATCTAGGTCAAAGATTTGCTATACTGGAAAGCAAAATAGTACTATCGACTCTTCTTCGTCGTTTTAAATTTGAACTTTCCCTCTCCGCAAAGCCGCCAGCCATTTCGACTCAGCTCACTTTGAAATCTTTAACGGGGATTAATCTTGTAGTTTCTCGACGCTGATCTTAATATTTTTCTTTTATATATGTGGAAAACATTATGATCCTTCGTTCGAAGGATTGTTTCTGGTTGCGTACGTTGCTTATGTTATCACACTCGATTTATTGATTTAAAATTTTGCGTAGTGCCGTAGTGCTATAAGCTACACGACTACACCAGAGAGCGTTTGAATATTGAACAGTATAAGCTCTGGCAACATCGGAATATCAGACAATCAGACGAAATTGTTTTATTCGAATTCGACACATGAGTTTTGTTTTGAATAATTGTGAAATAAAAAGGTGTGATCCTTCGTAACACGCAATATTTTTGAAATCTCGATTATTCAAGAGATGGCTGCACCCACTTTGGGATCTGATTGCCATGCTTTGCAAAATCACATGAGAAAGTGCCACAGTTTATTGACCACCTACAAATGGTTGACAGATTCTTTTGTTCTTGTACGATAATATAACACAAGTTTATCTGCCTTTGTTATCGATTCTAATCTTGCTTTTTATTTAATCCTTCTATGTATGTTCAGGATTTTTTTACTGAAAATCATTGGAAAAAATTACCATCTTCATGGGCTGAAGCACTAGATTCACTTTCCCCAGAAGAGCTGGGAAAATGCATCATTAGTCCAAATAGTGGAACAAATACTTGTAAACTTGTGCTGCCATTATCTTTGCTAGCTTTTAAAGAAGCTACTAGAAACTTGGCACTGAAAAGAACTTCTATTGGTAGCCTTGATCAAGTCATTAGCTATTTGAATCATTGTGGATTCAGCAATGCTACACAACAAAGTTCTGACTGGATCAGTCCAAGTAGCTCCAAGAAACCATCAGGAGCTCTTGGCAGCTTAAGTCAAGTCTTCCACAGACATGTTAAACCAAAAAAGCAACATGAACTTTATAGAATGGGTCAGTGTTGTGCAGCAATATCCCAAGTAACTAATTGCAAAACTGTGGTAGATGTTGGAGCTGGTGTGGGTCATCTGTCACGGTTCTTAAGTTATGGTCATGGTTTAAATCTAGTTTGTTTAGAGTCAGTTGAGAAACTTGGTTCTTCTGCAGCACAGCTGGACAGAAAATTAGAAGAAGCCTGTAAAAGATTGGGAGTTTCGAATATTTCCACCCCGCAGCATATAAATTTGACACTAAGTCCATACACAAACAATTTGATGGAGATACTCAATTCTTACCAAGCCTCAGAATCTTCATCTGATAAAAAAGATGTTCACTCAGCTGGAATTATAGGATTGCACACGTGTGGCGATTTGGGCCCAACAATTTTGCGCAATTTCGCAATCGATCCCGGCATCAAATTCATTTTGGCCATCGGTTGTTGTTACATGAAAATGTCTCTTGATCGGTATTCATTTTCCGCCTTAGAATTTACATCTTATATAGAAAATAATATTTTTATTTATAGAACAAATCCTGTAAGAGGATATCCTATGAGCAGTTTTGTTTTCGACGACTTACAGCCATCATTCGTCAGCTATGAAGCGTTGGAGGTAGCGTGCCATGCTATAGAAAATTACTGCGATCGCTTGACTGATCTGGAACTAGAAAAATTAAAAGTTTGCCTTCTCGTTAATTATCTTATACACTCTACAGTGAGTCTTCATGTTTTGAATCCTTGCGCAGGTTCACTGTTATCGAGCTACTTTGGAGACATTGCTAATGAAGTTAGAACCTCCGCTTCGACGTGCTGGATTACGTAGTGTCAAGAATGCTCATTTGCTATCTTTCGAGGACTATGCTCAGAAAGGTAGAATTATAGTAGTCATTGAATTCATTAGTTTTATTTTCTTTCCTAAACCTGCAAATTTTTGATTTAGCCGTTGATAAAATGGACATTGTGCTAGATCACGGAGATCTTTTGTCCCAAAATGTTCAGTCAAAATTAAATCAATGGCAGCGCGTCGTTATCTTCTACTCACTGCGACTTATGCTTGCCCCCATAATCGAAACTGTTGTTCAATTAGATAGACTCCTGTACTTGACTGAACAAGGTAATTTGTTTGAAAAAAGAAAGAAAGTATATTTCTCCCAGGGCGAATGTATTCACAGTATCTTTTATGAACTCGTTGAACTGAAGGTTGGTGCGGCTGTCTCCTGCCACTGTTTGACTGTCGATTATCTCCAAGAAATTTTGCTCTGCTGTGTGTCAAGCCGGAACAGGACTGCTAATGGCTTCTGGAATTTTCGCCTCTTCCGTCAATTCCTTTTCTCCATTACGCAATTCCCGCCGCCGACCAGTCATTCCCGTATGTCCCTCACATGTAATATTTTCGTTGGTGCACTTTTTCCTGCAACACGCTCTACACAGCTTGTATTCGCACTTGGCCCCCTGCAACAGATGATAAACGTGTTATACTGGAACGTATTCGTAGTAATTGTGCGTGATTTACCGGAAGATTCGGGCATTCGTTGCACATCACGAGATCTTGTCTTGCAAGGCGAGCCAGCTTTTTAGGGTTTCTAGCTTGCTTTGCGAGTTTCTTCATCTTATTTTTAGAAAGACCGTTCTCAGGCTTCTCTTCACTTTCGTCCCGTTTTCTTTTAGAATCTTCTTCTATTGCGTGCTTCATTTTCTTTAAATGTTCTTCAGGTGGTATACGGACATAAGGCTAAAAAATTCAAAATGATACATAAAAACCATAAATGGTCAAAATTGGGAATGGACTCACTTGACATTGCCAGGGCGGAAACGGGAGTCGAGAAGTAGGATGATCACTTGGAGGCGTCCAAGTCTTGAGTCCTTGCATGTATGGAACGAAATGCTTTTCCACGTCAACAACTACAGCTTTAAAATGCTCAAGTTTCGATCCTTGGACCAAGGCTTCGCGGTAGGGAAAGCACTCCTCCATCGTCAAACTTTTTTCAAGTTTTTCAATGAAAACATTCGGAAAAATAAAGTAAAATTTAATATATTACCTACCAATGGTTAAAAATTTTGAAAAGATGTCCACGAGCAAAAGACATGGGGCATGGGTAACGCTCTACAAGATCGAGGTATTCTTTGGCCATGTCCCATACGAGAGGTTGAAGGTTGGCAAAAAGAGCTGGGTTAGTCAGGTTTCCCTCAGCTGTCATCACTGCGTCAACGCCAGTCTCGTCGAGACACCGCTCTACATCCGACCAGTACTGGATATTCCCATTTGCTATCACAGGAATGTTAACAGCGGCCCTAAAAAAAATAAAGTTGTTTTGGGACATATTGCATTGAGAAATGCCACTATAAAGTAAACCATACTTAACGGCTTTTATATGTTTCCAGCTAGCTAGGCCAGTTAGGGGACCTTTCTGTTCCCTAGTTCGACCGTGAACCGTTAGCGCATAACACCCCGATTTTTCGAGCATCTTTGCATAAGCGATCGATTTGTCAATGTCCTCGAAGACACGCACCTTGCATGTTATCGGTATGCTCAACTCTCGATGGATTAACTGAACTGCACGAAAAAAAGTAGAACTGATGACATTGGTTTGTACATTGCGTGACTTAATCAAGACATACCCATTTTACTAATTAGATCCCATTCGTCTTGAAGAAAAGAACCATAGTGACCTGAAATAACAAAGCCAAAAATAAGCTGATGACATCCGTGTTCGCACACTAGTTTATTTTTACCTTTTCTGGCGATACTCTGTGGACAGCCGAGATTCAAGTCAATGGCGTCGCAGTGTGGCTCTGCAATCTTGGCAGCTTTCAAAAAAATGTCAGGGTCGTTGGCGCAAAACTATTTATTTAAATTAAGATTTTTGTTTTGTCACGTTTTGGAATTGCTTCGATGAGTTTACTTACTTGAACTATCAGCGGTCGATCTTCAGGGCAAGATTCAAGGGCCTCGCGACGGTAACGAGTTTCTCGGATGAAAATTCCAGCGTTAAACATGGGTGTGTAGGCAACTTGGGCGCCGTATTTACGACTCAGCAAGCGCCAAGGTAGTTCAGAAGCGTCGACCATGGGAGCAAGGATGCAGCGCGGCGATTTTAAAACGTCCCGCCAAAATTCCCATGGCGATATGGAAGGTGGCATTTCGATTACTAATTGGTGCGGGGTATCACTTACGTGTTCCTAGCACTCAACAAAGAGGTGAAAGACCTGTACAAATTAATAGGACGTCCTTAGAAAATTCACGGCTAATTGCACTCGAATAAACAATGTTTAAGCAGGGGTTAATAAATGTTCGACAGTGTTAGGTGGTTCACTACTGAAATTAGTCCACCATTCACTAGACGCCTCTACGCTTGGCGATGTGCGAATAATTTTGGGCACTTTAGTCGGTTTCCAAAACTTATTGTTGGAAGGTATAGGGTTGGGAGGACCGATTTTGTGATCGTTGGCAACGGTAACTGTGGGGGGCAAAGAAGGATGGATATAGACCATGCTGCTTAAAGCATGATGCAGTAGGACGCTTGATACACCGCCTGTTAGTCCATTAGATATGGCAAAGATGTGCGAAGTCGGATACGTCTGATTCACACGAGTTTTGTTGCGGCAAGCGGTGTAACAAGCGAAACACGGACATTGACTCCACCACTGCTTTTTTGTCTTGTTGATCAGGTAATTCGGAGGAAGCGATTTCATTTCTTTGTCCAACTGGCGCCGAATGTATTCATAAGTTGTCCAGCCATTCCACTTAATGTAAGCGTGAAAGGCACACAAATGTATCAGCAGCCCACTTCCTAATGCACTTAAAAGAAAATAGATTCCCGAAAGAAAGGTGAAGAGCGCCGAATCAAGAGGAGCCTTGAGGAATCGTGGTTTAACGCAGGTTTCGCTATCTCTGCATACGTAAATCAGACTGATTTCCAAAACACTCAACAAGCAGATAGCTATGCACAAGATGCAGGCACTTGTGATGGATATCACGAAGTGAAAATAGTTCCTACGTCCGATGCACTGATTAAGCCACTTACAATGGTGGTCAAAGCCATCTATGCATTTATTGCATAAACTACAATGCTTTGTTTGTGAGCTGGTCAAGATCACATGGCACCACTGACATTGTAGTGCATTATCCTCGGCTACCTTGCTTCCAAAGTCTTCACAGTTACTTAATGATGTTGACAACATTGAACATAGAAGGATTGTTAAAAGCAGGGCAGCGACCACTTGCAGGGGAACATGAAACTTGTATGGCAACGAAGGGATCTGAATTGCATGTATGAAAAAGGCAGCCGCAAATAGTAGGGTCCACCCAATTATCTGCTGAGGATGCAATGGTAACTGGAAACCATGCTTCCTTTTCCAAGAATCAGGAACTTCCTGAGGATTCACTTGATTTCTTCTCTTCATATCACAGATTTTTAACACAGGTAAATTGATGGCAAACTGTCAACACTCTTAGTGTACTGCATGGTCAACACTAGAGAAAAGACTGAAAATCCAAAGGAAAGAACCCCTATCCATTTAAAGGGTGACTGCTATGGAAACAATGTTTCTAACGTAGCCTACAAGGTAGTAACCACGTTTAGTTGTTAGTTACCAAATATTGATCGCGGGTAGCGCACGCAGCTACTTGTGTTACCTGTCCTACGCACTACAGTTTACCCTTATTGAACCGACCTTTTCCTATTACGGCACACAAATTTCTAGTTCTAATTTGACTCACAACGACCGGTGTAGAAAAATGAATTGACAGTGGTTGTTTAATTACTATTTTCTAAGTTGAATTGAAATTGCTCACCAATGTTGACGTCCCCAGCAGACTAAATTTAACTCGTGTTGTAACACGCGTTGCCAGATAAACGTGGACACGTGGTTTGTAGTATTTTGATTTTTTTAAAAAGAAAACAAATTCTTTCGATATATAACTTTATTGAAGGAAAAATACAATGGGCTCTACAAATTTAGTGATTTTCAGAAACATCCATGTTTTCTTCTTCGGAAGTCATAAAGTTTTTTACTATGCTTAGGAACGACTGAGCTGTCGCCGAATCGTTAAAGGCGGCAATGAAGTTCTCTCCGCTTTCTGTCGCTTTGGTCAATTTTGGATCTATGGGAATGCGACCAAGAAAGGGTACCTTACCCATCTCTGCTAGAGACTCTCCGCCGCCGTATGAAAATATATTTGTGCATTCCGTGCAATGTGGGCAAACGTATCCACACATGTTCTCCAAAATTCCAATCACTTTCAAACCCGTCTTTTTGCAAAAAGTTAGCTCTCGGCGAACGTCTCCAACGGCCACAGCTTGCGGAGTCGTAACCAGAATTGCACCATCGCATTTTACATTTCTGAATTGTCATCCATATTTCAAGTGGAAAGAAATTAATTCTTTCAAGTTAGCAGTTACAATAATGTAAAGGTTTAAAGGTTTCTACCTGAGATTTTCCATAACAGAAATGTGTTCATCTGAAGTTCCTGGAGGAGTATCAATAATAAGGTAATCCAGATTCTGCCAGTATACATCAGTGAGAAATTGCTTGATCATGGCTACATTCAAAGGAAAAAATGTATGTAACACAAGACAGAATTTTCATGTTGTTTATAAATAGGTATGTAGTTGTAGTAAAGAAATGAAACCTGTTTTCTTAGGGCCTCTCCAAATAACTGGATCATCTTTATTTCCTAGTAAAAATCCAACAGACATTACTCCCAAGGTCTGGTCAGGGGTTGTGTAAACTGGAACCCATCTAAGAATTCAAAAATGTTGTGAATTTTGCAGACAACCTTGACTGATAAAGTAAAATTACGTACCCTTGAGAGCACTGATGAACAGCACTGTTTTCCAAACCAAGCATCCTTGGTATGCTAGGACCACACAAATCAATGTCTAACAAGCCAACCTAATAAAAACAGGGAAAATGAATGAGAAATTGGTTAAATTACATAGTCCATAGGGGAGTAACATATTGCTTACTTTAAATCCGCAATGTTGAAGTGTTAGAGCCAATTGAGTACTAACTGTGGATTTACCTACACCACCTTTCCAAAAGAAAATTTAAACAGTCAAACTAAATAAAATTTAATAAAATACAATATCAGTAAAATTACCTTTTCCGGAAAGTACTAAGAAAACATGTTTTACGTTCGGTAGTATTTCACCTGATAAAAATACATTCCAGTAAAGCACATTCTTGAAATAAATATTGAGGATAGTGATATAGACTTACTTTTTTCAGTTTCAGTTGCCATTTTTTAAACTTAAGAATCTTAATATGAAAATTTTACACAAGAAAACTGGAAAGAAATTCTGATTTTGTTTATATTTTGATAGACAGACATGTGGGCACTGTGAGCAGCGTTGTCAATTTATCATCTGCTTACGACTTACGAGGCTAAAAAATATTCGGGCTTATGCTGCCCGGTTGGCGGTTGCGTCTTGTCTCTTGCGTGTGCCTTGATTTACGACTCTCTTCATCAAAATTTGTGTTTTAAATGTTGTTCTTGAAACTTTAAAAACTCCTGCAAATGGCCTTTTATCAAGCTGAAACAGTCAAAGGCAAAATAATGTGTATTTATGGTAAAGTTTACATTCAAACGCGATTCACGTCATCTGACGTTGCCTCAACCTTGGTAAGTTTAAATATTTCTTTTGATTTACAGTATTATGGTTTCGACGAATTCGTGCATATTTTTTAGTGTGTTTTTTTGTGGGCTTATTGGTACATGACTTGGCTAGAAGGAGAAGGCAAACTTGTTAGGTGAAGAATGAAACAGCCGCTGAAGATGATAGAAAAAGGGAGAGGATTTAAATGGGCTGTCATTAGCATAGCATGGTGAAGTTTCATACGGAAGAAGACACTTGCTTGATTGTTCGTCAAATATCAACCCTACTGAGCAAGAATAAAATAAAAGAGACTTTGAAAGACCATCATTGTAGCATTGGTAAAAGTGTCTGCAGTCGAACGGATATCGATGCATAGCACCAGAGCAATCCGTTTCCAAGAACTCAGCAAGTCCCGTCGCTAATGGGCCCTCGTTTAGTTCTTGATCACAAGACGATTCGTCAGGAAGTACACATCGGGCAAAAATTTCGTCAAATATTAATCCTGGGGCGCAAGAGAAGATACTTACAGACTGCTGGTGACATTGATAGAAGCGAGTGCAGTCGTTAGGGAATCGGTAAAACTTATTGGACGTACAGTTAACTGTAAATAACGAATCCAGTGGCGCTATCGCGCTATTTGATTGTTCATTAGTTTCAAGGGAAACTGCTAGTTGAATTGGAGGGGTTGTAGGTGCTTCCGAGATTGCTAATGCCGAAGGTGTGGTAGGAGCTATTGTCGAAGGTTCTGCAAGAATATCAGTCCAGATATCAGCACTTGTAGTTTGGGGAGCAACATCTGAAGAGTCTGGTTCTGCCGATGCAAAGCCGAAATTTTGCGATGGGGAATACAAAACATCAGAGATTAATGCAGTTGGCGATTCGGTGTGGGTTTGAATGGTGTCTGGTCCTTTGATCGGAATGCTCGGAACAGGTAATTCAACTAAAGTTGCACATTTCTTGCAAGGATTGGTGCAAACCGATAGTATTTCATTGAATTCGAGTGTAGCGGGACATGAAAACTTGAACAAGCTAAATTTTTTCCCGGTTCCGTAGTAATCAACACATCTGAAACGTTTATTTAAAACAGTGATGAAGAATACGTAACTTTCTCTTATTGATTGTGCGCAACTCCGTTGTCGTACCTGTAAAATTGCGAGCTGTCCGTTTCGTTGCGTTTATATCCTGCTTCTTTGCAAATGCCCGCTATGTCGTAGAACTTTCCTGTACGTTCTAGTAAAGGGAAAAATGTATTGCCATTGAAATTTCTTTCCTTTTTTAAAAAATAGCCTCACCTTTTTTGTAACCACTGAGACCTTGTGCGATACCAAGTACCAGAAGTGCGTAAATTGCTACATTTGGGATGGCGTGTGCCATCATTTTCGCTGACGTAATTGCACTATTTCTTTTTTGTTACTTTACAAAAAGACCTATCTAGATCAACACGCGGACAAACACTGCGCTTGAACTTGTCAAGTTTGCCTCTTTTAAAGAGTAGCCGCATATGGCGGGAAGAAAATGACCCGTGGTTTCTTCTAGGAGATTCCTGCGTCATTTAAAAGGGCTGGTTCAAAGATATTTGACAGTGCCTACCTCGAGGCGTGAAGATGTACGGCACCAAGGGCAAGTTAAAACCTATGAGAGGAATCGACAACTCGAAGGTGACTAAACCAATTTGTTGCCGGCGCCTTCACATGACGGTCGCATTCATCCTTGTAGACCTCACCTCTCTGAGTCTACGTCTTAGACGCGTGTTTAGCATTTTTATCGTCACGCCGCTACGCCGTTTCCTATCCTAAAACGGACTTGATACTTCAATCAAATTTCATCCAGTTCGTTTAACAGAAGGCGAGGGTGTAGGAGACTATGGATTGGCCTCCGGCCTCCCTTATTTAGGAAACATTTTCAAGTGCTGGCGGAGGAAGCCATTGAAAACTGTTGCGACTATCCTTTAAAAGTTTTAGAGTCGGACGTTTATTGCCGTGCGCTAGTTGCGACATCGCCCTGCCAAGCGCAAGGTGTGGATGAACTCTTAATGTGCATCTGTAGTCTGTACTAAGAATCTAAATTTCGTAAGAATTTTACCGCTGCAGACAATAACATTTTTATCCAGTACCGTACTTTATGCGCCCAACTGAGTTTTAATTGAAAATAAGCATAAATTTACACGGATGCTGTACTAGGAACAATGTGGCCACCTCCATCAGAAGGAAGAAGAAATATAGTATGGGCTGGCAGACTTGTCGTTCGTGAATATTATAGCTCCGGGATCAAGGAACGGCTGTCAATGATAAAGGTAAAAACTGTTGGCGATGGTGACCGTGAACCTTGTTGGGGTCACTTGGCGAAGAAACCGGTCTTTGGAAACACAGAGTGAATTACTACGAAGACTCGATTTTATGTGCGCTATTGCTAAACTGCATGGGGCTGGGCATAAATAACAAAGGTGGAAAGGAAGAAAAAATCGTGGACGTAAACAACAAATTTATCGCCCAACTTTTCGCACAAAAGGTGACCAACTTTTGAGCGCGTTTCGTTTCTTACATATGAGTAGATCAAAAGCTCAACGGAAAACGTACCCAATAGCCTACGCACCCGCCGAACTTGTTCAAAGTAAATCGGCGGAATGAAAACTGAACTTTTTACGTCTGACACACCATTGTTGGGTAACACAGCTTATGGTTATTTATATTCAAGTACAGTACAAGTACGTGCTGCTTTACTATCTGCATTTGATCTTGGAAAATTTACGAGTTGTTCATGCAGTGAATCGTTTCCTAAATTGACTCAGCTTGAGGTCCAACATTAAGACTATGGCCCTGAAAGGAACCCTAAAATTATATAAACGAAGAAACTTTAGAACAGTTAAAGAAAACTGAATTTCTTAAAATTGTATTGCACTTTGGTCAAATTCGATTTGCCAATTTATTCATTTGAAAACTCATCGAGTATACGTCGTCCAAAGATAAGTTGAGAAGGCTTGAGGCCAAACAATTTTCTAATTTTGGCATTCTGTACTAACAGTGGTAATGTAACAAATTAAAAACAAACAGCAAGTAAATTTGTGGTGCTCATTCAAAATTTCCATTTTTCATGTAGTTGTATCTGTTGGATGCAACCTGCCTCGAAAGCGTTTGTCGAATCGACGATGGTGTTGTAGACGGGCAAAGACCACGGTAGGTGAGCACCTACTTTATTTAGCACGACTTAAACCGAACGCCTGACGTTCCGGCCCCAACTTTTCCGGCCCCTAAAATTAAATACAAATTGGGGCCGGAATAGTTCTCTTGCCATACCATTCCGGCCCCAACTTTTCCGGCCTCAAATAAGTTCAAGATAGGAATAAAAAATCAAATGAAGCCAAAAAAAGGCTTAAGGTATAGTTGCTATAGGTTATTAGGGATGTAGTCAGAACTATAGTGTCAGCATAACTGTTATAGACCTAACATACGGGACACAATTAAGGACTCGGGCGATTTCCCATTTGAATCTATTGGAAATTACGTAACCTAACCCTTTAGAGAAGAGAGGGCTAACCAAACGTACTAGAGCTCATTTTAAAAAATAATAAACAAACCTAACCTAACTCATCGCATTAGTTATTCACCTTGTGCCTTATTCTGTGGAGCCAAGAAGACAAACATTTAAATCAACCATTTACAAATTTAAAATCAAACATTTAAAAATTTAAAAATTTGTATTTGGGACCGGAAAAGTTGGCGCCGGAATGGTATGGCAAGAAAACCTTTCCGGCCTCAATTTATTTTTATTTTTGGGGGCCGGAATGACTAGTACATACCCTGTTGTTACAGTGATTGACAACTTGCTCTGTGCGGTCCTGTACGCAACCGGTAAAATGAATAAAAGAATAATGAATTCTTCGCGAGCTATTTCGACGATTCTGTAGAGGGTTCCGGTTGCGAAAGAGATCGTTGTGTCCATCGTGGAAAAAAACATCGCCAATATTCGTCACTTCCTGTCACCATCCTGGACATTGAAAAAGCCAAACTTGTATTATTTGGTAAAATAGGGATCGTCTGGGTAGTTGTTGATTTGTTAGTGCACTGAGCCCTTGTGCGATGCCAAGCGCCAGAAGTGCGTAAATCGCTACATTTCGAATGGCATGTGCCATCATTTTCACCGACTTGATTCTGCTTTTTCTCTTAATTTCTTACTTTTCATAGAGACCTACCTTGATCAACACACGGACAAACACTGTGCCTGAACTTATCAAGTATGCCTCTTTTAAAGACGATACAACCGCATGTCCGCATCCCAATACGACGCAAAGAAAATGACTCGTGGTTTTTCTGGTTTCTTCTAGAAAAAACCGTCTTTCGTCGGGCATTTTACTTCTTGTGTTTTTTTTTTTGCCCGGAAAAAATTATTGAAATTAGCAATAAGTCAATTACCAAGGTCCCGATAAACTTTTAAACTGTGCATCTCCAACAAAAATCTAAAATATAATTTCGTACGGCAATACCTTAGTTTCTGCGACTGAGTTTTAATAGAATAGCGGGTGGATTTAATACACATTTGTTTATTGTATATAGAACTACCCATATTGCCACCACCACCACCAGACGTGGATTACCTTGGGAAATTTACGAGTTGTTTATGCAGTAAATCGTTTTCAAAATCGTCTCAGCTTGAGGTCCAACATTAAGAATGATTATCGGGCTAGCCCTGGAGGTACCGTAAAATTATAGAAACAAAAATAGTCTAAAAGACAGCTGAAAAAAAAATTAATTTCTCAAAATTGTATTACGCTTTTGACAAGTTCGATATTGTCAGTTCATTCACACCAAAATTTGTATCCTTCTAGGTCACAGACACCTTGTGGCAGCATTTAAACATACGAATACACCGCGAACCACAAATTAAACACATCTTGGCAGCTGTTAAGTTGATAAGCATCATATGATCAGTACGGTATAACGAATGAAGCATAACATGATCAAAAGTTAAGTTGAGCAGGTAATGATTAATGGAAACAAGAAAATTCTTTGCGGTGTCCTATATTGGACTATACAGGGCGTAGAATTTAAAAATTTGGTATCGTGTTATCATTGTACTTTGAAAATGAACTAATTTTTACCGCTCATTCGAATTGCCATTTTGCTTTGGGTAGCTCCACGTCCGCTAGGTATACTCGGAAAAATGAAGCCCTCGTCAGAACGTTTTCCCTTTGAAAGGACCGCTCTTTTCTCTTCAAAAATATCTTTAGATTTGGATAAGAGCGTAATTGAATCAATTTTCATGTTTGAATGGAAAGCGATTGGCGATTTGACATAGTTTTCGTTGCCTTCACAAGAAGGTGTTTCGCTAGGCAACAGGCAACTAGAGGATAACTCATCAAAGACCAAGCCAGCAGCGCACGAGAAAACGTTGATAGTTTCTACGCCCTCGCTTTCATCTCTAAAGCAAACGTAAAAGTTGTTACAGTTGAGTGGATAGCGATAAAAATTTCCATCGCAATCGATTCGGATGATACCACCGGAACCATCTGTGTCAGTTGTTGTATCGTTGATTGCAGAAGTGTCTTTACACACGGTTTCCTCTGGAGTACGGCATTCAGATGATTTATCATCGAAGAAGAGGCCAGGCAAACAAGGGAAGACGTAAACGTCACGCTTGCTGCCATCAACAACACATTGATAGAATCGAGAGCAGTCGAGAGGGAAGCGATAGGGTCTCTCTGATGAACAATCAATAGCAAAAGCACCTTTTGGAGGTGGTTTAGGAGTTGTAGTGGTAGTTGTAGTTGTAGTTGTAGTTGTAGTGGTGGTCGTAGTTGTAGTCGTGGTTGTTATGGGAGTGAAAAAGTCAATGCCAAGAAGCGCTACTTGTGTGGGATATTCATCGTCGATACTAAGCCCAGTTGAATATGGACCAGGAGCCGGGTCCAGCCCCCTGATTACAAATGGCGCACCTCCAACAGAGTTAATGATGTTTTGACCATCTTCAGATTTGATAAATTCAAGTTCTCCAATTGTACTTCCTGTTGTTACAGTGATTGACAACTCGCTCTGTGCCGTTTTGTTGTACTCCATCGGTAAAATGGACCCGTCGAAACCAATTTTGATGACTCCGTAGACAGTTCCTGCTCCGAAAGTGATCGTCGTTGTGGGCGTCGTGAATAAACTATCGCCAATATTCGTCACTTTAGGATCTTGGACATTGAAAAAGCCAAACATTTGCCCAGGTAAAACATTATAAGTACTGCCCTCCTCATTTACTGACACAGCCCCTTGACCTGTAGCGGGAATAATGACGAATGTGCTTCCTGTTGGGATCGATAGAGAACCGATGTTTTTGAATTGATTTTGTGGTCTGAGTTGAATTATACCAGCAATACTAGTCAATTTGGATGAAAGAAACCCAGTACTTAACACTTTAGATTGGGATAGTTGAAATTGCTCGCTAAAGTAAACTACGCCAAAGTTGCTCAATTTTGCGTCACTGGTCGAATCGTCTGTTAGTAAATATTGGGTAGTGAAAGAAGCTGAGCCAATTCCAGTGACAACCCCGTCAGTCGATAGCGCTAGCAAACCGAATGCACTACCAGTGGGAACCTTGATAGTTGTTTTGAATTTGGTGTCCTTTTGGTCTTTAAAGACAATGGTACCATTCGCTCGGATGATAACGCTTCCATACCTTACGCCGGATGGGAAGGTGAGTTCAGTGGATTCCGATGTGAAATGACCGTTGGAAATTCCGCTGATTTCGCCACCGTTCGTGAACGTGACAATTCCAAAAAAGTCTCCAAGCGAAATAGACAAAGCAGATAATCCGAGTCGACCATTTTCATCGTATTCTAAGATTTCAATTTGGCCTGAAGGCAAGAGCACGCTTGTGGTGTCTGGTAAAATAGGGATCGTCTGGGTAGTGGTTGATTCTTCTGCGCCTCTAATTTGTAGTATTGGTAATCTAACTTCAAAAACAGGGGGTTCTTCTTTGACTGAATTCAGATTGAGAACTCCGATGTATGTATCGCTGGTTCCAGTTAGAAGTTGGACGTTAAAAAGACCGGTGCCAATTTTGTTGATAGCTCCATTACTAGATGTCTGGACAGTCCCGACGATGCTCTGCACTTCGGTGACAATATTAAAAGCAGAAGTTATTTCAACAACCGATTCTTTAATCAGTGTTCCATCAATTCCGATTTTGTATACTGTCACGGAGCTACCAGCTGGGAAAGTTATCGCCGTACTGGCGGACGTATACATTTGAACAAGGTCTGTAACAACGCCATTGGAACCAGCTGGTGGTTGAACTCCTAAAATAGTTCCTGGTACAATATCAATCTCTGTTTTCTTGTTGGTCTCTTGGTCGATCAGAGTGATGGTGCCTTTGCCTTCTTGAGGAATGATACCCAATAGTTCTTCACTTGTGACCGTCAGGCTGCTTGTAGGCAAAGTGGAATCAGCTCCAACTACGATAATTCCCGAAATGTATCGGTTGCCACCTTTGATGACGGAGGAATTAGTCGAGACCTCTGTTTGAGTGGTTGTTACGCTGGATATCAGTCCAAATGACGCGTGCATTGGCTTTGTGTGGTCAGTCGTGATAAATTGCGTCGTATAGCTCCAGCCTCCGATTGAAACGACTCTGTTGTTCGTGATCGTAACTTGTCCGAAAATGTTGATTTCATTTACTAATACCTCGGTTTTCGTCTCAGTTGTTAGTAGAGTCTCTCGTTCAGTGATCTGACCTCCGACGCCAATCTGGACGATTTCGTAAGTCGTTACGGGAGGGTATGTTACTGTTGTTGAGGTTGTAGCGAATATTCCGTTCGAAATATTGACGACCTCCCCGCCACTCTGGGTGGTGGTGATGAGTAGCATTGATCCTGAAGGAAGTGGAAACTCTTTCTTCACTCCTCCTTCCACAATGGTAATAGATTGACCATCTCCACGACTTATGATTCCGCTGACACTAGTGACAGGTAGTGTTATAGTTTCGGTTTTCGTTCCACTCTGTTTTGTGTCTTGGGCTATCAAAAATCCATGGCAAGTTGGTGTCGGGGTTGGTGTTACAGGCTTAGGGGTAGTTGTGGTAGTAGTAGTTGTGGTGGTAGGCTCAGTGGTAGTAGTTGTGGTGGTAGGCTCAGTGGTAGTAGTTGTAGTGGTAGGTTCAGGGGTAGTTGTTGTAGTAGAAGTAGTGGTAGGGCTAGTTGTGGTAGGCTTAGTAGAAGTAGTGGTGACAGATGAAGTCATATTCATCATAGGTGGCAGTTGATCTGGCGGGCAAGGGGGCCGGGCCATTGCCGGTCCGGTACAAAGTGAACGGCTCTGATCAAAAACAGCCATAGGTCCACACATGAAGCGAAAGACGGTGTGCTTTCCATTATTGTAGAAATCGACGCATCTACAAACAGATTCGATTAAGGATTGTTCTTTTGGTACCAAAAATGTGTATATTACCGGTAAAACTGCGTGCAATCTGTTTTATTTAAAAAGAATCCTGCCCCATTACAAAGTGTTCCGTCTTTATCGGGAAAACCTCTCATGTCGATCATAGGTTTCATGGGCATTCCGGGCATCACCGCTCTCGCTTGAATCCAAACAAAACACCAGATTTAAAACCAATTAGAAAATGTATGCAATATATTATTAAAGAAATTATCAAATACCATGGCGGTGCAAAACGTCGGTATCGATGGCTGAACTAGAAGGAGTATGCACTAAAGCGATCGTGGCCAGTGCGGCAACACAGCATATTAACAATCCTCCTAACGATTTCTTTTTAACAATAAGACACGCATAAATTATTGAATAGTTTTTACGGTATTTTTTTAGTGTAAAGATAACAAGCTAGATGATAATAAGAGCTCAGCAATACTCCGACAGACTTTTGAAATTTTCATAGCTATCATCAAGTAAGCCAAACCCATATGTCCCCATCCTGTTTGTTTGCTCGGAACAAAAAAGACTCGGCCATCAAAGCGTCAACAAAGGTTACCAACATCTTGTGCCTTTCCTGTATTTTCTTGCGTTCAAGGCCGACTTGCCTACGTGTTAGGACAACAATGCCCTAGCCAAACTTAGACTACCATCTAAAAATGTGGTATGCAAATCGATCAGGCACGGTCATTTGTAAACATGTGAAGCGCATGCATGTGGGCAGTGTTTCAAATTCCCTGATTACAATACGAATCCCATTATTTCGCACGGAGGTTGTCTGAAACTTCTGCACATCTGTCACTACTGCCGAGTCGGATTTCTGATAGAAGAGCTCAAGCGGCAATAGGCGCACAAATAACCGGTTTCGGCTATTTCAAGCGACTTAACAAATACGTCCATCTACTCCTACTCGCCTATCAAAACCATTTTAATTCATTTCAAGATATTCCTTGGAATGGATTAACTCATCGACGCATTCAATTTCCTTACTATCTGATTTCAGGTTGTCGACTGTAACTTTAAGTGATATGCTTTTAGGCCTTTTTAATACAAAAAAACTTACCATGGTAGATGCCATGGTTGGGGTCTCGAAATGTAAAGTAAACCGGCAAGGCGAACCAAGAACTTTTAGAAGGAGAGATTGGCCTCCCTCGAAAACAAATGCACAGCAAAACCAACCAGAAGCTGAAATGCGGTTCGATCTGTAGATGACTCTCGCTTTTATACTTTCAGGAGGAAGTAAGTAGTCCCCCTCTTCTCGGCATATGGGTAGAAAATGGCAACCAATAACGTGGCAAACTCTTTGTTGCTGTTCTAGGCAAAGGAGCGGGGGGGATCCTCTTCATCTCTGGAGAGTTGGAGAGGGCCAATGGCGAGAGAAGAGCGCCATTAAACATTCGTGAGTTTCGACTATTCTTCAAGTTTCAAGGACGGAGAAGAGGCCTCCCTTGTAACCGTCCAAACTTGCCTGCCGCGACGATGAGTTACACCGACACCCGCGCAACTCCAATACAAAGGGGCACGCTGCACAATGCTTTATTTCAATCTGTGTTGTCTCGCCGTCTGCCGGTACCGGTCCTTATCGAAACATTGTTCAGTCACGGGGACGTAAACAAGCCAGTCATTTAGCTCACGAAGTCCTCAAGATTTGTTGCCAATGAACGCATTGATAGGGGTGTCCCTTTCGAATCGCCCAACAAAGTAACTTGAGCCAGCAAAATTCTACCAACACGAACGCATCAATCTTTGTCAATGCATGGTCTTCCTCTAAATTATTTACAAGTTTCACCGAAAAAATTTAATCGTATCAATCAGCTGGAGTTATCGAATTAAAATAAGCAAATGCACCGAGAAATGTTGTGCTGCCAGAAAGAGAAAACTTTTCGGGACTTTGTCGAGACTACCATACCTTGTTGCTAGATGTTCGGCGCAGCGTGGTGTACTGCATCGCCAATAAGCGCATACAGTTCCGGGATCTCGCGTGAGGTGTGTCAAAGGCTTTAGCGAAATTCATTTCTCGTCGTTTCGTTATTTTTTTCCTTCTTGGAGGCACAGCACCGAAATTGCATAAGCCATAACGCCAAACATTGACCCTGAGAGCACCGGGAAAATTCTGAAATGAATTAGCATTTCACCGGTGTTCAAACGCTGGCCATCGTGCAACATCAAATGCCCATCCATTTGTGATGTAACTGTCGATCAGATTGAAATGTCGTAAAAAACCAAACAAACTGGAAGATTCGACACCTTTCAAAGAGTCGCCCTGGTAGGATGCCTCGTACATTTTCCTTTTATGCGAATTTGCCATGGACATTCAAGGTTATACTCGTTGGAATGTATTATATTTTATAAGCACGCTGTGCAATAGGAATCCCAGCAGCATCTTCTCGCGGAAGATGTAAAAAATTGTTGTTCGATATCTTCTCCCAAAAATCTAGAGGTCAAGACCGCAGTTTTCGGCAATTAATCGTCAACTTTATCAGATTTCATTCGTCGGAATATCAAGTTGCTTTATACCGTCTTAACTGTGAATACAATAACTTACTGTCTATAAAGTATATCAAGTCAGTAAAATAAATCTTTTGTTCGAGAATGTTTGTATTATTTCCAGATCTCGGATTTCACGCCGAAACATCATCTCACGAACTACAACACTTCCTATAGACAGAAAAACTCTCCAGAGAAACGCGATTTAGGTAATATATAAAATTTTTGAAATCATGCTCAAAATTTGTCAATCTATGGCAATATAAAAATCGTTTCTATCTTTTTTTTAAATTCTAAAAATGAATGAATTTCGTTTCTTTTTTTTTAGTTTGTTTTGCTCTGGCCGAAAAGACTTTTGGATCTCGGAGCAATCCGGACGCCGTAATTGCTCGAGTCGAAGAGTCTCGGTCGGAAGTTACCCAAAGTTGATTTCGACTCTTTGGACTGACGTGTTGATTCGTTGATGACAATCTGACGAGTTCCAGTCTGTCTCGTCTCACCACTGTATCCCATCTTCACCTTCGTCGATCCTCGACCGGTTTGATGGGGTTGGCTGAAAACCGGTTTGGCAACAGTCGAACTGGACAATACCCTCTGCTGGACGATGGTCCTCGACGTGGAAATGAGCGAGACAACATCAATTTTCTGTCTCAATTGGAAGATAATCGACGGCGATCGGAAGAGATTATCATTAGCAGCGCAAGTGGAAGTTTCGGCAGGCAACAAACAATTCCTGGACGCCTCGTCAAAGACAAGTCCAGCAGCGCAAGAAAAGACGAAAATAGTTTCTTGACCTTCTTCATTCTTGAAGCATTGGTAGAAATTATTGCAATTGAGCGGGTAGCGGAAAAGATCTCCTGAGCAATTGATCTGGAAGAAACCACCAACTCCCTCTGACGAGCTGGCCGTGTCGTTGATGGAATTCAAATCGTCGCAAACGCCCTCTGATGGTGTCAAACACTGAGATGTGGCTTCGTCGAAGATGAGGCCAGGAGCGCAAGGGAAAATGTAGACAGTGCGATCCTCACCTTCTCCGAAACATTGATAGAATCGTGAGCAATCCAGCGGGAACTGATGGAGTTTATTGAGAGCGCAGTCGATGGTGAACGGGCCAGCTGTCGGCGGGAACGGAGTCGAAGCTGGCGGACGCTGTGTGGTTATTACCGGAATTGGAGATGGTTGGGCAGGTTTGAATCCTGCAATATCCAATAATCCAACTGTTGCTTGCAAACTGGAAGAACTTGTCAAAGTTCTGACGACAAAAGATGCTCCACCAATGCTTGAGATGCTACCAGAAACTACTTGAACGATACCAACAGTGCTTCTGGATGCGACAGTAATCGTGAAACTAGCCTCTGCCTTTCGACTAAATTCTGTCGAAATCATGGAGCCATCCGAACCGATCTTGACGACTCCAAAAGTAGTTCCAGCACCAAACGACATGGTGGTCGTCGATGTAGTGAAGAATCCATCGCCAATATTGGTTACTATCGCTTCTTGAATGCCAAACAGACCAAACATCTGTCCAGGTAAGATGGTAAAAGTAGAAGTGGAACCTCCTTCGTTAACTGTAACTACTTCTTGTCCTTTAGCAGGTATGATGGCAAAAGAGCTATCAGCTGGAACCGACAATGTGGTTACTGAGCTGAATTGATCCTTGGATCCGATCTGAATGATACTAGAAATGGTTCTGAGTTGAGTTGTAAATTGAGCCGAACTGAGGACAACCGACTGGGACAATTTGAATTGTTCAATAAAGAACATGACGCCAAAGTTGCCCAATACGGCCGGCACATCAGGTCCGGTTGAATCGCTTAAAAGCAAATTTTGCGTAGTGAAAGATGCCGAGCCGATTCCAGTCACTACATTTTGATCAGAAAGGATAATCAAACCGTAAGTGCTTCCAGCCGGTACGGTAATGGTCGTTTTAACTTTGGTAACAATTGGATTTTGCAGGATCATCGTTCCGTCTTGACGGATCGTGACAATACCAATTTTGACTCCGGATTGGAAAGTGATTCTAGTTTGGCTGGTTGTGAAGTAATCGTTGGAGATTCCACTGATTTCGCCACCGACAGTTGAAGTGACCATTCCGAAAATACCTCCAGATGGGATGGAGAATGTAGTCTGTGTGGACGAATTTCCGTCTTCTTCGGTGACTTTAATATCGCCCGAAGCTACGATAGCGCTTGTAGAGTCAGCCGGGATCGAAACTGTTTGTCCGGACAGTGTTGTGTCTTGACGGTTCAAGAAAGTCGCGTCTCCGACCTGAAGGATTCCAGACAAAGATTCGACTTGGGAAGTTTCAACCGGATTCAAGTTAAGAACTCCAAAGTATGTTGTAGCAGACGATCCGGAGAGAGTCTGCGTACTAAAACTGCCCGTTCCAATCGTCG
This sequence comes from Ceriodaphnia dubia, assembly GCA_022539655.2. NCBI lineage: Eukaryota > Metazoa > Arthropoda > Branchiopoda > Diplostraca > Daphniidae > Ceriodaphnia > Ceriodaphnia dubia. Next base: position 3,091,369 of record JAKUCG020000070.1, read on the forward strand.
TTAGCGATCCCGAACTAGATGTTTGGACCAATCCGACAACGCTGTACAAGCTGGTTATGAGTGTAAAAGAAGTTTTAATTTCGACGAATGAAATTCTGACGAGTTTTCCATCGATTCCAACTCTGTAGACCGACAAGATGCTGCCAGCCGGGAAGGTGAAGGTCGTTGATGAACTTGTGTACATCGGTTGGAGGAGATTGGTAACGGTGCCAACACCATTAGCTGGTGTCAAAACACCGAGGAAAGTTCCAGGTGTCACGACAAATTCGGTTGGAATGCTGGATCCTTCTTCAACTACCTTGACGATTCCTTTACCGCCTTGAGGAATGACGGCCAACAAATTCTCACTTGGAACGGTAAGATCCTGGGCCGGTTGGGAAATCTCAGTTGGTTCTCCCAAAGTGACGATTCCTGAAACAAATTCTACGTCACCGGTAATTGTAGTCGATGTAGTTGTGATAACTGTCTGTGAACTAGTTGTTGTGGTCGTAGTTGACGGCTGAAGGACACCGAAAGAGCTGGTGGATGTACCAGTAGTGACATATGTTGTTGTGAAAATCCAGCCTCCAATGGTGACCACCTTCTGATTAAAAGTTTGGACGGAACCAACAAAACTGTTGGTCGGAACCGTCAAAACAGTGTTGCCTTTAGTCGTATAAATAGTTTGCGAGCTTATAATTTGTCCTGTAGATCCGATCTTAACGACGGAGAATTTCGTTCCAGCTGGGAAAGTTGTTGTTGTGGATGAAGTTGTAAAAATTCCGTTGGCAACGTTGGTCCAAACTCCGCCATTTTGGGTAGTTTCGATCATAAGAATGGCACCAGAAGGTATGACGGAAAAGACAGTTTGTTCATCGGTTCCATCGTCTCTGATGACAACTCGAGAGCCGTCACCTTGACTCACCACAGCGTACGTGCTCCCGGATGGTACAGTAATTGTGGATGTAGTTACTTGCTGGGTAGTCTCGACCACTTCTTTTCCACCAATCGTAATGAAACCTTTAATATCTTCAACTACAGGAGCGGGTGTAGTTGTCGTAGTGGGTGTCGTTGTAGGTGTCGTTGTCGATTCGGTTGTTGGGGCGCTTGTAACGGGTGCGGCTGTTGTGACCACTGCTGGAATAGTGACAACTTCAACTGTAGTACTGGTTTCCACCACTGGAGGGATTGTTACTGGAGCGGATGTTGGCTCAGGTGATTCGGTGATTGGCGTAAATCTTTCGATATCGAGAACTCCCGCATGAGAAGTAAACTGCGAAAGAGTTAAAGAATTGACAGTGTTGATGGTTTTAATGACAAATGAAGCTCCTCCGATATTTGTGATGACGCCTCGATTATCAGCAACTTCTTGGGTAGTTCCAGATTGTTGAATGATTCCAACAGTGCTACCTGTAATTACTGTAACTGTTAGAATGCTCTGCGCCGTCTGGGTGAATTCCATTGGCAGAATTCGTCCCTCTGAATCGATTCTAATGATTCCATATGTTGTTCCAGGTCCGAAAGTGATTGTCGTCGTGGTCGTCGTGAAGAATCCGTCGCCGATATTCGTCACTGTTGCGCTTTGGACGTTGAAAATGCCGAATATCTGTCCAGGTAAAATTGTGAATGTCGAAGTACCGCCGTCTTCCGTCACAGTCACGACTCCTTGACCTGTAGTGGGAATAATAGCGAAATTGCTGCCCGTCGGAACTGACAATGTATTCACAGAGTTGAAGCGGTTCTTGACTCCGAGTTGAACGATCGCCGAAATGGTTCGTAGTTGCTGCAGAGCTGGAGCTGAATTGATAATGGTAGATTGGGGCAAAGTGAACTGTTCGCTAAAGTAAACAACACCAAAATTGCCCAGCATTGCTGGAACATTAGGGGTGTTCGAATCGGTCAATAACAAGTATTGAGTAGTAAAAGAAGCGGAGCCAATCGCAGTTACAACCCCTTGGGTCGAAATGGTCAACAAACCAAAAACGCTACCAACTGGAACGGTGATGGTAGTTTTGACAGTAGTGTCAATGGGGTTTTGAATCATCATGGTACCATCCGCCCGGATAATAACAATTCCAAATCGGACTCCGAACGGGAAAGTAAGTTTGGTAGTTGTTGTTGTGAAATAGTTGTTGGAAATTCCGCTGATTTCGCCACCGTTTGTCAGCGTAACAATTCCCAAAATGCCACCCGACGGGATGGAAACGGCTGTTTGTTTGACAAGTGTTCCGTCTTCTTCCGTGATTTTGATCTCTCCCGAAACCAGAAGGGCGCTAGTTCTATCAGCGGGAATCTGAACCGTCTGAACAGTTTGCTGTTGATTGTTTAAGAAGGTGATATCTCCGATCTGAATAATGCCTGACAGTGATTCTACTTGAGTTGTCGTCGAACTGCTGGACGGATTAATATTGACAACGCCAAAGTAAATGGGTGTAGCGGATCCTTCTAGAGTTTGAATAGTGAAGCCGGCACTGCCAATGTTGCTGATGACTCCTGAACTGTCCGTCTGGACGATTCCGACAAGACTTTGAACGCTAGTAAACAGCGTGAAAGAATTGGTAATCTGAACGAAGGAGATTCGGATCAGTTGGCCGTCAGTTCCGACCTTCAACACTGAAATAGTGCTGCCAGCGGGGAAAGTAATGGCCGTCGTTGTCGACGTAAACATCGACTGGATAACATTGGTGACGACGCCAACTCCGTTGCTAGGTGCGAGAACACCGAGGAATGATCCAGGTGTAACAGAGAAGTCGGTGCTAGTGGTAGATCCTTCTTCAATCAAAGTGACGATGCCTTGGCCGCCATGAGGTAAAATACCCAACAAATCTCCGCCAGGGATCGTCAGATCCTTACCAGGTTGGGATGGCTCTGTTTGGGCACCTACGGTAATAATTCCGGAGATGAATTGCTGGTCGCCAGTGATGGTCGTCGATGTAGTTGTGATAACTGTCTGAGAGCTAGTCGTTGTGGTCGTTGTTGACGGCTGAAGGACACCGAAAGAGCTGGTCGTTGTACCAGTACTGACATATGTTGTTGTGAAAATCCATCCTCCGATGGTGACCACCTTCTGATTAAAAGTTTGGACGGAACCAACAAAACTGTTGGTCGGGACTGTCAAGACAGTGTTGCCTTTAGTCGTATAAACAGTTTGCGAGCTAATAATTTGCCCGTTAGTTCCGACTTTGACGATGGAGAATGTCGTTCCAGCTGGGAATGTTGTTGTTGTGGATGAAGTCGTGAAAAGACCATGGGCAATGTTGGTCCAAACTCCGCCATTTTGAGTAGTATTGATCATAAGAATAGCGCCGGGAGGAATAATCGAAAAGACCGTTTGTTCGTCGCTCGTTCCGTCGTCTCTGATGACAACTCGAGAGCCTTCACCTTGACTCACGACAGCGTATGTGCTGCTTTCCGGTACTGTGATTGTCGTGGTGGTTGTAGTGACCTGCACATTCTGGACGATTTCCTTCCCGCCAATCGTGAGGAATCCCTTGATATCTTCCGTGATTATTGGCTGAACAGGTGAGACTGTAACTGTAGGAAGAGTTGTAACGACTGGAGCAGCAGTGGAAGTTGTTGTTTCTGCTTGTGGAGCAATAGTTACGACTTCTGGTGGGGATGTTGCAACTGGAACGGGCATTGGCGTTGTTGGAGCTGCTGTTGCCGGTGCCAGTGTTGTTGGTGGTTCTGTTACTGGAGCTTGAGTAACAATAATAGGGATTGTTACAGGAGCTAATGTTGTTACTGGAACAGGGGGCTGAGTCACGGCTGGAACTGTAACTGGAGCTTGGGTAACTACTGGGACTGTAACCGGTGGTAATGTAGCTGGAGGAGCCGTGAGAGGCGCCTGGGTGGTAACAGGTGCTAGAGTTGTTGCTGGAACAGTAATAGGTGGTTGGGTAACGGCAGGTACCGTAACGGGGGCCTGGGTAACTATTGGGACTGTTACTGGCGCTAATGTAGTTGGTGGAACCGTGCCAGCCGGCTGTGTAACGGCTGGAAGTGTTACGGGCGCCTGGGTAGTTACAGGGACGGTTAAAGGTGCTTGTGTTGTTACTGGAACAGTAATAGGTGGCTGAGTAGCTACTGGAACAGTTACAGGGGCTTGTGTAACTACTGGGACTGTAACCGGTGCCAATGTTGTTGCTGGAACAGTTACAGGGGCTGGAGATGGTGTAGTTACTGGAACAGTGATAGGCGCCTGCGTAATCGCTGGAACTGTAACTGGAGCTTGAGTTACTACTGGAACGGTAACTGGTACCGGTGTAGTTACTGGAACGGTGATTGGTGCCTGAGTGACTACTGGAACAGTTACAGTTTCAGTTGTTGTAGTTGTTGGCCGAGGTGTTGGCGGTCTTGTTGGTGAAGGTGCTGGAGCAGGTGGCGCTACCGGTGCAGGTGGATTTGTATCCATCGGCTTCATGCTAACGAAGAAAGCGTCCAGTTGGTCTTTGGGGCACGGAGGGACCGATAGCTCCGGGCCGGTACACAGTGACCGACTCTCGTCGAAAACGGCCATCGGTCCGCACATGAAGCGGAAAATGGTGTGCTTCCCATTGTTGTTGAAATCGACGCATCTGCGCAAATATGAATCATCAGATATTTCGTCAATAGCCTATTTAGCGTTTCTCTTTTTTCGCCACCAAACAAGAGCTTTTAATTAGCTCATACAAAAAAAGAAACGGAGAGAATATTTATGTACCTGAAGAACTGAGTGCAGTCGGTCTCGTTCCGTTGGAAACCGGCGCCCTTGCAGACGAAAGGTTCCGTGTCTGGAAAGCCCCTCATGTCAATCATCATGGCCCGAGCTAATTAGCAATTCAATAGGATCGTGTTTTCAGTTAATTCGGACGGACATTCACTCCGTTTGACTGCTTGTACACTCACCATGGCGGCTCAATATTCTCTCGGCATGGGCGAGCCCCGAGGAAAGGGAAAGCGCAGTCAAGACGACGAGGCAGACCATCAACCGTGACTTTTCAAATATATAAAAATAAGCAGAAAGGGTTAGGGATAAAGTTTTTGAGCATCGGCATCTCATTAACGAGCCGCTCTTCCCGGGAATCCCTTTTTATTCCAATGTTGTTTATTGTACACATATCGGCAATCTTCATGGCAAATTTACGACCGCCATTCTTAACCCGGTGCCTTACAAAAGTAAGAAAAACTCTGTCCGTTCCGACCAGACAGAAAAAAAACATTTCGCCGTCTCGATAGCTTTTTAGGAATGTAAATAAACAAGTTTTCTTTAGTTCGTTTATTGAAGAAGACGATTCGCTTCAACGTCAATCAAAACAGATTTCCCTTTGGCATCAATGACATTCTATTCATAATCTAATCTTTGAGAAGACGCCTGGATTTTATACATGTTGTTTGACTTTCTTTAGCCTAGTGACATGGTTTTTCAGATTGACAAATTGTTTCGTTGTCAGTGAAAGCGCCTCCCGATACGGATCGAAAGAACCGGTGGTCTCCATAAATTTTTTTTTTTTTTCTTACATAAAATGCCCAGAACTTTTACCGTCTCTTTTTTATTTTGTTGTTTGTTTCAGAGAGCGATCGCAAACCTATTCTTCTGCGAATCTCGTTAGTGGGATCGCATGGCAATCTGTTATCAAAAAGGTAGACAAAACAAACGTTGTCTTTCTCTTATTTGGACATCTTCTTCTTGCTTCTTCTCTCTCTCGAGAAGTTAATGGTGCAATAAGACCGTGTCTTATGCGCGTCCTTTTCGCCCTCCAACGGTTTATGCGAAAATCCCTTATCGGCGCACCTACACGGAGACATCTTCAAGCTACTTATAGGAATGTTCCTAATAAGACTATAGCGCGTCAATTAAACTTGCGTCATTTTCTCCTCAAGGACGTTCTTTTTTCCTGGTGGCCACACGATTTTCTTTTCAAAAGGGAAATGATATATAAAAATGTAAGGAAATCATGATTCATGCGGGAATGAACGCTAGAGATAACACGAAGGCCTAAATCACGGCAAAGAAAAGTGAAGCGGCCCATAGGGAAATGATGATGGATGCCGTGACTTGACTCTTTCGGCATAGCCCCAGCCGTTAGGCATATGTTTATATTTCAACCCTCCTCCCTTATGGACGAAAGGGAGAAGAGAAGAACAACAACTCGCATTTCTTTGATAATCTAGACGTAGTCAGTTGTTTAGTTATTACTATTATGTATTCGGTATTTTGATAGGAAAAGAAAAAACTCTTCGTGCAGCGTCTCGACTGGAAGACATTTGCGGCTAAAAGGGAGGAGACCCGACGTCGATAAATCTTAGCGGGAAGCCCAACAGCGAGGAGAAGAAGAAGACGAGGAAAGAGAAAGGAAGGTCAGCGCGTGATTTCACTTTCGTTTGTCCGAGTCTTCACCCGCGACGTCTCGCCGCAACAAGGAGGAGCGCCAAAACCCCAAAAGCTGTCAACGTGTCCCATCCCACGTGGCCCATTTTAACTTGTAAATCGCGAATATCATTCACTCTGTACGTCCGTCCCGTCTTAATTGATGACGCCCCTTTTTGCCACCCACACACAAACACTTATTTCATTCCGTCGAAAAAATAATTAAAAATTCGAAATGGCGTGACTTACCGGTGAAGCCATGGCTCAATGAATGTGGGAGTTTTTTTTTAAATAATAACAGCTGACGGGCTGAAATCTGTGTCAATAACAATTTCACCAACGTTATTACATTCATTTTAAGTTTATGTAGCGCTATAGAACATTCATTTAAAAATTCAACAGGATTTTTGTACCTGTTTGACGTTGAAAGAGAACTTTTGGAACTTTTGGAACGGAGACGAGAAGATGCTCGGTAGGAAAGTCTTTCTACTCGTTTCGATGGAGGATGCTCTCCTCTTTATATAGGCAGCAAGCAGAGTCGTCGACTGGGAGGAGGTGTGCGACTCTGTGCGGCCGGGATGAGCCACCAATAACACGCCCGTAAGGTTGGCTGACTGCATGGCGAGGGGTAGCGGGTCAGTCGTTTCGGATTTCTCCGCCGGTTCGAGCCAGCGGCGATGGAGGGCAAAAAGAAGATCCAGCTAAAGTATAGTCTCTCTCTCTCTCTCTTTCACTCTCACAGGTATATGTCTGGACCACAGAGATCCTCAAGGCCAGCAAAGATGGGCTCCTCAAGAAAAGACACAAAGAGACGATCAACGAGAGGTGAACAAGTCCGAATGGCCATGTTCTCGAGTGCGTGTTGTAATGGAGCGTGATTTGATTCTCTAGTTTTTTTTTTCCTAGTATAGCAACGAACAAAGGCCAATTCTTGACCTGGCGATTCCTCCACTTCTATAATCCCCGTGTAACCAAGAGAAAACGCACTTGAAAAATCTGTCGCCAGAATATTATAGACATTTTCTCTTTCGTGCTTGCGCTATTTGCCCGTCATCAACAGTCACGCTGACTGCAGTTCAGGATGGTTACAAAAAAAAACCCAAATCAGTCAGTTGGTCAGAAAGAAAACGAAATGCCAAGAAGTGGAAAACAGTGGACACTTTCTCTCGTAATTTATCAGGACGATCCGTACAGCCGGCGTAGTGCGGGACAGAGACACATCTGCTAGTCACACCCCGTTCCGTATAGTATACCTTAGATTCACATTATTATACTGTAGTCTATATATAGATACCTTGGTGATAACGAGTTCGTTTTCTAGTCGACGGAACAGGCCAACGATCCATCAAGGACAGGAATTTCCACATCGTCATAGTGTTCCGACCGTTTGCCAATGTGTACGTTCCCCTCCAAAAAAAGGAAAAGTCTCTAAGTTAAAACATTCAAAAAGTTGATTGAATCGCTTGGCGTGTGGGTTAAAATGGTAGAAAGAAGACGCACCCTATCCCGCGCGCTTTTTTTCGTAATAGGAAATCGAGACACGCGCATATATGCAAGGCTCAACGCCAACATTTTTTTCTAGATGTTCCAGAGTGTGAATCTACGTATTTTGCCAAGGTCGAGTCATAAAAATGTTATTCACCTTTTTTTTTCGTCTCCTCTACCTGTTCCACAGACTCATATGGGTTTTCTTTGAGAAAAAAAAAGAATAAGTTTTGATTTACGATGCCCATGGAGCATCTTCGAGTCCTTTCGCTTTCGGATGGCACCCAGCATCGCGGGGTCCAGCCGTTTTTCTCGACAACAAGGTACTATACGTAAAATGACAAGCCGTTTTCGTGAAAAGAGAACGACGAGTCTCTTTGGTTCCAGTTGTCAAGTCATGAGACAGAGAAGAGACGGAAAAAATGGTGAACGCCGCCAGTCCCCAAAGTGAATATTCCTCTGTTATAAAACAGCGTTTTTATTTTCGTATTTTTTATAGCTCGGCTTTACCGACTTCCGCGTGCAGCGTAGACGACTCCATCATGATTCTGTTACAAAAAACAACATCCATATTAGTCCTTGGAGTTTCTCTATTGTGTCGAGGCGCATTGCTTAACAGAAACAAGTACCCGTTTGGTCCAAACATACGGTGTCAAGCTGCTAATATTAAATGGCCGAAACAGGCAATTTCGTCATCTATTCGCAGGTAGTTGGGGAGAACACGAACAAAGAGATTTTTCACTCTTCAGCACTTTCACCCGCAAACGAGACACAGTCGCGCATTGGCAATTGGTTAGAGTCCTTGACCGGTGTAATTCAGCTTCAAGTTATGGATCAAACGAACAAATAAGAAAAGAAGATGACGAAAAAGAAAGAAAAAAAGAAAAGAAAAGCGCGACCTGTACGATACCATAAGTAGAGAAGTGGGAAATATTCGGAGAAAGGCGGTGGACTGAAGAAGAAACAACGAATAGTTTCAGCGAAATCATCTGCTTAAACGAATTATACTGTGCCAGGCGGGGTTCTGCACGTTATCAGTCATCTTCATTTCGAGACGGGCAACAACAACACAGAATTTCTTTTTAAAAAGAAGACGAGACCTACAGTTTTCCTTCTTTATCTCATACATGTAAATCAAATTGTGTGAGTGGGATGACCCACTGAATAATACGTGACCCTTCATCTCTTTGTATTCTTACTGCATCCCCTACATTCCGCCGTAGACATGTGGGTGTCGTAGGCTTAAAGCCGGATGATTGGGCAATCGTCGGTCCACCGCATCGATCACTATACCTGACGAGTAGGCCTGCACCTGACGAATAAAAAGTCGGCTGATCACATTGTTTCCATATAATAGCGTCCTGTCGAGAAATAGCCAACCTTCTGCTACTTAATAATTTTATACCGCGAGGGGGGAAAGGAGAAGAAGAAATAGAGGTGACGAAACTTTCACCTTCTCTTTCGTTTAAACTACAACACACAAAAAAACACGTTGTCGGACTACGTCATCGGCCCCCTCGACAGGCCGCAATTATGAGCTACCTGATGACCACCTGGGTTACCTGCCTGACCTCCTGCAATGAAAGAGAGAGAAAGAAAAATTCGAATATTATGCAAATCGCCAACTACCCAATAACCTATAAACATATTTAGGGGAGAAAAGGCACGGTACGATAAGTTTTGATCACGTTTTTTTTTCTCACTTTATCTCTGATGGAAAATCTTTTGTATTTCTTCTGAAAGAAAATACCCTTTTTTCCGGGAAATAAATTCCCCAACTCCATAACCGACGCGCTCGTTGCTTAAGTTTATCGCTGATGTCTGTGAATATTTTTACGAAGAAATAAAAGGATTGGCGTCCATGCAAAGGACGAATTTTTTGGCAGCGTTGATCACGTGGAATTGCCGCTCTTTCGCAACCGTTGACTATAGATGTGCGGTGGTGTGCTTTTAACTCTTTAAAACGAAAAAGTTTTAAGTGGATGTATTCTTTTCGAGCTGTGTAAACTACTGTGTAAACTAGCCAACTGCTGTTTAATTCTGCGAAACGAAAAACCCACGTAGCGTGTAACACGACATGATGCAACCGAGCCATAGACAACAAAAGGTGGGTGACCATTTCCGTTCATTGTCCTTCCAATATTGACCTTTGTAACATTTACCCAGTAAGGAATATTTGCCTAAAAGTCTTCTAGAATTTCGCCAATATGATTTGGTACTTTTTATTGATAAGACAATTAGCTATTTTCACTTGTTTGTTGATTTAGAAAGTAGGTAGCCGTGTTGCATTTTGTTTTCTACGCTTACAAATGGTGTCGAGTCACGACACATCTGAACTGAGATAACGCGCTAAATAGAGTCTCATCGCTTCGTCCTTCACCTCGCATTATAGGGCAAAGCCACCGTTGAGAGAATCCACACATTTGTAATAATGATGTATGAATGAGGATGTAAAACACCGGTCGTCTTTTTTTTTCTTCTTCTTTTCATGCAAAATTAATTCCCTACTGTTGCGCACATGAGGTAGGGCTCGGTGGCCGACAATCGATTCATCATGAAAGTTCTCTCTGGGCGTTGTAAGTTGCCACAAGACTTCCACTTTACGTTGTATCACCTGCTGCACGGCGAGACATAGATGGATCTTTCTCCATGTCTCTCAAAAAGCATATCTTCCTTTTTCGTGTTATTCTTTTCCCCCTTTTTATTCATTTTCTGTTATGCATCTTAGCTGTCGAGTTTGTCGTTCTAGTTAGACTTCTACGTTATAAATCTCCAACTGAAAAGTGCATACGGGACGAGACATTGGTCATTCGCCAATAGATGCTTAGAATCTTATCTCGACGTCATAAATACAATCGGAAACTTTGGATAAGTCTGCGAACTTTCGCTTTTGCTAAAGCGCTTCTTCGACTCCTCTTTCTCTTTTTTTTTGTGAAGGCAAACGGAGATACTTGATGGAAGTTGTCTCTCCCTTTTTCTGCCATCTCATCTCTGTTTCTAAGGGATCCATTCTTTTGGTAATAAGATGCAGCTAGGGCATATAATCTACAGCTGCCTTGTTTGCCCTGGGATGGCTGTGTTCCTTTCTTTTACAGGTCAAAATGTGACGCAATTTAGTGGATTTACTTTTGCCGGTCAAAAGGGGAGAGGTACCGCTCGTGCACACCTCGAATCACCATATCCAGCACGCCAGGTGGTTATCGATTGATTGAGTAATAAACCTAAACGGGTTTTCTTTTTCACGCCGGCAATTTTTTTTGGCTGGCGTTCAAATCCGCCGCGAATTCACCTACCATCTAGCGGCCGTTATTTCAAGCTCGTCGATATCGGAGATGCGTAGGAAAGAAGACTCACGTGGTTTACCTCCGAAGTGGTTCGTGATTATTGTAGATTCCGTCTACGTCGCAGTTCCTTTATCCGCACATCTCGTTATTTCCTTGCCCTATACGTGACTGATTACCACAGCAGTCGCAAAATTACTTTCAGTTCAAATTACAGCTCTCCTGGGGCTTTGCCGTTTCCATAGTAACGCTCACTGCTTGTACTAAATTGAGGATATAAAAAATATAATTAATAATTTTTTTAGGTAATCTCATTGCAAAAATGATGGAAGTAATTACTTTACGACCTGCTTGAACGGTTGATAACAAGCTCGAGTCATATTACTCTCAAGTTAAGTTTTATATTTAATTTAATTCCATTTAAATAGCCGGTAAAATCGATCTAAATGTTAAGATGTTGTCTGTTTAAATGGAAAGTCTTACAAGGATCAGAAGATTTGGTATTTACAGTGGGCACTCAAATTATTAGAACACGGGGCGCATTCCCATTGCACCCCGTGTTATTTTCGCGTTTATTTTTCCGCCCCCCTGGGCTCAAAAATAGTGCTAAAATTTTTTTTCTGATGCCGTTTAATTTGTCTTGGCGAGATCTCAAGGATTAGAACAGGCCTTTTTTCCCCATCCTTCGTACACAAATCGGAAGGCCCAAACTTGAAATTTTTATATGTCTGGAAATTTTCATTAAGTTTTGATAAAAGGCTCCGAGTTTTATTTAGCCGTGACCTTGGTCGAAAAAACGACCTTTTTCGAAACGCGACTTAGTTTTTTCGTCACAAGTTTGGGAAATTTTTGCACTCTTGCCCCTGCTTCTAGGGTTTTATTGTTAGGATAGCAGAACTGATGATCATCACCTCAATGTAAGACTTGGTCCGCTGGGGTCTCGAACGCGCGACTTTTAACATGACAGCCAAGCGCGATAACCACGAGACCAACTCAACGTATCATTAATAATTCTGGCAAACTTCTAATCCTTGAAGTTTCGGTCTAGCCCGACATGATCCTATATATCCCCGGCGGTCTATTGATGTAACTCCGCCCAATCGATTTCCACTTCTTCAAGTTCTGTTCAAGTTTCTATTCACAATTTCGTGCTTTAAAGCAAACTTATAATGAAAAATGGCCATAGGGAGCGTAGGTTGAAAGGCTAAAAGTCTGTTGATCCAGTAAAAGCAATAATGGAAGTCATGGGAACGTATATATATATATTTCATCGAACGTCATCATCTGGTCTATTTACACTGCGAGGAGAAAAAGGGGGGAAAAATCGATTATCACACACGCGTACACCGTCCATAGTAGTCTATAATACCGAGAGATCGAAAATGTATAACAAACAACGGACTGTTTTTTTTGTGTTTTCTTTTTGTTTTCTTTTTTCTTCTCTCCTTAACATTGTAAATGACGACATTGATCAAGTTGGCACGAGCGCTTTTGTTTACCCGCACGACCGGGTGGGAGGAAACAAACATATGAACGACATTGCGACTAGACGTCGTGAAGAATGTTGACATTGAAACATCATATGAGCTTTTTTCTTTCCTGTCTATCTTTCTTTCTCCGTCCTCTCTGGCTAGAATAGTTTGGTAGCGATCCAAGGCAACTGTCCGTGTCGGATGTAATGCCACGAATCGTAAGCCAATTTGAGGCCAAGACCGGCGATGGCGGCCACTTCCAAATAGATGATTGAGTGCAGTATCGTGATTTTGCGCTCATTCATCTCGGCCACAGCGGAAGCCGACGTGGCGTCGTCTATGTACATATGATTTGATTCACAGACGGCATTCGGCAGTAGTTGCAGTACTGGAAGCTACAGTTATATAGTTTCGGTTAGATTTCTTTTTCTAATTGTTCTAATCAACTTGAAAAATTACCTTTCTACCATCCCTGGAGCAGAGTAAAAGTGACGAATCGTTGACCACGTGCCGGTTTTTCCACAGCCAATCCTTAATTATTAAAACGTCATTAAAAACACGATGGATACAAAATTTATGAATTTAAACTAACCCGAACTTTGGTGGCCATGTTGCAATCACACTCCCAAGAATTGTTGTAGAGGTAAATATACTTGACCCGGAACAGCGATGGATCTTCAACTATATCATTCAGGGGAATCTGTATGAATTTTTTCATTAAAAATCTGTTCAGATTTGTATCAATTATAAATTAAAACAGATATCACCTCGTTGGGAGTAATGACATTGTGGCGTAAACTGAATCTACTAAAATTGCGGATGAAAACCGAACTGGATAAGTTGCGGATGGATTGGATCTGATTGGAATCGGCGATGAGGATCCGCAGAGGATGACGATGGTACTGATTCACCTGGTCCAAACTCGTCAACTGCCTTGTAAATTGTACAGTTTTTTAAATATTCTGGTATTTTAGTATTGACACTCAAATTTTGTCCGTACGTAGTTTCCGCTGACGTCTAGCTCATTAGTGTGATTGGGCAGCTCGTTAGGTAGTGACGTCAATTGTCGATTGGAGCAGTCCACCTGGACAGTGTAGGATATCCGTCCTTCTTTACCTTCGCTAACAAATTGGCAGGAACAGTTCGCTGTCCGGTTTTTGCATTCATCCTCCACAGTCTACGCAATAGAAATTCTATTTAAAATACTGAAGACAGTTTTACATTATATGGCCTCATTAAAAGAGAGGAACAGCTGGATTATATATATATTTTGCCAGTTATCCATCGCGAACGCCACTTTTTATTTGGCCGACGTTCAAACTGATCCGTCTTGCCCGGTTATGTGCGAAAGACAGGTGCAGTTGACTATGGCGTCGCGTTTCCCATTGTCGCTATTAAAGTTAAAGAAGATAAACGGACAACCGCATTTACCCTTTTGGTGATCTCTTGGGTGATAACGGAATAGCTCCAGTTGATCCAGGATTCCTTTTGCAAAGTAATGACAGAGCAGGTCAAGTTATCGCCGTGTAGTAAAATGCCTTGGTCGTGCAATTTCAGGATCCAACGGAAATCGTTGTGACAGTCCCATTTGTTCCCTTTTTACCCAAAGAAATGTGCGGAAACCATTAGCGCAAATTGGACGCTAATAGCTACTTTATTGATCCAAGCCATATAACAATAAAGGCCGACTCACCAGAGAGATCCAGACTGGACAGCCTAGGCGTAACCCTAGTCATAATATCGTCCTCAATATTTTCCAGTTGATTGTAAGCCAGGTTCAATATTTTCAAATTACGGGTCAGGTTAAAAACATCCCATTTGGTGTATACCAAATCGGAATTGTTGGAAAAGTTCACTTCGATCAACTGCTCCGGAACGGGGAGCCATTCCATATATACCAACAAACTGTTCCGGATGGTCAATCTTTCCAGAGCGGGAAATTCTGCATGGAGAAGTCCTGAGTCGTTGATGGTTTTGAACTGACCTTGGACGATATTTAAACTGACTACGGACTTGGAGCAATCTGGCGGATAGTTTGAAGGAAACTTCAACATTTGGTGGCACGTTAGGTTGCCATTCTGGAAATTGCACTCTTTTGTACAGCAATGACACGGCTGGTTGGGTAGAATGCTTTGCCAGCTGCTACCAAACGTCACTCCGCTAACTGAACTGTTGAACGTCGTTGTTGCAAGTTCCGGATGAAACAACCGATCACTAAAACTCGTCCCGGCTCCTATCAGGACGAGCCACACGATCCGGAAGGCGAAAGTCCCATCCGGCCGCGCCATGACGTCTTTACAATGGCACCTTCTGCCATCAGCGAAATGGAAAACAAAAAAATCAATATTTAATGTACTTTCTGATATTACAAAAAAGAAATACTTTAAAGCATGAATTATATGATCCTGACCGTCGAGAAATGAAAAATTCAAAATAGGTGAGAGCTGCGTTGCGCGCAGGCTATTGAATAAATGAAACGACTGGAAAGCCTGGGCGTAGTAATAGATTTCTGGGTTTTTATAGCTGCCAATAAAGATTGATTTGGAAATAGTATCTATACCCAGCGACTCTATATACACCAAGTTGGCAAGTAAAATCAATACAGCAGATGCTGGCTGGCTGTCGGCCTAGCCCACAAGTTGTGAGCCTGTGTCACAAAGGTAGCCAACTGGCACCTAACTCTACGGCGATATAGTAGACAGCTCTAGTATGTGTTTTTCATAGTCGGCATGTTGCCCTCAATTTTCCGAAATAGAATTATCGCGCCTTGACGTCTAAATTTCAATAATGTTCCGTTCTGTCAACATCTTTTGTCTTTTTAAAGCTGACAATTTGTTCCTTTCCGTCCGTAACTGACCGCTGTTGGCGCAGGCAAACAAGCTACTTCCTCCAACAAAAAGATCTCTTCAATTAGCGTCAACCGTGACTCCAAAACGACTTTTTAAACGTTCCGCAACTCTTGTTCTTTCTCTTCGCACGGCCAAGTGACCGAAACGATGACGGCCCAGTTTTTCGGAATGTTGTTTGTAGCCGCAGTAATGAAAAAAAATAAAAACTCCGGCAATATAACGCTGACAACAACAAAAAATGGGGCTACATTCCACTATCCACATGCTGGACATGCCTGGAATACGCATTTTCTTTCCTTATAATAAAAAGAAAAAGCTCTTCTTGAAGTCGACAACAGATATTTCCTCCGTCTAGTAACACAGAAGAACCTTTTTCCTCTCTCTCTCTCTGCCCCCTGCGCACAATCTATATGGAAAACACGCTGCCTGATGACTAAAAATAAATCAAGTCTTTTTTTCTCTCTCTCTTTTCTTGTGTTAACAATGACATACGTTTCCGCGTAAGGTTATTTTCTCTCTCTATTGTATCTCAAGAGTTATGTTGGTTTTCTGCCCCACCATTTTAGGGATTGGCTCCTCTTTTTCTTGACAACGGGGCCGTGGTGCGTGACCGAATTGATTCATCCGAACGCGCCTAGAATAAATGTTTGCGGTGACCTTCAGTCGACGCTCTACAGAACTCATCGATCCCCCAATGAATATCGAAGTTTCCTTCAATATCCGCCATAGTTTAGCTTTTGACACGAGTCAATACGGTAAACTTTGTTTTTTGCCAAGTCCATTTTTACGCTACGTTCCAACTGGCGCCAAATGGGTCAAGGGCGGCGCATAGGAACAAGTTAGGAAAAACATAGCTGAACATACCGAACTGTCATAATACAGACCAGAAAATTCACAACTGGTTTTTCATCCGTTTTCTTTTTTTTTTTGTTACAACTTTATAGTCCCTTTTTTTAACACTTCTTATCAATTTTCCTTGCCTGACGGTGTTTAGTAGACGTTCGCGCCCGGTTCCGCGTTGAGCAAACCAGATTGTTTACAAGCGGTCGCGACCTTCTGGTTATCATGGCATAACACTCGTGGCGAAATTTACGGTTATGTCGAGATTATTGGATTAGCACGTAACGGTAGTAGTCTACAAGGCCTACAACATCTAGATTTTAAAAATCGCGCCCAATTCTTTTCCAGGGGAAAAATTTTTCTGATGAAAATTTGGAAAAAAGATGAGGCAACGTGGAAATGTTGAAACGTTTACAATAGAAAGATGAGGTCGACAGGTCACCACGGCTCAAGGCCTCTGTATTGTGTAGCGGCTGTAGAGTTGCGGTCGGTTGTATAAATAGAAATCCAACCACAGCCGTGTGGATCGCATCAATGCAAAGGATTTTCCAAAACCCCACCCTGTGTATACGCCCCATCGACACGTCCCTCGGCCCGTCTCCGTTGTTGACGGATCTCTCTTGAACTATTTCTACAATCTTATCGCATCCTTTATCCCGCGCCAGAGGAGCTGGGATAGACATTATTAAAGTTTTATTCTTTAGTGCGACGGAACTTTGGATAATAATCGATTTAATAGATATGTTATTGTAGCGGCCTGAGCTGCTGCTGGGTAGTACGGACGGACAAAAAAAACACTAGCAGCCGTTGACCAACAAGATAGATAAGATAGACGACGGCAACACGCAACTGCAGTTGATAAACAATGTCCAGCAGAGCAGCTGATTAGGTTTTTTCCCCTTCGTTTGGCCTCATGCTACCGTCATAAAACCCCGCACAGGTCTACTATATAAACTATCGGTCCCTTTTGTCGCACTGATGGCCGAATAACGAGCCGAGTCAAGAGACAAACCGAAAAAAGAGCTACTATACTATATACCTTGTTTGTTGGCCTAAAATGATATCCGCTTAACGCTTAACGAACACATCCGTGCTGGCGCTCACAAAAAGAAGAGTCAACGAGCTCAGATGACCGCAACAAGATCCATCGCTGGGTACGCGTCGACGACTCGAACGGACGCGTTGTTGTTTTTCAAATTCACCCAAACAAATAAAATAAAATAAAATAAAAGCTGAGCGATAGGGCTCTTCCGCTCTTGGCGACACGCTCTTACTACACTGAGACATACATTGTCGGTACGGGCGGGATATATAGCGCGCCGGCGCATGAGCAGTGGCGCCCTTAGGACTCTAGACCCGGCTTGAGAGAGAGAGGTAATACATCGTCCCATTGAGCCCCGTAGGTATAACGACACGGTTCCGAGGCCGTTTCCTATTTATTTTTCGGAGTATGAACAGGCAGAGGAAAAAAATATCTGGCGGCCCGTTTTGTCGTTCTATAGGGCTGATGAAATATAGGGGGGACCCTCTTCATCTTTGTTTATCTTGTCTGCACCCAGACGCAAGCTGACGTCGTCTATCGATCGATTTATATATATTTATAATATATTACCCGCTTTTCTTATCATTTTTGATGCAGCAGAGACCCAGACATCCTTCACAACGGCCGAGTCTGTCTCTCTTTTCAGTTATTTACATAAGATGATGGAGGTGTTTCACCTTGGACCGTGGCCTTGCGCGATTCTTACCTGTGAACGCATTTCCCAACTTGAAGATAACAACTATTTAGATTTCGCCAGGAAAGGCTAAAAATATAGACGCGACGAGTGTTTATTCGGCGCGTTGCCGACGACGCACCGTACCGCGGAAATGAGATAAATAATCAAACACTGACGCGGCAATTCTCTTTTTTTGCGCCGCGTCGGAATTAAAGGGAGCGTCTCTAAACACGCAGTTCTTTTGCTGGAACATCCAAGAACCTTGATTCTCTTTATTAAACTACGTGACTATTAGCATGGCAACATGGACACTAGTTTTACCTTGATCCGGCCGGTCGACGACGGCCGTAGGCCTAAAGGGCCTCATTTCCATCGTAAACCCGTTTCTCTCGGTTTCTTTTAATTGCCCTTTTTCTATCTTTAACCGAAATAAAAGTAAACCAATGACTTCTTTTTTGGTATTGGCCATGTTTGGTATATATTTACAGTAATTTAAAAAATATACGGAGGGGGAAAAGAATTCCAATAAAAAAAAAGGATAAACAAAAACTATTCCGGTTTTTTTGGGAGAGTCCGGAATATAATGTTCCACGAGGGAGATTTGGTGGGGAAACGGAAAAATGTCTGAATTTTTGTTTTCTGTTTTTTCTGAATAAAAACTTGGTGCGTGCTGTGTGTGAAATCGGTTGATGGTTTCTGGTGGGTGTTGATTTATAACAAAAAGAAAAATATTGATTTTAAAAGAGAGGAAAAAAAAATACTTGATTCCACTATGTACACGAATGACAGTGGCATAATACGAGATATTATTCAAAAAATTTAGGGGAAATAGCCTGCGGATAGAGAGAGAATATTATAAAAAAAATGTGGCATGTATGAGTTTTAATTAAATTGTCGACAACGGACGGGCGATCCCCAGTTGCAAATGGCGCCGACCGGGTCGAAAGAGAGAGCGCGAGGGCAGGTATGGACCCAGCCGCTGATGGGCTCGGACTCTCCCCGTCCAGGGCCGCGAGCACATTGGACAAATTTGCGGCAGTCCTCCGGATAGGCGAAATTGCCGACATCGTAGCAGAAGACGCGTCCGTCTTCGTCGATCTCCACAACGTTGCCGTTGCTGTTTTGGCCGACGGGGGCAACTTGGAAGACTTCGGCGTCGCCGGTAATATCGTCCTGATTGGCCGTCTGGGGACGACGGACGGTAGTGATGGAAACATTAACGGGCCGTTTGGCGAAATCGTCGCCGACCGGTCGGACGATCGGAGCTGGAATGGCGATAACAATCGGTGCTCTGGGTGCGGATGTGACGGGAATGGCTCTGGATGTCGACGCTCTCAATTCAGTCTGAGCATCATCAGCTACAGCCGGGCGGGCCCTGTTGGAATTCAGCGGCCGGCGTCTGGAGACAACTCTTCGTTGGGTAGTGGTGGTTAGGGGCGCCGGGGTAGTTGTAGTAGTCGTGGTCGTCGTAGAGGTCGTGGTCGTCGTCGTGGGGAAATCGTCGTATAAAGGTAGTTCCTCTTCAACTAATGATGGATCTTCTTCGAATCCAAAGATGTCCGCCGATTCCTGGTCCGTCGGATAATCGAAGGCAGCGACGTCTGCGGTATCGAAACCAACTGTGGTGCTAGTCGCTATAAATTTGTCAATAAAATATTAAAATGTTTTAATTGAAAACGTTCCAGGTTAATAACAAAAGTTTAGTCTTGTGTCGTGGTCGGGTGTAGTCATAGCACCTCTGACGAGACGTCGAAAGTCGAGTAATGTCGGTCGTCGGATCGGAGAGACCAGTCAACATCGGAGAGTCGAGACATCGGGAAATTGGTGAACTGTTGGTCGAAATAGTGTTCCAGCGAGCTGGTGGAGTCGCCGCGTCCTGGCGGCGCGTTGCGGGACGCAACCAGGCCGTCTTCGTGCGATTGATTAAAAGCATCAGACGGCTCGTTGACGTTGGTCACACGACGAATGTCGTTGTGCGAGTCGGACATCTTAGGCTCCATCAACAAATGGCCAGACATTGCCACTTGCATCACGTCGTTGTCCGTCATGGACATGTGGTCGGGATGGGCAGCGTCAGCTACAGACGTCCGGTAAGTCGCCCGACGCCAAACTGTTGTTGCCCAGTGCCCAGTCAAGTCACACAAGTCACACATAGTCACGTCACAAAATTTTATAGTATCGACAGTCGTTTTTATTCTAACGAACTAATACTGGATAGCAACAAAAGCTTACCTTGCGGCTGGGCAGTAGGTTGAGTCTCTTCAGTCGTCGTACGGATGGCAACCCTGGAGCGAGCAGTCGTTGCCTCTTCAACAACCTCTTGAGTTCTAAGAACATCGTCAATTTGTTATTCTCAAAACCCGATAAAAAATTTAATTAAAAAAAAGAATTATTTACTTGTTAAAGCCGGGCCGTCTTCTCTGCAGCGTGGAATATTGCGGCGAATTGGGTCTTGGCCTTTGGGTCGGAGTCTCTTCGACTTGTCCTCTGTTAAGACAATAGACCCATTCGTTATACAGAAAAGATTGGCACTTAGGGGATTTGTGAAAAAATAACGAGCTGGACCAAATGGGCGTGAAGACCGCAGACACGCAATGTATTGGTAAAAAAAGCGGCGGTGTCGTTAAAATGTGCACTAACCGTGTCGAAGACGACGGCCGGATGACCCTTTCTAATGCCTGGCGCTGAGCCGAGCTAAGACGGATGGCCTGCCCGTCCTCTTTTCTTCCGCGCCCGGTATTCTTTTCCAGCAGCTGCTTGACGGCCTCGACGCCACCTATTGCCGCCCCAAGAAAGACAATGGTAGAAATTTTTCTTTCTTCTTTTCATCATAGACACAAGTTGATGATTACCTAAATCGGTGATGAGCTGGAGAAGTTGTTGGAGTTCCTCCGGCGAGTCCAG
The DNA here is from genome assembly GCA_022539655.2 of Ceriodaphnia dubia. Taxonomy (NCBI): domain Eukaryota; kingdom Metazoa; phylum Arthropoda; class Branchiopoda; order Diplostraca; family Daphniidae; genus Ceriodaphnia; species Ceriodaphnia dubia. The sequence goes on from JAKUCG020000070.1 coordinate 3,112,246, forward strand.
CTGTTGATCTTTCTTGGCCAGCGAGGGCTCAAGTTCATCGACATAATCAAAAACTTCAGGTTGTGGAGTAGTTGTTGTCGTTCTTGCGGTTGTTGTAGCCCTGGTTGTTGTAGCTCGAGTCGTCGTCGTCGTCGCTCGGGCAGTCGTGCTGGCCAAGAACGGTTTGGGGGTAGTTGTCGTAGCGGATCCGGCTCCCGTCTTGCAGTTGACATTGTTAGCATAATCACACGAATCGGTGAATTTGTTGAAATGCAAACCTATCACGAAATGAACAAAACGGTCGTGACGGAAATTCATCGACAGATGGTTTGGACTAGTAGAACGGGAGTCTCACCTGACGGGCAGGTAAAGATGTGGGATACCATGCCAGCGGCGGTATCCAAGCACCAGAAATATTTCTTACAGTCTTTGGGATTCGGGTAGAAACCTTCCTCTTTGCACTCGAAATCTGTTGGCCAAAAATTAATTACTAACCACGTAACAACAACCCACATTATTATTGTTAGAAGAAGAAGAAAACCGTGAACTTTACCGACAACGGAATCCGGGGTGGTTGGCGGTTCGGGTGTGGTGAACGGATTGAAATCGCCAGCTTGGCTGGTCGTGGTCCGCAATGTCGTCGTCGTGGCAACTGGCGAAGGTCTCGTTCGCAAATTGTTATTATTGGAAGTCGGTCGTCTCAGCGTCGGTCGAATCAGCGTACTGTTATAAAGAAATTAAATAAAAACTCTGAGTTACGTAACGATCTCACGGATTTTTGTTTATATGTTTTACGGACTTGGTATTGGCGGTGCTCGTATCGGTAGATAACTTGCGGTCTTGGGCGTTGACTTGATTCAGAGCCGGTAACGTAGTGCCGAATAAAGCGGCTTTAGCGGCCTCGATGAGCGGGTATTGGCGCCCGGTGCACTGGCCGCGGAAATCGTCGTTATCGATCGACCAGAACATGATGCCGCCTAGATCGTTATCGACGACATATTGAGCCTAGAAGAATCGTCGGTCCCAGTTAGTTAAGCCTAAACCTATCGATTCCAACTTCAATTGTTACGAACCTTTTTAGCCGCCATGTCCTCGTCGTCGTAGCCGACCCATTCGATGCCGTTGTGGGCAAACGGTCCGACGGCTTCCGGGTCGGGTTTCTCGACGGCCCAGTTCTCCACTCCAATCTTCTCGCAAATCTCGTAATAGGCTAAATATCCTTTTTCTCTGGTGGCTTTACCAGCTTCGGCCGGGCCGTCAGCTGGACTGCCCAGCTCGGTCAAATCGGGGTTGGTCAGCTTGTAGGCTCGTCCGTATGTCGGGATGCCCAAGACGAGTTTGTCGGCCGTTGCCCCGTTGAGCAGGTAAATTTGAACGGTCGCGTCCTGAATTTCGGATTCGGTTAAAAAATAGAAGAAAGAAAATAAGAGAAAAAAACGAAGGGTCTCGTGTCATTAAAAGCTTTTGGGGCGAATGAAATATGGTAAGGTGAGTGACTCCTCACGATGTTAAGCTCCTCATTGGGGTCAAACGCGTCCTCAAAGTTGCTGCGGGCTCTAAGGGGAGCGTGGTGGTTGACCTGCGGTTCGAACGACGAGTGGTAATCGTAGCTCAAGATGTTGATGAAATCCAAATCTCTGCAAGAACACGACAAGTGGTAGGTTCAGTGGCACAGTTTCGCGGCAACTCGTGTAACTATTAACAGCGACAACCAACAACTTGTAGACTATTACTATCATTAAACTAACCTGTTGAGCGACCGGATGTCGAAGCCTTTTTCGATCGTGTCGACACCAGCCGGGACGGCCATCGTCAACAGCAGCCTCTCTCTATTGCCTTTCTCGCTGTTGAAACCGTCTCTCAGATCCTAAAAAAAACCAGAAATTTGAGTTTGAATATCCGCATTGTTCTTTTTTCTTAAAAAAGAACCTTGAAATGGACATTTTACCTTGACAAGAAGGGCATAATTCTCTCGGTCTGCAGGTTTGCTACCATCGCGAGATGCCGGATATTCCCAGTCGAGATCGAGGCCGTCGAATTGATGCTGACGGAGGTACTTGATGGCCGATCTGACCAGATTCTGGCGGGTCTCCGGATCGGCGACCAATTTGGAGAACCTGGTCGACCCTTCGTTCCATCCGCCGATGGCCAGCAGAGTCCTCAAGTTCTTGTTGTGCGCCTTGAGACCGTTGAATTTGGCGTAACCCCCTAGTACATTGTAAGTAACAATGATTTAATCCTCGCACTAATCCCCAAGTGCCCAAAACAAACCTTGGTCGATATCTTGCCACTTGTCGAAAGGTCGCAGGGTGAAATCGTTGGTAAAACCACCGAAAGCGTAGATGAGATGAGTGCAAAGATAAGGATTGATGTTTTGTGGCAGAAATTTCGCCTGTCCTGGCCGATAAGCCGACCAATTAGTGTAATAGCAAACGACGCGCTTATTATTCCTGGATAAAGAACTACCGGCCTTGGCCGTTTCCACCGAGCAAACTTTTTATCAAACAGAAAATGAAGTCATTATGAGCTAACGGTTTATAAATTTCAAAGAAAAGAAAAAATGTAAATCTCGTGTTTATATTACTTGTTGCTACGATGCAGATGAATGGTATTATCCAGCGGAGGGTCGTCATCTTGGTCACGCAACGAGGAAAGTCTTGGAGCGATGTATCACTTCAAGGGGCTCAACTGCACCTGACAAAAGACGGAATCAAACTGAAAACTGGTGGACGGTAGCAGAGCCAAGACACACACACCATGCACTAGGAGAGACTCCTCTACGTCATAAGAGAGAGAGAGAAATAAGGATCGAGGTCAATGGGCCAGCAATTGCAGCGCACACGTAACAACACGAGTGCCTCAGCGACGACGACGACGACTTTGATTGGAAAAAGTTACTTTATAACTATATATATATATATAGTTGCCGTAAAAAAATGGATAATAATGGACGGTCGTTTATTTTCTGTTGACTCGACCGTGAAAAACTATACAACCGTCCCTTCAAAATCGGTACGGCAAACTATTGAACAACACATGTTCGCCTCGTTCGTTACATACGACGACCGCAAAAAAGGCCTAACGAACTCCTGTTGGAAACTATCTAAGCAATAGGTATTGTTGTTGTCGGTTTTGCGGGCTCTCTTTCATATCCATACGACTCGTTTCATCTAATACTACTACTACTAGTACCTATCGCTTGTTATTCTTTTTCCTCGTGCAGAAAACCTCGTTTCGTTCAGGCCTCTCTACAACAGCAGCAGCAGGTGAAGGTTAAAGTCCCGTGTGAGTGCTGCAGCTGTTCTGCTCACCTACTCCACTTTGTGAATGAAATAAAGGCTAGAAAAAAGAAATAGACGTGTATAGGCTAGCGACGACGACGATACACTTGGACGCCATTTACGGCCTTTTCGGAAGGTGCTTCCCCTTTCAAATCTTTCATAACTTCTTCTTCTTCTTCTTCTGCTATACCACCATTAACCCAGTAATCGTCGCCAGAGCAATTGGGGCCCTGCGTGATGGAGATCTCTTTCTTTTTACATGCATAAAAATGAGTTGTTGATGTAACACAAAACGCTCGGGGGCATTTCGCTCCAGTTGACAGATCGCTTAACTGACTCGGCGGCGCGGCGTCAGAGTCGCCCGAAATTGTTTTGGAAGAAGTTTGCGCGTGCTACCATCTGCCCTGGTTCTCATTCCACAACGTACAGTAGCCCCCGCGACGTCGAGCGCGTCCGGAGATCCATTAGATGCCTTCACGGTTGACGACAAACGGCGCCAAACAACAGCACGAGCCGTCCTATATTTATGCGAGACGCTTTCCCTCTACTAGTACTAGTTCATACAGGCCGGCTGTCATCAGTGTTTTACGATTTTTTTTCTCTCTCTCTCTTTTTGGTTCTCATAAAAATTTTTTGAAGAGATGAAGCAACTGGAAGAGAGTTTGCTCCTCTACCGCAAAAATAGTAGCGCCGTTGCGAAAGTGAAAGGAGTCTCTTAGGAATGCCAATGATTGCTTGTTTGTGAAGACCCTGAGAATTAACGGGAAGTCTGAAAAATTCACTTCCTAGCAACGCCCTGTTAGTTGCGCCGTTCCGTCGGAGCAATCGAAAAAAGTGGAGAAACCTCACCAGGTTCAAAAAAAAATAAAAAATAAATCCATTAAACCGGTTCGTTCCAATTCTGATCTTTTTAGATAACTTGACCATATCGTCACCGATCGAAAGTGAAAGTTAGAGCACTCGTGATCCCTCTACCTGGTTGGTTGACCGGCCCAAAAGGGAACGGAGATGACCATCGATCAACAATACGTATAAAATTCTATCCTCGCCCACTCGATAAGAAGGTAATTAAGGTCGGCCTCGAGAGAGGTGTATCTACTATCCTTCTTTTTTTTCCGAAATTTTCTAATGGCCGGGGAGAGCGACAACAAACACATCAGCCCGAGGTAGAAAACTAAGCAAATGTTTCCTAACCGAGACGATATCTAAATGGGAAAGGGAAGAAAAAACCTGCCGATGTTATTATGTTTCCACCAGGTGAATAGAATAGAAACGACAACGGGCAAAAGAAAAAAGAGTGTAGTAGCAGCAGCGAGGGAGTTGTGCTTTCCATTTCACTTGACCCACTTTTATATTTTGTGTTCTTTCTTTTTCTTTTCTCACAGGGAATTGATCGCTCGCCCCTCTCTTACGTCGTCTGGAGAAGAAGAAACAACGGGCCGAAAGTCCCGGTTCGTCTGGTTTTTTTACCCCAAATTTTTGATGCTTTTATTAGTCACGGATGCATTTGAATAAAAGCAAATGCTGATGGAACTTGAGTGGCAACGGCGCCGACCTATGGCCCCCCCTGCCGCACGCGGATCTCCGGAGAAAGCTCTGACCCGCTTCGCTTTTCCGATTGTTGTTTGTGCCGTTTGTTTTTCTCAACTAGATTTCAATCCATTCGGAATTTTTTCTTCGTTGTTTTCGGAATTAGAGAGGCGCTTGTAAAATTTATGAATTTTCAGAAGACGCTCTTACCTTGTATGAATGTCAAAATCAATCGGAGAACAAAATTCGGAGAATAACAAAAACACACGAGAGAGAGAGAGGGACGGTGGGGAAACGAGGTGAGAAGCGCACGGCAGCGCTGGTCCAACTGGAGACGGGTACTGGAAACACGGCTCTTGTCCAGCAGCTGGGGGGCAATAGAATAGTAGCTTATAGAGAGAAAGGGAGGGAGAGAATGAGGGGGGTTCTGGAACGAGAGAGGAAGTGTTTTCCAGTCCGCGCGACTTCTCTTCTAGATAAGCCGGTCCGAGCAACTTAACGTAGTAAACCCAGCCGCCAATATATATTCTTCAAAGAAAAAAAAAACAACGAGAGAAAGAGACGACCAACTAGTCGAGAGAAAGTTTCGTCTTGTGTGGACGTTTCAAACCCAAACCCAAATAAATCTTTAACTCTCGCCTTCAACTGTTGTTGTACAAAATTTTCCGATCGACGACGACATTGGTCGGACCGTTCACAGATGGCACTGGATTTGAACGGGTTTTCTCTTCGTGAATTTCTCAACAGCGCAGCGCACCTGACGCGCGCGCTCGGTCCTCATAAATTTTGTCGCCCGCAGGAAAAAAGGGATTTTTAAAAAGCGTTGCGGCGGCGCGCAAATTAAATCACTTGGGCAACGTAGCAGACAACTCACCGCCGCGAAAAAAAAAGAAATAAAAATTTTATCGAACGAGACGGTTCCGAGATAAAGAGAGAATTTTCATAGGGATGCACAGGGCGTGGTATCTCTTGTGTTTTTTCCTCAAGGGTTCTCCTTTCTATTAGAAAACGGTCAACACGGAAAAATACAAAAGAAAAAAGCGTCAACGTCGCGCGGTCCAGCATCGGCGGCGGCGGCGGTAAGCGCTCTAAGGAGAAGCTCTCTATTATTATGATCATTATCCCATTTTTATGTATATATTTGCGTGTAGTACGGCCGGGGAAGACTCGCCGCAATCGAGTTCCACTTTCTCAAAATTCGTGAGAGAGCGCCATCGCCATTGCGCGCTCCGTTCACGCACGAACCCTTCGTTACGCCAACTTGGCGATGAAACCCGCGCCAGGAAGTCTCTTCTATCCTCATGAGAGAGATAGTATCGGGTCTTCGGACAAGGACGCCCTGTCCCCGTCATCTGACCGTGATGTGAATGTCATCCATTTTCTTCTTTTTCCTGTCATGGGATATTTCTTTTTCTTTTTCTTTGTATTTCTTCCGAATTTTACAAGACAGATCTTTCGGGATTTACATGTTGTAGTACCGTTGTCTCCGCTTCAGCCGGTTGTTGTACCAGGCCATCTCGTGAGCCCTGTACCCGTGCATAATCAACGCCTCGATAGAGCCTTCCGAATAAGGATTGATTTTCGAATCGAAGCGGACCATGTCGTGCTCCTCTTCCATCGATTTGATGAGACTCACCAGACGCCGATAAGCTTTGATATCGCCTTCTCTGGGTAGGTGGACCTCGATGGCCAACTGTCTCACTTTGGCCAGCATGCCGGATTGGAGGATGTCGACCAAAGACGACCACTCGTCCTCTTCGATGTCTATTTTCAGGTAATCGATGATGCGACCGGGACCGTGTCTCCGTTCGGACAGTTGGCCGTAAATGGCCGAGAGCGGTCGGACGTGCCAGTTGTCTTCGATGACTTCATCCCGGTAGCCTAATCCTAAATTGAAGAAATGAATCTTGCCGCCATTGCGGTCGTGGTCTGACATGTTCATCGACGGGTCGAACGCGTATATTTCGCAACCGTAACGGTCCATCGAGTCTTCGAAAGACCATTCGTCATTGATACCGAAGGAATAGACTAGACAACGACCGGGAAACGGCCGGATTTCCGGGTCCATGCAAACGGCTTTTTGACCGTCGATACCGAAGACCAAAACGCCTCCGACGTTGCCACCAAAATATTGCGACAGACGGCACGACCCGGCGTTGGTCCACTGTATGTAGTCGAGAATTTGCCGACCGGTTAAAGTTTCAAAGTCCAATCGGGTCCAGTCGATTATATTGGAACTATTACTACAGCGGACTGCTGGACTTGGCATTGCGGTCGGCTCGCTGCGGGAAAGCAACATAACAATTCCAACGGCCGAGACCGACGCCAGCGCTATTAGCGTCCATTTACTCCTCCTTAACGACGTCGCGCCTCTGGCATTGAAGTAGGAAATATCCATGTCAACTCGCTATAATAATACTATATTCAACAAAAAAACCATAAGAAAAATACAATTAACTTGTATCGAAATTTTCAAGTTCAGCAGGGTACTTTCTAATCGAGACGCTAACAAAGATCGGGTTAAAAAACTTTCTCAGTATAGAGAGAGTCAACTGGTTTTTGTAACTAACGGAGAAAGCTTTTTACCTGAGTCAGCAATACTTCCGTCTTCGGCGACAATCGCTTAATAACTAAACGTCACTCGCCGTCGAATCCAATTATTTTCATTTCTCTCTTTATCGAAGAAATAATGTAACATTCTTCCACAAAGAGAAAAAACTAATAGCCTGTTGGAATTTCCGGATTGCGCTCCCAAAGTTATTTCATCCGATTGCCAGAGACCTTCGATTCGATCTTGATACACAAAAGAATATTAAAGAAAGCTATGAAAATTCAAATGAAAAATAAATTTATAGAATATCGTCAAAATTGTATTGGTCGTCTAAAAAAGCAATCATATTCCGGCAGTCGTTTTTCATATCATGTAGAAGGTGCGTTTTCGCCGAAGCCGGCTGTTGTACCAGGCTAATTCGTACGCCCAGTAACTTTCCATGTTGAGAGCCTCGATCCAGTCTTCCGAGAAGATGTTGGCTTTTGAATCGAAGCGAACCATGCCGTAATTCTCGATCGATCTCAAGATGTCGATACACCGTTGAATCTCCTCGATTGTGCCGTTTAACGGCAGATGGATCTCGACGGCCAACTGGCGTACGCGGTCCATCATCCCCGACTGGAGAATTTGCGGTAGCGCAATCCACTCGTCGCTTTCGATGTCGATTTTCAGGTAATCGATTATCCGACCGTGACCGTGATGCTGTTCCAACTTTCGGTACAAATCGGAAAGGCTCATCAGGTGCCAGCCGTTGGTCACTCTCACTTCGTCCTCGTTACCCAATCCGTAATGGAAGTAATAGATGGTCGTGCCCTCGACATGATGGGTGATATCGGCCGTTTGGTTCATAGACGGGTCGAAAGCGTAGACGTCGCAACCGTAGCTGTCCATTGCGTCCTCGAAAGACCATTCGTTGTTGATGCCAAAAGAGTAAACTAGACAATCTCTTGGTGTCGGACGGACTTCAGTGTCGAGGCAAACGGCTTTCTGCCCGTCGATGGCGATCAAGGCCATCGCACCTCCGAAATCGTTAATTAAGCGGCAACTTGTCGAGTTACTCCACTGAAGATAGTCTGCAATCTGTTGGCTGTTTTTCGGACGGTTGAATCGATCAAAGTCTTGGGTCTTGCTACTGGATATGAAATTCACAACTAGGAAATAACCAACGATGGAAACCAATAAGTAAAATAGTAATTTTCGTCTTCTGAGAGCCATGTCGTCTTTGTGGGGACAATGGCGACGCTAGACTGGCCCCGAGCTGGGTCGAGATGATTTTTTGATACCTCATAGAAGGAAAACCACGCAGCGGGGAACGAACAAAGGACAAGTATTCACGAAATGTCACCACCCTGACAAGTGGCTCGTAAAATTTTCGTCATCGTCCAAAACAGCTGCGGGCGCAATTTCTCTCTATTTGGTCAACATTCCTACCGTGTTGAAGATGTCCATCGTCACCTTGATCAACAGCACTTGGTTAGAAGAGTCGCCGCAGAATCATAACTCATCAAGTTCTTCTTTCCTCCTCCACCGAGCGGAAGGCAGCAATGTCTTACGGCGTGTTCCCATCGACGTCAAAAGTGAACTGCGCACGACTCCGCCGCCGTCGCCGCCAACCGGATGCATTATTATTATCAAGATTCTCATGGAAGAAAGAGAAGAAAAAACCAGCTCTGATGGTGAGAAACTCAATGTTTTGACTAGACTAGCTCTTTTGTTCTTGTTCTTGTTATTGTTTCTCAAAGTGACTGGGTAGAGGAAAATATTCTTCGACAGAAAGATTATTTTCTTTTTGTTCCGAGAAAGTATAGTGACCTTCGATTACCTATGTATCACCTTTCTAAATTCTCCCTTTAGACCATTCTCTTCTTACTGTTTGATGGACTGGAAAAGAAAGACAACGGTAACGGCCTCGTGATCCATTCCGAGAGCTGGCCATTCCCTCCCTGGAGGAGGATTCATTTTTTTTCATGGCTATTTTTCGCTAATGTCCGTGGTTAACTTGAAGCCCGCAAAACGCAATAACAACACCTCTCGTCAGCTCGTCCATCATACAGCGCATAAGATTGGCCATCCTGTTGTAGATACATATATATACAGACTATGCTAATGAAGGATACCCTGCTAGGTGGACGCAGCGTGAATTATACGGTCGACGAAATGTACAATAGCGAATTTTCTCTTTTTGAAACGATCAGAAAAAGAGTTTTAAAACCACGCCGGAGAAAGGAATGCCTGGCCAGCTAGCAGTTAATAAAATTTTGAAAATTTCAATCGAAGCTGCAAGTGAAAGGGAGAATGTGTCACGGAATAGCGGGACCCCACCCGAAGAGACTCGGGGTCCGTCTGCAACCTAAAAAAGGAGATCAAAAAAATCTTAAGATTCAACTCTCCATTCACGTTCTTTTTTTGTTGTTGGATTATATTATATATCCATCTTTCTAGCTCCTTTCTGATCTCTTTTTTAGGTGCTGGAAGGTTTTCTGAATAAGCGAAAGAACCCGTTCAGCAGACGATAAAAAAAAAACTTTTCTTTTTCATCCAACATCTGATGAAATAAATTAAATCTTTTTTTTTTTTTTTGCTTGCCGAGAGGCAACAAGAACAGAAGGTAAGACAAAAAAATGGGCTAGGTCCGGCCCGGCTAAAAGGGTGGTGGGCGAAGAACGCCGGATTCTCTTTAGCATTGAAAGAGAACCACCTGTCGGCGAAGGTAAGAAGCCAAGTAGCCTTATCCAGCTGGTGTAGAGAGGGCGTTCAGTCGTGCTTACACCTTTTGGCCAGGAAGAAGTGACTTGGGAGAGAGAGAGGATTGCCAACCGCTGCCGCGGTTTTTTTCTCTTCTTCTCTTCTTCTATTCTTTTCCTTCCTTTCCACAAACATTCTGGAGTGAAAAAAACGAGTGAAAATAACATATTTTCGACCAGCAGTGTGTTGTGTGGCTTTAGTCGTGTTCGTTTCGGACAGTGATTCACTCCATTCGGTCGCTGGTGATTTGTCACAAATTACACGCTGAAAAGTTTCCCGAGTTGCTGCTGCTGTTGCTACAAGAGTCAAACTGAAAAAAAGGACATAACTTCCAGGTGTGTGTTTACGGATTCTCATCTCGTGTTTTTCTTTTCTGCTGTCGACAAAAAACCGCCACAATTCGGATTTATTTTCTCGGTTCAATCTGTGATGTTATGCTAACAAGTGTGTTTGAGAAACGAAAGCTTTTCTCTTTCACTTTGAGTCTTGTTTTTCTTTTTTCGCCCTCGAGTTTGAAACAAAAAAAAAATACTGAAAATCTCGAGCACGGGTCAATAAGCCAGGTAAGCATTGCCCTCTGGCTACGACTCCCCTCTCTCTCTTGGCAGTTGCTCCCCACCCAGAGTAAAAAAAAAGCAAAAAAATACCTCGACTTTTTCCAGGTAGACATTGAAATCTCGGAATGTGTACTAATTCCTCGCCGAGAGAGAGAGAGAGAACCTTGACGTCTTTAATACTTGGAGAGATAAACGGTTGCAAGAGGTGAATTTTTTCTGCTAGCAGACGAATGTTTGCTTCGGGTTATTTGACAGAATTGAAATGAAAAAAAACTCGACCGTTTTCTTCCCTCTACTCGTATTATTATGTACATGTAGTGAAACTGTCATCGACTGGGTGGGCTGTTGTTGTCTAGTAGTAGAGTGTTTCTTTCTTTTTACTTAAGAGGACTCTTTTTCTTCTTTTTTGCGCCATCGCGTTTTCTTCTGCCAACGACAGGGCGTGAAATACAGAACGTGAGAGAATATCCCAGCCCATCTTCTTCCTTCTTTGCGTCTCTGCGGCCGGCCTTAATCACGTCTTGATCGTCTTTTCTCTCTCATTCTCGGTTCTTTTCCTTTTCTTCTACCTTCTTCTTTTTTTATATAATATATTACATTTCAGCCAACAACGGAGCAGACTAGCTAAGGAAGGCCTCCAGGGGGAAGGTATAGTTTCTCCAACCGACTGGAACTAAACGTAGGGGCTGGTCTTCTCCACTCTTGAATAGTAGCTAACGTTAGATTAAAAGAAGACCGACGGCGAAAATCGTCTCTTTTGTCATTTATCCGTCTCTTTCAACCGATCCGTCCAACCTTTTGAACCGAGCACTTTTTTGTGCTGTTGTCTTCTCCTCGGCTGTCTATAAGCTTTTGATTCGAAAATAACGGTGCCGTGTGAAAACAGATAGACAACAAACCTAAAAGGCCAGGTCGCGTCGCACAGCTTTTTTTTTCTTTCAGGTGCAACTCGAACGAGTTCTTCTCGAACCGTGTGTATATTCCATATTTATTTCTTTCCAAAGGGCGAGGGAAGTTCAGGTTATATCGTCGACCGAATACCGTTTTCTCATAATATATATTGGCTGTCCTTATTAGATTCTCTTCTACCTGCCAGTTGTGTTCTTCTTCTTTTTTTTTTTACACGTCAACCGATATTGTATAGCTAGAAACAAGTTTCCGGTCCGATGAGGCAAACTAAAAACCACTGCCGGACCGGGCCGCCTCCGGTAGTAATTTTTGTTGCTCTTCTTCTTCTTTGTTTTTTTTTTTTTTTTCTAAAATTACTTGACGTCCCCAACTTTTTCTCTCGTCCTATCACGCCCTAAACCCGCAGCTCGTGTTTTGGTCTCTTCGCCACCTGACCGTTAATCAACACGCACACAAAAGAGGAACAAGGAATAATTTCCTCATCCACCTACCCTGACCGAAAGCCGGCCCCCCTCTTCCATTTTTTTTCTCAACTGGACAAACATTATTAGTGTGCTATTCCAAGCATTTCGACCGATGATGATTTGATACGTCTCTTGACGACGGATTGAAATGTTCAATGTCAAAACAGATTTGGCGAAAAACGGGGGAAACCTGTTTTTCATTCAAAATCAGTTTGTGTGCCGTTAAGGCACTGAGAGATAAGGAATGTGAAGAAGCAGCCAAGTTTTAAGAAGACGTCATCAAGATAGCTTAAGAACCTGTCATTTACTTAATGATTTTTCAGCCCTGATAATGCATATTTCTCCTTTGTTGTTGGTGCTGGATGGAGTTTAGAAACACATTAAGGCGTCTAGCCGTGTATTTTCAAATCTCCCTCATTCATCATCTGTTTTTTTCTCTCTCTTCTCTCTGTTTATCGTTTCATCTAGGGACGGCGATGACGAAGCCCTAGAGGTGCGTCGTCGTTATTGCTGTGGCGGCGGCGGCCCGTACGAGGGCTGCAGAGACTCCTGTTGCTGCTGTCAATTGACTTGAAGCCGGCCCCCAGTTGTCCATCCGGTGTCTTGCGGGCGCGTTTTTTCTTCTTACCCGTGTGTGTGCGGGCACCAGCCGCCTGAGTCGTGTGGAGACACATTCCAACATGGCCGCCACCAAGGTCAATCTCGATAAGGTAAGGAAGATGGCCATCATTTGTGTTTGGTTTCGTGCGGCGTTCGCGCTGCGCGCAAAAAATATCCATAGCAGTACCAAAACCGACTGCTAGATGGCGCGGAGCGTTCGGACTCGACGACACGGTCGTGCGCGTTGAAGAGCCGAATGAACGAGCTATTTGACTCACGCTGATATGGTCACGCAACTCTTGTTCCCCAACAACACATGAAAATATAAAAACGAAAAATTTGCTCTACCGGTCATTGACGATTCCCTTCATGACATTTCTGTTCTTTGTTGTCGTCGGAATTCGAGTCGAACAGTATATTTTCATGGAGGGAAGCAAATCAGGTATCCGGTCGTAAGTCTTCTAAGACGGCTATTTATAACGCTGTAGTTCTTCTTCTCTAACGTTTCGGGAACGACAGCAACAACAATTGATACGCCGGCAGAAGAAAAAGTGGAGCGTACGGGTTCGCGGTAAAAGTCTCTCACCTCAGTTCCGCTTGAATGAATGGAACAATCGGCAAATGATGGTGCGTGTTGGGGTCGCAACCAGAAGAAGAAAAAAAAACTCAAAAAAATTTTGAGTGGGGGGAGAGAAAGAAAAATAGGGATTGAGTGTTGACGTGACAGTTAATGAAGTGCAAATGAAGTCACGATGGTTGAGTTGATTGACGAAATTTCTGTGTGTCTATACCATTCGCTAACCAAAAAACCCATTCTAATACGAACGAATTTTTCTTTCTCGGAAATTTATCTCCCTCTCTGAAGACAAAGCAACGCACAACATAGAAAAAGAAACGAACGGAATGAAATGAGAATTGCGGTGACGATTCCCGAACTCGTTGCGGCCGGAGAAAAAAAAAAACTCAACAAAATTATTTTTTTGACGCAGCCCGAATTTCGGTTTTCTTTGCACACGAGCTCCGATGGAGCTGCGGATGTTCTTCGCTCTGATGATTCTTCCATTTCTTTTTTCAACATATTACAATCAAACTTTAAGCGAGGAGAGACATTACAAAAAGTCGTGAAACGGATAGTACATTCTGACGACGACACCTGTTGGAGATTCTTCTTTTATATATTTATAAATATATAAATTTTTTAAAGAGCGCCCAGTCATCTAGAAATATGTAGCCTTATTAGGGGCTGGAGAATAGTTCAAGAAGAAGCTATAGAACTGGAATAGCGAGTTGAACGAGCGCATTGACCACTAGCACACGACTTGTTCCACGGACAAAGTTCAAACAAACGGAAAGAAACCGATTCCCTTTAATCTTCTTTAAACGGTTCGACAAAGACCAGCGGGTTGTGTTGTGAGCCCGGCGCGTGCGTTACCAGACATCTCCGGAGGGCTGCTGCTGTGTCTGCTGTTGTTCTGTTGTAAAAAGAAAAGAGAGAAAGAGAGAAAGAGAGAAAAAAAACAGTAGTTAACCAACTAGCGTGGGTTTTTCGCGGTTTTGCTCCGTCGTCCGTCTCCGCTCTACGGTCGGATTCAATGGTCCGGTCAGTGACATTGAAAAACAGGCTCACGCCAGAAACTACTACTACTTGTAGTGGTAGTACCTCTCTTGTACATATCCATGTCCTCCTCCTCCCTCCTGCTCTTTCAACACGCGCTAAGGCGAGAAGAAGCCGGGCAGAAAGAGCTGTGTGCTGCCCTCAAGGAAAAAATGTGAGATCGATTCAATTGGGACCGGTGTTCTGGTGGGGAGCTCGTCTGTTGCAGCTACTCTACTCGTTTCTTATGGTCATCGTCACGCTCGGTTTTTCTCGGTCTGGCTTCTTCTTTTTCTTCTTCTTCTTGTATTTTCATGTGTTTTGCTTCGTGGAACGCGCCAGAGTCGCATTCGGATTCTGGCGACCAATCTGGCCGGTTGTGTTGTGTTTGTGTTCTCTTCTCTCGGTGCTGTTGCTGCTCCTGTGAGTGCGTGGGAGTTTGTCCAAAGGAAGCGAGATGGATCGGGCCGGAAAAGACGGACGGCCGCCGCCTCAGCGTCGCATGAGTTTTAATTACAAGTGGGACGTCCAGGAGCAGAGCGCTTCCATCAGTTTCTCCAGTTTCGGTTTGACATTGACCAAACGGCCTTTGGATCTGCTCGACGAGTCTTTCGAGCGCTCCGATCAATCGGCGCCCGTCTCCTTGATCCACCTGAGTCAGGGCCAGGTGTTTGCCCGGCGCGAAGTGACGACTCCCGATGACCGTAAAGGTCATTTCTCATTCAGTGAATGGTTCTGTCCGAGATTGTCGCGAGGGCCGTCCGTCAAGCGGGCGACGACCAGCGAAGCGTCGGCCGGCCTCGTGGACTTAACGTCCAGCTACGTGGACAGCAGCACGGTGCGCTTGACGGACAACAGCCGTTTCGATGCCAATTTACTCGAGGACTGCGCCGATCAGGATTATTGGCAGAGACAGAGGCGATTCCCTCTCAGACGGCCCTTGCCCACTCTGCCGGCCCCACCATTGTCCGACGCCGATGGCGATAGCTCCGACGAAGACGACGAGGAGGAATACTTTCACTCGCGCCACCTCTCCCTGGTTGTTATTACACGCTTGGTCCAATCTTACTATCCGTTCCAGCCCAGCTGGGCTTGATGTAGATGGCCAAACATTTAGAAAGTTAATGATCAGACCAAAAAAAGGCTAAGAAATTTTTTTTCTGGGGGAAAAAAAAGAATGGTGCGATCATTTTTGCTTGTATGTTTTTTTTTGTTTTGTTCGTCTTTTACGATTACGTCCGCTAATGTCGTTTTACGACCGAAAAGGTTACTAATCATTTCCGTCCGTCTAGACAAAGGAAATTCTTTTCGCCTGCGATTCATAAATGTTTCGGCTAATAGACAGAGTGATTAACAAATCTATTGGGAACCAAAAAGAAAAGAACCGCTGATAAATCAATCGATGTCGGACCTCTCATTAATCACCGAATTTTTTTTCCTTTTTATATCTTTTCAGGGAGAGTTGGTGTGGTTCGATCCGTGTAACTTGGGCTACCTGTTACCGGGCGTCGTTACCGAGTATCACCGATCCGCCCAGGTGGTGACGATCCAATCGACAGCCCAGCCCTCTAATAAGGTACGTAATCCGAAAAAAACCTGTCAGTGATAAGACAAACAAAGTTCACGCACAAAAAAGAAGAAGCTCCATCAATTTTTAGAAAGGTCTTTTAGATGGCAGCACAGGTGTTGTTGTTCTGTTACGTTTTTCTTTTTTCAAATGAAAATAGAAAAAAGAAGAACCGGAGAGAAAGGACAGGAGAAAAGAGAAAGAAATATAGGACTTGAAATGGGAGGAAAAAGGAGGTCGTGGCGTGTGTTGTTGACCCCCTCAACATTCCCGCCGACTTGTCGTCAATTGGCCATTTATCGGGGAACGGCCGCGATTTTTTTTTTTGTAAAGAAGAAGGTCGGAAATGCGTCTTCACATCTTCATTGGCGTCGCCAAAAAAAAAACGATCTTTTCTTTTTGTTTCGACGATTAGCGCAGGCACCAAGACGCAGCACCACCTGCGACTTGTTTAATGATTTTTTTATGAGCTATTTGCACGTTGTTTTTGTCTTTTCCTGTCTTGTTACCTGTTATTCGAGACTCGCATGACTAGCCTCCATCTCAATACCCAAACAGAAGATAAAATTCCATCGAGCCGGAGAGTCCGTTGGCCTCGTTGACTCCACCGAAGCTCGGAGAAGAAAAAGGCAGGTGGAAAGATGAGACGGGCTATTCGATCATTCCGCGCGCATTTTGACCAGCTATTTATAGGCCTGAAACGTAATAATGGCTGTGAAAACGACAACGACAAGATCGCTGACTGCATTGGGTTCTCGGTTGTAAAGAAAATCCCAAACTTTATTTTGTAGCTGTTGTTTCCATCTTGTCCAGTCTGTTGTTATTTAAATGTTAATGTTATTTATCCTATTTCTCTCTGCTTCGAAGAGAGAGAGACCCTGTGAAGATTTATAGCTAGAGGAGACTTCGGACGGGCCAACTGGGTCGTCAGTCCGCTCGGGGGGAATTTTCTTTCTTTTTATTTCTTATTTGTTTTATTCCTTTTTTTCTTCTCTTACCTTGCCTTCCGTCATCGACACAAGACGGACGCCTCGAGTTAGTAGCCGAAGAAGAGAAAAGAATTCCACGTCGACCGCCGCCTCTCTATTATTGTTGTTATTATCCTTTTGCGTATTAATTCGAAAAATTTTGAAAGCGGCAAATGGGATCGGCCATAGCGATGTGTCAATGTGAGAAATTTTTATTACAAAAACAACAAGAACCCGCGCTGATTTCTTCACGAAATTGTGTTGGTCGTCTCCACCCAAAAAAAAAAGGAAGAAAACCACCTGTAATATATAGTAGTAGTACAACTGTTGTTGTAGAGAGGTTCTCTCCCCTTTTTGTTGCGTTCCTTCACGCGCTCACTTTACATGACAAAACAGTGGCTGAATAATATCGCCGAGACTGGAGAAATCTGTGCCATCTCTCACCGACACGCACTTGATCATCTGTGCGTATACGTGTTACCCCCCTTAGACTTTTCAAAAGGGTTCATCGGTTCGTTTTCTTCTATAGAAGAAAAAAGGAGAGAAGAAATAGAGAAAGGATGCGTGAATATCGGGTCTTTCGTTCGTCGGCGCATTTTCTCTCTTTTACAACAACTACTACAACGAAAGAAAGAAAAAAAAAACAACATTCTATTTTTTTCTTCTTTTTCGTATTTCGTCATCGGCTTCCGGACCGGCTTGGGAACCTACGCGTCCCTCTTTCGTGCGCTTGTGTAATTTTTCTTCTTCTTCTCCATAAAAACCAATGAGGAAAAAAAAAGAAAGAATCAAATAAAATCTTTTCACTTTATCATCAGACCGCCTTAACTTGTAAATCAGATTGTCGTCGTGTGTGTTTTCGTTTTTATTCAAGAAAATCGAGTCAAAGAAGAAAAAGTAATCATAAATATTTCGTTTTGTTTGGAAACGAGTTAGGAACAAACTTTTACCGTCGTTGTCGACATGAAGAGAAAATTTCTCATCGTCTTTCTCTCTCTCTCACTCTTTTTTGGAGTTTTTCTTGAATGAATAAAACAGGACGTCTGAAGCAGCTCGCTAGCGCACCATAAGCGGCTTTCCCGCTACGGAGAGCCGGAGCGCTCGCGCGCCTCAGCACCGGCTTGTCCGCCTTCAGCCTCGAAACTTTCCATCCGAATGCCGAAATCGGACTTTAATCACTGGATGTAGCGCGTGGGGTCGGAAGATGGAACGATGGCTGGCTAATGTCAAAATCGCTAGCGAACGGGGTCGATTGCACGGCAGCAGCAGCAGCAGCAGGCCCTCTATATGTATATATATACATTTTCAATTCACCTGGAATGAGAGAGAAAGTTAACGAAGACGACAACAACACAAAAAAACTAATCGCCAAAGAATCGCTTGAACTTTTATGATTACATCCGCCATAGAGCCCCATAGAGTACTTTTCTCTTATTTGTCGAGCGTCGCTTAAATGCCAAGAATTGTTATTTTTTCCCACGTAGGCGCAAAAGGGAAATATGGCGAGTTAGACGTCCCGCTAAGATTTTCTTTTTTTTTAATAAAAAAGAAAAACGAAACCGAATGAGATGGAAAACTTGCTTAGGCTATAGCACTACCTTGGCCCGCCTTTAGGAACTTGGGCGCAAAGTGTCGAAACTGGCTTTTCACCGCTGCGGGGGACTTTGCTGTTGTGTTGTCGGGCTAGATGAATATCCACCTTGCATGTTGTTGGCGATTCCCTTTCTCTGCGCTCCGTCTCTTTTAAGCGCTCGCAGGGAGAAGGCGACAAGAATCTGATACACCTCGAGAGAGATAAATAAAAACAAAAAACCTTTTAAATGGAAAGCCGCTGATTCCTCGTCGCGCCGTTGGTCAACCGAGTTTTGTCCAACTCTACAAAAGAAATATATATATACTACTACTAGTAGCTTTGGGACTAATAAAAAAAGAACAGAGTACTCGTTTCACCTCCACAAAGCAAATGACCCATCATTTATTTACTCTTTTGTGTAAATATATATCGCGCCTGCCAAAAAAACTAAATGCGGCTCTCTCTTCCGGCTTTAGGTTTTTTATCGCCCTATTTTCTTTTTGAAAAAGAAAAAAACAAAACACACACGGCACGCGTAAAAGACCGAGTTTAAGGAGGAAGATCCACCTTTTTTCTGGTCAACCGAGCGTAACATTGGGACATACCGACGTAGTGTATTAGTGTAGTAGTAGTAGTAGCATCTTTTCGCCAGCGGCTAAGTATATATATGCCTCGTCGTCTCTATACGGAGAAAGGAGCGGAGCTGGGAAGCTTTGGCGCGCACTACACCAGCCGCCGCCGTCGCGCGTATTGGATAATGGTTCGGTTCATGGTTTTTGGCGGAGGGGAACCTCCTCTCTCTTGACTGCAGGCGGTCGACCGATGCCATTTTCTCCTTGACGGTGGCTGAGAGAGCGTGCGCCGCGCACGCCCTGCTTACCTCCTGCTCTTGACAGTTACTCGCCAGACAACGAGCCGACAGGTTGTGTCCGTGTTAACGAGCGCCATGGAAGGCTAAGAGATTGTCGTACTTTCTCTGTTTGCTCCTTTCACCTTTTCTGTTATCCGTTGTTTTCAAGCAAAACTCGTGTGACAAGTTGCCGTTTTAAATGTGCGCCGCTTAACTCTTTCGGATTAATTACAAAATGAAAGCCATCAGCGCCGATCCGCCGTCGATCGAGGGACACGACGATGCCGGATCGTCTTCATCTTTATCGTCTCCGTCGACGTCGGACGGCAGTTTACTGGCGCTGGGCGATTTGACGCTGGACAGGAGTGAAGGGATGATCTCTCCCGATCCGCCCGTTTCCGAATTGTCGACTGACCTAGTGACTTCAACGCCCAGTAAATCCACAGTCACGGCCAAGCGCTACCCGTCGTTCCGCGATATTTTCATGAAACCGCTCCGCGGCCGTCGCCGTTCTTCGCAATTGTCCAGCAGTCCCGAAGATCGCTCTGAAGACACGCTCAAGAGAAAGATGAAGAAGAAGAAGAAGAAAAAGGATAAAATGAATAGTAGCGGTTGTGCTGGATGGCTGGACAAGAAGAAGAGGCGCAAAAACTCGGCGGGCGAGCCCGGCTCGTCCAGCAGCGCCGAGAGCTCTAATGGATCGAGTGATCAGCCGCCGCCGCCTCTCGTCACACCGCAAGAATTGGACGAAGACGACGCTAACGATTGCCTTCAATGCTCTCGTTGTTCGCGCATTGACGGGCCGACGGGCCTCAAAGGCGTCACATATACCAAACGTCCAGCCGGAGTCAACAAAGACGACGAGTCTTGGCTCTGTTCCGATTGCGTCCAGTCGCTAAGACGCGGATCGAGCCAAGAAACGGACGACGGCGTCGACGACGACGACCATTTGGGAGTCCCATTCCAACGGATCCCTCCTCTATCCCATTTAGCTCTCAATGTTTTGATAGGCGATGTAAGTTAATTGTTTTCTTTCTTTCTTTTGTGTCGGATCGTCCCGTTGGTTTTAGAGCATGACAAAAGAACTTTTGAGGCCGCTCTATTTCACATTACGCCGGCATTTAACGCCCGTTTTCCGACACCGTTAGACGCGCACGGTAGGGGTAGTAGCCAGTGTGTAGGAGGATATTATCTCTCGTTTCCTCAAACACGGCGATGACGACAAAGAGAAAAAAAGTCCGCCGAAGAAAGAGAGAGAGAGGATTTCTACTCTCTTTCCAATATGTTTTTTATTTTCCTTATTGTTTATTTATGGTCATAGCTGGTAGACTTGTTTTTATGGCTCTATCGGGTTGTAGTATGTAAGTTTGCTCTTTTTCGTCTATCCAATTTCTCGGTATAAATTCTGAAATAGCCAAAAGTGATCAATCCCCAAAATTGGTCTCGATCCGTAAAAGTCTGGTTATTGTTCGTGTGAAGTCTTTTTGATTTCAAGTCCAAGTTTGTATAGACTTGAGAAGGTCGGAGCTAAAGTGAACGGGGTCGCGGCGCTCCATTTCGCCGCTGCTCACATCAACAGTCGCGTTCGCATTGTAACGAGCTGTTTTAGGTATTAACTTGTATTTTTATTGGGGGGTCCGTTCCGGCCCGTCGCACCAGAATAGTCTCAAAACAACAGGTGGAATTTATTCCATCCTTTTTTGCCGCATTTATTTATGAACTTAGTCGCGGTGAAGAAGGAAAAGAAGAACACAAGAAAAATGTTTGAATTAAATCGTCCGTTGCGTCGTTGGGATGCGGCAGTCACGCCGAACCGAACCTTTTCCTCGGTTGATTACATCGTCTTTGGCGTGCGATCCGAGCTCCTACTCGGCACGACAGACAGCCCAACAGTGTGGAATTGAATATTTATTTGATATTCCTCGATAAGACATAAACTAAGAGTCGATTGAAATGCAACGGTCGAATATCAAGAACTGTCGAGCACGATTCCAGCTCTTCTGGGGGAGGGAAACGGGGTCACTGTAACGTGAAATTTTCGGAATAAATAAAGACAGACAGCCACAACTCGGACGTTCACGAATATCCCAAATGTGAAATAGTTATACAGGATCGGTGAATGCTGTTAAGTAATTCGATTCGGATCTGTTGTTGTGCGCGATCCGGTTTTTTTATTTATTCTCTTCTCCAGAGTGAGAGAACTCTCTTTGGCCGACCTCCAAATACAAAACCGGACCGTGTAACCTTCCAGTTCTAGTAATATCAAGTACAACATGTCTTAAAGCTTATTTGATAAAGAGAAGGGGAGAAGCGTCTCGGTCGGCTACCGACAAAACCGCATTTTTTGTGCCGCTCTTTAAATTTCTTTCCCATTTGGGGAACTCGTCATTAACTAGCTGTAAATAGGTATTAAAAGACTAACGATGACTAAAAGCTCCTCTTCATCTGATTCTATTGTTTCATTTTCTTTTTTTCTCTCATCTACAGCCGCAGACGTTTACGCTGACCAACTTGAGCAGTCTCAGGAGACGAGAAGATCTGGGCGAGGGCGGTGTCGAGGACATGATTTCCATTTCGTAAGTCCCGTTTTCTGGCTCGTCCTTGTCTTTCTGGAATTTCATTATTTAACTGAATAATCCGGTTTGATTTTAAAGGGACTTGAATGAAGCCTCGTTGCTCTGGAATCTCAAAATCCGTTACGACCGTCAGCAAATCTACGTAAGTTGATGGTCTGTCATATTTTTGTTAAAAACAACTCAATCAACGGAATTTCTTTTTATACGTTGCCCTCCAGAGCTACACCGGAAATATTCTGGTGTCGGTCAACCCGTACAAAATGTTCGACATCTACGGCCTGGACATGGTGAAGAAATACGAGCACCAAATACTCGGCACTTTACCACCGTAAGTTGAAAAAAAAAATAAATCTTTTATTTTTTTGAATGGCTGGAACGTTTTTCCTTGGAAATCTGACGAGCCCAAATAATAGAAAGAAAAAAAACGGTGTTTTCTGTGTGAGCGATGGATGGTTTCGCTGCGGCGACGTGATCCGTATCACAACGCAACCGCCAACCGCGCTGTGCCAGTTTAATACGTCAGCCGGGCCCAAAGCCGCGGATGATGACTTTGCTGGTGTTTCGCCATTTTTCTTATCTGACGAAACCGAGGTCGGGTCTCTCTTTCTCTCTCACCCATTTTCGCTCTTTTGTGTTTCTGTCTGGAACAAGAAAAAAACAACCGGTTCCGTTCATTTCAGTCAAGAGAGAGAAAATGGGAGGGAGAAAAATCAAAGTTAGGGGGAATGCGTTGCCCGTGACGGACGATAATGAGCAAAAGCGGGCGGCTGGGCTCTGGAAAGGAGAACAAGAGAATAGAATAAGGAGAGTCTCTTCTCATGTTTATTTTTGTCCTGTCCAAACAAAACAAAAACAACAACAACAACAGGCACCTGTTCGCCGTCGGTTCGGCCGCATACGACCGTATGACCAGCCGGGATAAGCCGGGCGGTGAGCCGCAGGTGGTCATCATCAGCGGAGAGAGCGGCGCTGGCAAGACGGAGGCCACCAAACTGATAATGCAGTACCTGGCCGCTGTCAACAATAAATCGCCGGCCGGATCGTCCAGGTCTTCATCCTCGCTGGTTACCGAACAAATCTTGGAGGCTTCGCCGCTCTTGGAGAGTTTCGGCAACGCCACAACCGTCCGCAACGACAACTCGTCGCGCTTCGGAAAATACACGCAAATCTTTTTTAGAAAGTAAGTTTTTGTACGACGACGACGACGACAGCGCACGTTACATCTATCACCGAAACTGAAAATACTAATTGGCATTCCTCTGCGGCTCTGTCGTGATTTTTCTTTCCTTACTAGTGGAGTGATTGCGGGAGCCAAGATCACCGAATACCTGCTGGAGAAGTCGCGGATCGTGACTCACGCGGCCGACGAGCGCAACTACCATGTTTTTTACGAGATGCTCAAGGGCCTCCGCCCAGAAGAGAAGGAGCGCTATGGTCTCACGGCGGCCGATAATTACTTTTACCTCAATCAGGTAACGTATTTAATCCATTTAATTATAGATTTAACAACTCTTTTAAGGGAATCGACGCTATAACGCGCTGGCTCTGGTTCTGTTGTGTATCGAAATTCCCGCCGTTGACCGTGACTTTGTTTGTCGAGACTAATCCGAATAACCGTGAAACGCAGGGGGGTCATTGCGAAAGCGCAACCAAGCACGACGGCCAGGATTTCAAGACGCTTCTGTCGGCCATGCAGATTCTAAATTTCAGCCCTGATGAGCAGGACGTCATCTTCCGCATCCTCGCTTCCGGTATTGTCCCTCTACTACTCATTGACATCTTTCGGCTTAGTCACGACGAGCTCATTTTCTCCAGCGGATGGGACTCGTCATCCCGGAGACGATGCTAATAATCATAATTATAATTTGCCTTGTTTTTCTTTTGTTTTCCGTCATTTTATTTTACTTTTTGGTCGCATCTGGCACAGTCCTCCATCTGGGTAACGTCTTTTTCCACCGCAAGGCGTTGAAGCACGGCCAAGAAGGCGTGGAGATGGGCTCGGACGCCGAGGTCCGTTGGGTGAGCCATCTGCTCCAGCTGCGCACGGACGGCATTGTCGCCGCTCTCACCACCAAAACCACCGTATATTACGATTTAACCTGCTTTTTTTTCTCTCTTCTTCTTCTTCTTCTTCTTCTCTCTTTGATGATGGCATCTCACTTTCTCAAGTACCTACTCTCCTACAATGATGTCTCTTTTCTCTATTTTTTTGTGCCCGTCCATTGAAATTCGAAACGGACAAAAAATACGGCAGGAGGCGCGCAATGAAAAACTCCACACGCCTTTGAACATCGATCAGGCACTTGACGCAAGAGATGCCATAGCCAAGGCCCTTTACAGGTATAACACGAGTCTGGTTCCGTCCTACATCGCATTTTTCAACAAAACCGTAATCAACGGAATCAACAAACTTTGTTTTCTCAGCTCGCTGTTCGGATGGCTTGTGAACCGGGTCAATAGTATCGTCAACAAGGGCGAACGCTCCACGTCGATCAACATCCTCGACATTTTCGGCTTTGAAGACTTTCCCGTAAGTTTTTTTTTTTTTTTCAAATTATCGTACTTCTAGCGCCTTTTTTTCAAATTTGAAATTTAAAAAAAAATGCAGGAAAACAGTTTCGAGCAGCTGTGCATCAACTACGCCAACGAGAACTTGCAGTTCTACTTCAACAAGCATATTTTCAAGCTGGAACAGCAAGAGTACGCCAAGGAGCGAATCGAGTGGCAGACCATCACTTTCACCGTAAGGAAGAGACATATGTCGTCCTTTACACGACGGGCCCCGTTCACACGACGCGCTAACATTTGTCTCTTGGAAAACAATAGGATAATCAGCCGGTGATTAGCTTGATTGCCAAGAAGCCGATTGGTGTACTACATCTGTTGGACGACGAATCCAACTTTCCCAAGGCGACCGACGGCTCTTTCCTCGAAAAGTGCCACTACAATCACGCTCTCAACGAGCTCTACTTCCGGCCGAGAATGTCCTCCATGGAATTCGGCATCAAACACTACGCCGGACAGGTCTGGTACAATGCTGACGGATTCCTCGACAAGAATCGCGACACCCTGCGGCCTGATGTCGTCGATTTGCTCATCAGCAGTCGAATTCAGGTTTCTTTCTTCCACCTAAAATTTAATCGAATTAAATTTAACTCGTTCTTTAAATTTCAGATGATTTCGAGAATGTTCCAAGAAATGAAAAACGCCCATGAATCGGGCAAAATACTCAATCGGGGTGACGGACGATTTGTCACCATGAAACCTAGGACGGCCACGGTTGCTGCCCGTTTCCACGACTCGCTCCAAGCTTTGCTTGAATCCATGTCCAAGTATTATACGATTTATATACGATGTAATGTGACAGCGATCGTTAACTTTTGATTTGTTAGGTGCAATCCGTGGTTTGTGCGCTGCTTGAAGCCCAACAGGGAAAAATTGCCGATGAGCTTTGACCTGCCCGTCGTGCTAGAACAGTTGCGCTACACCGGAATGCTGGAGACGATCCGCATCCGCAAAACGGGCTATCCGGTCCGCATGAAATTCAACCATTTCATCGAACGCTATCGCTGCTTGTTGACCAGGAGGGAGCGACGTAATCTGGCCAGAACTCAAAATCCGCCCGGCCCTGACGTCTGCCGCCTTTTGCTGGACAGACACGCCCAGATCGACCAATTCCAACTGGGAACCAACAAGGTAATAACATCCCTTTGAAAATCAGCAATTCCATCGCTAAACTCATTCCGTTTTTTCCAGGTGTTTTTGAGGGAAGCCCTGGAACAGCAAATGGAACGCAAACGGTTGGATCACATGCGCGATGCCGCCGTCAAGATCCAGCGGGCTGTACGGACGTACCAGATGAGGAAACAGTTCTTGTCTCAGCGACGAAGTGCCGTGGTGATCCAGGCGTGGGTCCGTCGCCACCAGGCCCGCAAACGTTTCAACACGATCCGTCGCGGAGTTGTCCGCGCCCAGGCTCATTTCCGGGCGACCCGCCAGCGAAGACTCTACAAAGAATTGAGAGAAGAGCTTCAACGACGAGAAGGCGAAAAATTAGTCTCTCGGGAGCTCATCCACAAGCAACAACACCAACAACAACAACAAATGCAGCAGAACCACATCCAGCAAAACGCCCGGTCTATCGCCAACGATTTGGAACGCGACGCCAAGGCGATTGCTGGATTCAACCATTTGGAAATCCCGGCCGAACTGGCGTTTATCTACAGCAAATTGGACGATTGGCAGCCGATGCACTCTGAGCGTAACGTCGTCAAAGTTGTGGGCGCCGTTCCGTCCACGGACCGCGAACGCGAATTGCCATCCGATTTGGACCATCACGCGTTTACCAAATTTACCAGCATTTACTTTAAGGTTTGTTCCAGGACGATTCTCCACCGACATTATCGAGAAAATAATGTTTTCATTTTTATAGTCTCACTTGTGGGGCGCCAAAAAAGAACCGATTCAAACGCCTTTATTGCCCAAAAACTCCGAGGCCGACGTTGCCGATTCGCTGGCTATTTTCAAGCTGATTTTGCGTTTCGCCAACGGGCCGAGAGGCGGTACAATCAGTGGGGACCAAGCCCAGTGGAAACGCGAAATGGCGCTGGGCAATTACATCGTCCACAAAGGCATCGTCCGCGAACAGTTGCGCGACGAGATCTATTGCCAAATTTGCAACCAAACTTGGCGAAACGAGGACCCTCAGGCCGTCGCGCGCTGCTGGAACCTCATGGCCAATTGTCTCTCCGCCTTTCCCCCATCGCCCGTCCTCTACAAATACCTGCTCAAGTACGTTAACAACATTGAACTAGTTCTCTCCGACAACTTTCGAATAAATGTCTGATTATTTACACCATGAACAGGTACGTGTCCGATCATGCTTACGATGGATATCGGGCCATCTGCCAGCAGAAATTAATGCACTCTTATGCGATGAACCCCGCACTGGCCCGAGCTTATCCGCCAACGGTGATGGAATGGAAGGCCAACCGCAAATGCGTCAACATGGCCCTGGAAGCCCGCTATCCTGACGGTACTTGATCGTTGCGGAACTAGTCTATTGGAGCACGGACTAACCTGCGGCTATTTATTTATTTTTCTTCTTTTCAGACGAGAGCCGGCATGCTGGCGTCGAGTCTTGGTCGACGGCCGAGAATGTGGCTTCGTTGCTGATGCGCGCCAGAGGTCTAGAAGGCAACGAAGCTGAAGGCTGGACGGTTAGTATGGCTCAAGATGACGAGTTCTTCGATCTCAACGGACAGGATTTCGTCCTGGACGTTGTCGCCGAGCTGGAAACTCCGCCGGCCTTCCCCATACACAAAGGCGGACACTTTTTGAATTCGCGCTCCGAAGAAACCAATTATCCGCCTTACGGAGGATCCCGAACGCCCAAAGCGATGTCGCCATCTCGCAGCGCGGTAAGTTTGAAAAATTTAAAAATTTCATGTTAGTACATCACTATTAGACTCGACTGCAACTCGTAGACCTTTTTGTTTGAATAATCAACACAGTAGACTTGATAACAAATTGACATTTCTCCTTCCAATACCAAAAAATTACCTTAAAGTTAACCTAAACTTTACCTACAATCGCACGATCCCTAATTCAAAAGAAGACGAGACTTGTGCTTTGCGTGTTTTGTTTTTTTCGACGCTGCAAAAAAAATTTTAACAAAAAAAAAACAATTGCGCTTTTGTGTGTCGTTGTCTTCTTTCTTCTTCGATTGGAAAAAAACACCCAATCGAGCAGCATCAGAGCTCGAACCGAGGCCGGCATTCTTCACACGCCTTGGTGGACGAGCCCGGTAGGCGCTCGGCTGCCGTTGGCGGCAAGCGCTTCGTCAAGAGCGAACAGACGAACCGCTCCCATGCCAAAATGAGCCGCAGTTTGGATAATCTACTCCATGTTGTGAGTCTCGTCCTAAGTCGTTGGATAATAGCTCTAAAAGAAAACCGCACTCTCTATGTTAAACACCTTTTCTCTTCTTCTCTTTTTCAAAAAAAAACTCCAATCGGCTTTCTATGGGCACCTAGTGCACGTTTCCACACTTAACTTGGTAGAACATTTTCCCCAGTATTTTTGCATGAATTTCCGTTGAACCAAATTCCACCTTTTCTTTTTCTTCTGTATCGTTAACGGGAGTTGTCAACTGGCCAAAAAGTAGGCGGTGCTCTTATTCTTCTATTTTTCTCGACGCCCAGGAATCGGGTAACGAGTCTGAAGTGACCAACAAGATGGGTCTGTCGCGCAGCAGACTCAACGACAGATACCGCTCAATGGACAAGCTCAAGGCAAGCAACAAGAGTTTGCTGGTCCAACGCTCGGAGAGCCATCGTCACAGGTGAGATTTCGCACATATTCGAGACAGTGTTAATGTTTTCATTTTAACCTATCAATTATCTAACAAATTACAGTAGCAGTGGACACCACCCACGACCAGCTACAGCTGGCGGTGAAGCTGAGTGGAGTAAACTGGGACTCAGCAGCAGCGCTCTGAATAGCAGGTAAATTTGAGGCAATTTAATAAAGAGACACCAACAGGTGGTAGATAACGTCTTTTTCTCAAAATTCAGATATTTCAGCCAACAGAATCTCAAAGCAGGAGTTAGGCAAACGGATAGTGATTCGTCCGAGCCGGACGAGAAACCCAGACGGAAGAAATCTTCCAGCTCAAGGTAGAATTTCAGAAAAATTCCCATTTTTCAAAATTTAAAGAATAATTCCGTGAAATCGATTAACAGATCTAACGGTCAAACACCATCGAAGAGAAAAGGCGGACGGACGACGGACGAGCCGACAGATGGAGGTGATTCGGACACGGCTGGAGACAACGTCTCTGACCTAGAAGTTCGCCGGTCGCCCGTCAAGACGGAAGAGTACTACAACGGACGGAACAACGGCCGTTTCATCAAAGCGGCTCCACAGGGTAACGGCAAGAAGGGAAAAGGGGCCGTCCACAGTTCCAGGGCTTATATCGAGACCCGCAACGCTTCCGAATCGAAAGAACATTTGGCCAAATCGTCGGGAATGTCCGACACTAGTGAAACGGTGTCGCTGAGTAAGTCCGAAATCGCTGCCGGCCCGGGAAATTTTTTTACTGGAATTTTTTCTTTGTAGCTTCTCACGTTCGACGAGTTCGTGTTCCATCGCAATCGTCTGATGTCGACCAATATTTGGATGATTTGTTCATGCCCGTCTTGGATGGAAACATCGACGAGTTCTCCGACGCTCGATCTCTGGCCGCTTCCATTAAAGGAGGCAGGCGGAGAAGCTGCGATGTCACCGATTTCGTCGACGGGGTCATCTCGAACATCCAACTGGATGAGGATCTGAAAGTAACAGACGAAGCGTTGGCCGCGTCCATTCAAGGCGGCGGCAAAGGTTTGAAAGATCCCGGACAGAATTATTCGAGTCCGTCTCGCGAAACTTACCAACCGATCGGACTCAATTTGGGTTCGACTCCGCAACAATCGCTCGGTCTGATTTCACCCTCGCCGCTCTTGATGCCTGGATTCTTCGGAGGTAGGATAAGACGACCGAATTCAACTCGAAATTTATCTCAAAGACAACATAAATAAATAAACAACAATTAACCACAACTAACTAATTAGACTCATTTACATTATTAGAACTAAACATTTGACGATTGTCCTGTAGTAGTAGCAGCACATGATCAGTTGTACTGATCTCCTTCTATCAACTGTCCTTTCTCTCTTTGTGTCTTATGTTCTCATCCAGCGTACGCTCCTTTCCCCTTGCCGGATCCCGGACTCAAATTCTACAACGAGATGGCCTCGGTCCAGCAACAACAGAGCGCGTCTGTGCAGCCTTTCTCTTTCCCCTACACCACCAGTAGTCCTCTACCTTTCTTTCAAATGCCGTCAGGTAAAAAAAAAAAACGGGCCGCCGACAGAAAAATTGAGTAGAATTCTATTCTATGCCGGGCAGCGTTCCAGCGACCGCATCTCACGACTTTTCTCTCTTTTCTCCTTCCGCGTGTTCTTTTCTTCCCATAAGTGGACCAGAAAAAGTGAAAAAAAATACCGACTCTCTTCGAAATGGCTAAACGTGTCGGACAACAACACCAACTGCAACAGCCCAAAAAATTTGAACCGTTCCGCTTTAACTGGCAATCATATACGGAGAGAAAAGCAATAAATCTCAGAAGCGACGACTGAGAAAACAAAAGCAATTTTCTCAATCTGTCCGACACCGTCACGATTTTGGTGTTTTCCAAACTAACAACGTAGTTATTTTCTCTTTTTTTGTGTGTTAGCCCGTACGATCATTTAGCCATTTCTGTTAAACGACTAAACGGACAATTTTTCAAAAAGTTTGATGTTTCCACTGACAAGAAAACGAGACGAACATCTTCACACTTCTGTCCACTTTCTTTTTTTTTCTCCAACGAAAATTCTAGTGATAAACTAAAACTAATTCCTATGTACAGTGGGCACTCAAATTATTAGAACACGGGGCGCATTCCCATTGCACCCCGTGTTATTTTCGCGTTTATTTTTCCGCCCCCCTGGGCTCAAAAATAGTGCTAAAATTTTTTTTCTGATGCCGTTTAATTTGTCTTGGCGAGATCTCTTAGTGGGTTTTTTTGTAGAAGCAGGGGCAAGAAATTTATTTATTAGAACAGGCCTTTTTTCCCCATCCTTCGTACACAAATCGGTCAATTTTAACAGCCGACAGCTTGTTTTTGAAAGATTGCCCAAACTTGAAATTTTTATATAAAATCAAGTGAGACTTCTTCTTTGAGTCTGGAAATTTTCATTAAGTTTTGATAAAAGGCTCCGAGTTTTAGGTCTAAAAAACTGAGTCGCGTTTCGAAAAAAACGGCCGGGATAGGCTTTCGACATGGGGAGCCGTGACCTTGGTCGAAAAAACGACCTTTTTCGAAACGCGACTTAGTTTTTTAGCCGTTTTTTTTTCATTTATCACCCAAATTTAATGAAAATTTCCAGACTCAAAGAAGAAGTCTCACTTGATTTTATATAAAAATTTCAAGTTTGGGAAATTTTTCAAAAACAAGCTGTCGGCTGTTAAAGTTGACCGATTTGTGTACGAAGGATGGGGAAAAAAGGCCTGTTCTAATAAATAAATTTCTTGCCCCTGCTTCTAGGGTTTTATTGTTAGGATAAAACAAAAAAACCCACTAAGAGATCTCGCCAAGACAAATTAAACGGCATCAGAAAAAAAATTTTAGCACTATTTTTGAGCCCAGGGGGGCGGAAAAATAAACGCGAAAATAACAAATGCGCCCCGTGTTCTAATAATTTGAGTGCCCACTGTATTATTTTTCCATGGGAATAAAAAAAAAATAACATAGGCTTCCCGTCGATGGGCCCTTCCAGCTCGTCTAGCGGCGCCGGGCCTAACAACGTGATGGAACAGGCGGCCCTGCAACAAAACTTGAGCCGGGCATTTTTGCAATCTGCTGTTGCTCAAAATATGCAGATCCAGCAGCAATTGATGGCCCAGAATCAAGCGCTCCAACAGCTGCTCCAAACGGTAAAACAAAAGAGAAATAAATAAATCTTCCTGGACAATTTCCTTTGATGTTATTTTTGCACGTTTCAACTTTTGGCTCTTGTCCTTCAATCGCATTTTCATTTTTTTCTGGTTTCTTCTCTTTTTTTTCTCCAACTTCTCTTTCGACCTATCGGACTGGTCCGCTCTCCTGGACTTGGTTCTTTTTTTTGTAATGACCGTCTTGCATGAGGCAGCCGGCACTTCTCCACCCACCACCACCTTCTACTACTTCTTCTCATCCTCTGATCATGCCCGTTTCGCCCACGTCTCCCGTCTTTCACGGTTCCTCCACGGCTGGTGGAGGATCTCGCCCGGCTAAATGGCGGACTGAGAAGAAGGAATCTGCTGATGATGAGGATAACGAGCAGGTGAAATCTCTTCTGCCCAACAAAAAAAAACTGCCATGATGAAAATGGCGAAGCACTTCTCTTTTTTTTTCTCTTTTTTTTTCTTGGATTTGGCGGCACCGAAAAATTCTAGCGGCAGACATTGACGAGCGTGTTGCTTTTGTTTTTTTCCCCATTTCTAGGGCGGCAGCCGTGGCGTCGACATTCACGACGACTCTGATCTGTGGCGCATCGACGAGCCGTCCTCCGTGCTGGCCAGGAGCAGTTCTCGCGGTCAGGGCGATCAAGTTCCCGCGCCGATTTTACCCAAATCGCGCAGGGAATCTGGATTACCGCATCTCGAATCGCGTCAATCCTTTTCGCGGGCCCAGGTAAAATCAATTTCCAATAACTTTACATCACGCGCTACTACTCCTGTTTGGCTATTTTCATTTTTGCGGTGGCGATTTCTCACGCTGATTGCACTTTTCACTGCATGACTCGATCACTTTTTAAAAATTTATTTTGTTTGACGCGCACATAGCAATCCGAGAGCACAACCGAGCATGTCTCTAATGCACGCAAGATAAGCCAAAGTCACGAACCGACCGTTTTCAAGGTGAGTCCTCGGCACGAGTTGGTGGAGGAGATCCGACGTCGATTTCTATGTGCGCTAATATTTGCTTATTTTTTTTTCTCTCTTTCAAGGGGGCTCCTCCTCCGCCGCCGCCGCCTTTGCCGCCCGAGCCCATTTTCGGCGATCCCAACGCCCCTCACCACTTGATGGACACTTATGGACGGGCCAAAACGGTCCGCATCGGCAAGTGGAGATGGCCTCCGGCCCGTTCCGATGACGATCCCTCCATTCCGCTCACCGGCAGTTTCCTCGAGTTCAAATTGCAACAAAATCAACGAAGAAGAGTAATATCGATTGACATTTAAAATCCTTTCAATTCATTTCTTCATTTATACATAATTTATACAAAATTTCAGTCGCAAGAAAATGCCCAGCCTTACGACGGCGTCGAATGGGATTCGTTCGATATGGAAGAAGATTCGAAAGGCGAAGAAGAGAACGAACCGCCGGCGAAACCCATCACCATGTTCAAGGGCCGCGAGCGGAGCGTCAGTCCGGTCCGTCCGTTGAGGGACGTGAAAACGACGCCCGGAAGTATCGGCAAGCTGAAGATCAGCAGCGAAATGAGGGCCAAGTTGGAATTGGTGACGATCGCCCACGCCGCCAAACCCAGCGGTCCGCCGTCGGCGGAGACAAACGGACGCGGCGAAGTTGTCGGCGTCCGCAAATTGGAGGACAACCGCCGTTTGATGCTCCAGCAGCAGCTCAGCGGTCGCAAGTGGGATACGGTGGAAGAAGTGGAACGGATTACCCGCAGGGCTTCCTCCGAGGACCGAAGTGATTTGATCAAAGCCATCCATCAGAGATCTCCGGTTTGTTTTTGACTATTTCCGTCTCTTTGTGTATCGACCGAATGTGTTGACCACATGTTGTATTTGTTTTTTGAAGGCCGATCAAGTCGAGCGGACTCGACGCAGCAGTGATATCTCTTCATCGCACACGAGATCTTCACAGTTCGAGACGGCCGTCCAGCGATCCTCATCTCCGCCAACCACTTACTATTCAATGCAGTAATTAACGGATTCGACCATTTTAAAAGAAAATAATTCTAATGACGTCTTTTGAATTTTCAGCGAATCCAATGGCGTTCCGCTGTCCGCCGGATTGGAACCGCGCTCGTTGGGCGCCTTCCCATATCACGACGAGTCGCGCAAGACGTCCATCGACGAAGAACTGGCTGCAAGAGCGCTGGAGAGTATCCACACCAAGTTGTACGGTCCCTTAAACGCACCATATTTCACTTACAACAACGTCCCCTGGACGCTTCACGTCCGCAAAGAGGTAGAGAGTTCCGTGTTGTTGTCGAAACCCTCGGCTTTTATCTAATCAAAACAAAATTCCGTTCCGCTTTTCAAGTTGTTTTCGCCGTCGGAGAACGCGCTGGTCCATCCGCTGGGACTCCATCTGGTCTTTTGCCAGGTGGTCCAGGACACGTACAATGACGCCTGCTTGAGGATCAATCGCGACGATCGCGGCAAGATGCAGCAGGTCGGTTTTTTCGTTGATGATCGGTTTGCCCTTTTGTCGATGGCCTCTTAACTGGAACGGAAAAAAATCTTTTGTTGCGTTTTTTGTGTAGATGTTGGAGAATTATGGCATCACGCCCGAGAACGCCACTAACGGCCACCACAAAGTCACGCTCAAGCGCAACGTCGTCGAGATGGCCAAAGAATGGCCGCTCTATTTCGCCCGACTCTATCCCGTTTCCGTAAGTTTTCTACTACCCAGCAGCTTCCATCGACCCGATTTAATTTTTGAAAATTTTCTGTCTTCTTTTCCCGGTACGAGCAGGGTTCTCGACAACACGCCGACGTCCAGTTCTTGGCCGTTTCCCATTCGGGCGTCCGATTGGTCAAGCGCCAGCAGAGCGGCCAAACGGAATCGCTGCACGTGTTGCAGTCGTTTGGGTAAGTCGTACAAATTTTCTTCTTTTTTCTTCCTTAGATTTTCCCAGCCGATTCGAACAACGATGACACGACCGTTCTCTTAAAAAACAAAAACGAAATAAAAAAAACGTTTGACGAGCTCCCGTATCGTCGTGGTAGCCGGCCGACCTTTGCCACACGCAACCGGTCGTCGTGACGACCACATCAAACTCGGGAGACAAGCGGCGCCGTAGGGCTTTGCAATTTGTTTAGAGAGGGTTAGGAGAAAGAAAAGAAGACCATTATCTCTACCGGTAATCTGAAAAGGAGAAGGAAACAACATCTGTCGAGCCTCGGGCTATCAAGTCCAAACAAAAAGTCTCCGAGTCCTTGTCAACACTTTTTGTGCGCAGAATCCTCCCCACAAAAAAAAACAAATTTGCGAAAATTTGAAAAAAAAACTTTTACGACCGTATGTCAAATTGCGCATTGACCTAATTTGTTAGCAAGTCGTGATTGGGGGCAGGTTGACAATGTGTCCCGCAGAGTGCCTCATCACTCTGCCTGTCGTCTTGATTTCTTGATAGAGCGAACGGGCACACATTCAGCCTCCCACGCTGAATCAATTGCCAGCGGATTTCTCCCCGATTTCTCTCTCGTTATAAAAGATGAAAAAAGACCTTGGTGAAATGCAA
Organism: Ceriodaphnia dubia; assembly: GCA_022539655.2. Lineage (NCBI taxonomy): Eukaryota > Metazoa > Arthropoda > Branchiopoda > Diplostraca > Daphniidae > Ceriodaphnia > Ceriodaphnia dubia. The sequence continues at coordinate 3,147,053 of JAKUCG020000070.1, forward strand.
GTGATTGCCGTCATCTTTCAGGAGCTAAATTAGAAGTGAATGAATCAGCAGAAGACGAGGACAGTAGACGGCGATTCTCCGAATTTGGTAGGAGGATCAATTTCTTTTCCTCTCCTGAAAGAACACATTTCCACACGAACAGAAGGATACGCCACCTCCTTTTTCGTCGGAAACAAGACGTTAGGCTGTGACGTCATGGAAGCTTCAAAGTTCTCTGACTCATTTGCTACTCGTTCCATCCGGTATCTTCGTGGAATTCTTTTCTTTCACCGTTTCTAAAATTCGGGGCGTACTCCCCTCTTTCCTCATTTTTTCTTATTTTTTCTCATTTTTCCCCGGCTCTCAAACGCAACAAAAGAAAAGATGAAGGTCGTCCACCAGTTTGGAACGGCTAAGAAAAGGGTTAATGGGCCCTAGCATCCGGTCCGTGTGTTGTATGCAAGCGGAGTAGCGTGAATGTTGTTATATCCTGTGTTGTACTACAGCCTCGTGTTGCGCAGTCTATCTCGCTACCAAGTAGCCTAAAAGAGAGAAAAGAGAGAGTTTTTCTCTTCTTCTTTCCTCTCGTAGAGTCGGCGAAAAGGAAGAAGAAATGAAAATGCTATCGCAACGATTCGTATTTGGCGCGTCGTCTCCCCCCAACGAGTTTACCTTGGGCTTGGACGGCCCGCCGTCCGTGAAAGCGCTCTGTTGCACGCCAGAGAGAGTATAGGGGTGGGAGGGGATCGAGAGAACTTAGAGCCCAGTCGCTTATTCACCCGAGCACACGTCGACTGCTCGACGTCATTCTTTCACCTGAGACTCGCCGAGCCAGACGACAGTTTCACAACCTGTTCGGCCCTCCCCAAAATAGTGCTGCAACCTGTGTGTTTTTCTATGAAATTTGGTTTTCTTTCCAATCGACTCATTTCCAACTCTGTGTGCTCAGTTTCAGTGATATCTTGAACGTGACAACACCGAGGTCCAGCACGTTGCAGATCAGTTTGAGGACAGGTGGACCGTTCCAGTTTTACACGCAACGAGCTGCCCTCATCCGCGACCTCGTTCACCGCTTCGCCAACGAAGCCGAAAAGGTAAAAAAACCAAATTTTTATTTTTTTAATTTAAAGAGAAAATTGACGATCCATCAGGCCTGTCGTATTGGTAGTCGTGAAATTGATTCTGTCGGGGGAGAAATTCCAGAAGGCCGAACCACACACTTTTGTTTTGAAATGGAATTAATCAGCCGAACCTTCCAAAAACGTGACTGAAGCGAAAGTACGTAGTAGGTTGGGTCGGCAGCTCAAATGCCCAGGCACGTCGCCGTCAAAAAAGAGGCCCCGATGTTTTCGGACAGGAGGAAAACTAATGAGCCAATGAGAGATTACAAGTGAAAAAAAACCTGAACCTGTCGGAATCAGAAAATCGTGCTCCGTCAGAATAACTGCTAAAAGACTTTGTCTGCTACAACAACAACAATCGGATAAGGAAAAGAGAGACAGACGCGGGGTCGTCTAAGGTTGAGAAGCTGTATAGTTTAGGGTTGTATTGAGACAAGAGATTGCGTGTTGACGTGTAGTAGTAAGTAGTAGTAGTTGTGAATATTTCGCTGGAATCGTATAAAAGAATAAGGAAAACTATTGTAAAATAAAAAGTCGCCAGAATCCACCGGATACGCTGTCCTGCGCTGGTTGCAGCGTCGACTTGTTCTTCAACTTTCCTCTTGGAATGTTTTTTTTTTCCTTTTGTTTAACGTACTGTATCCAATCTGGGTCGGTCGGTCTTTTTTTTTTGTAACACTAGTAGAGAGAAAGACCAGAGACCTCTTTTTTTTCGTATTTTTCTCAGATTTCTCCCAACAAGTTCATTCCCGAATCAACTCGAGACGTAGACGGAGTCGGGTACAAAAACAAAACAATCCGGGGACCATAAATGGGCCTCGCGGAAATCGAGTTGAATAATGATGCGCATAAAAACATAATTCAAACGTCCGTGATTTTTAGATTAGAGGAAGGCAAGTCTAGGCCATTGCGCGGAGAAAGTACGTGGTGGTTCTTCTTCTTCTCTTTTTTTCTGTGTCGCCGCCGCCGCTGTCGTCTTTCTAACGGAAATGAAAACGACCGATTTAGTGGCTACTTGTCGTCGTGTTTCGCCCCGAAAAAAAAGAGAACCTCAATCATTCGGTTTTCTGACTTGCTAGTGGTGGTCGTGGACTCGTGGTGGACTGATGATGCAGCTCGGCCCAGACACCTCGACATCGTAAGTGCACAGTGTGCACAGCGAAAACCACCAAAATCGAGAAAAATTGGAATTGGAACCCCCCGTCTAGTTTTGCTCATTCTTGATTAGAGTGCGGTCTGAACGGCGGCGTCACGACAAGGGCGGGGTCTGCTATTTGCCTCTAGCTTCCTCCCTCGGGAGGGGTGGGATCCGATCTCTAATGGCGCCCGTCCTTATAAACTATGTAATCATTAGCCATTTATTCCAGCTAATCTGGATGACTTTCCCCGGCCTACTGCAGCAAGACATACCGTTAAGTTAGTCGTGGGGCTGCCACTAAATGATGATGAAACAAAAAGGGAAATGAGCCGCAAGGACTAAGCTCCACTCTACCACCACCAACCTGTAAACCAACCCGTGGATGGTCGCAACTACCGTTGCCTCTCTCTCTCGATTCTAGGGACACTTTCTAACTGAAAAAAGAAATAAGAGAACTCCCCGACACGCTTGAATAGAAAGCTCGTTGTTCGGCGATATGGAGCGTTCGTGCGGCACTGAGATATCGTCACAACAGTCGGTTAACAATTCTATAAAAAGAGGGAGCAATTATTTAGAGGGAAATGACGTCAATCGAGAAAAACAGCTGGTTGCCTCTAATGCAATTCATCATCCTATTGCGCGCTAGTTTCTGTAGGAACCTTATCAATCTGCCTGCATTCGTGATCGATCTCACCAAAGGTTTTTTTTTTTTTAATATTTTATATTTTTGTCAAGATGGTTACTTACGTACAGCCTTTATTGATTGAGGGATTTTTATTGCCGGGCTGGGCTTTCCCTCCATCTATTATTGCTTTTGAAAATTTCAATGAAAATCGGTGCTCCAGCCTCAACCACATCTCTCGTCGATCTTTTTCTTCTCCCAGCCAAACAACAGCATTGGGAACTTTCTAAAAATCGTAAAGAAGAAGAAGTAGACAAATCGCTCAATCAAATATATGTTGTCTCGTGAGTTCATCCACCGATCCCCGTTGCGAGGCGAGCATTCCTCCATATTGTTGCCTCTCTCTTTCTATATAGTCTCGCGGACATATTGTTCGACAAGGAGAGTTAGCAGTCGTTATGGGCATTTCTTTCTTCTTGTAGACTCGCTAGGCGAACCTTTTCTTATATAGTAGTAGTTTTTCTTTGGATATTTGTCGATGGCACGCTCGGTCGGCTTCGTTCAAGGGTGGGAATCATTCCGACGGATTCCTATTCCTAGGTTATTGTTGTTATATTCCGACTCTGGAATTTCTGGTGTGGATTTTTTTTTTGGTCTCCGAGATTTTTCCTTCTGCGTTCCTCCATAAAAAAGGCGGACGCAATAGATTCGGTCGACTGCCGTAGATAAATATGCGGTTTTCATCCCCAACCGACTTTTACCGCCATCTGATGTCGTCCGACCGCACGATGAACGCTGAAAACCATTCTTCATCATAATTTAATCAATTTTATTATTTGATTTCATTTCAGGAACCGCTGGAGTATGTGAGAGCAGTGGCCAATTACATCACTCGCGAATCGACTCTTCTCAGTTTCCGCAAAGGCGACGTCATCCAGGTCGTCCGCGACGAGCAATACGTCGACAAAGGTAAAGTTTTGCGCAAACAAAATCGATTCCGATCGTATTTAAGGAGAGCTATTGGCTCGTTTCCATCCGTGACTGCGCATTAGGCGATTGAAAAACACTTTGATTTCGTAATGTAGATGTAGAGATTTCCAAAAAGACTCTCTCGCCTTATTTGTGATTCAACGTGCATCGAGCCTTTTGTTGTTCCGTTGTAAAGAAAACAAAATTTTTTACAAGTTGATGTCTGATCGCGCCGCAGGTGGCTTCTCTTCTCCCTTTTTTCTCTCTCGATTTTTTAATTGATTCCAACACGCACGAAGACGAACAACCCGTTAGTCAAAAAGTGTATTCATGTGTGGCTGTGGGGACGACGTTTCGGTTAGATTTTATTGGGGTCAAATAGGCCGTTGACGATGCCGGAGCACGAAACGAGCGGCCTCCTCCTATTATTCCCCCGTAAATGAGGATGGCCGACGACCGTTTTGGCGCGGATATTTGTGATTAACGATGCGGCACGGCTGCGTCGTGAAGGCGCGTGAAAGAGAACGCGTGCGGGAAAAGATTGTCCCCGTCCGACGCCGCAGATTTTCTGCCGCCTCTTATCCAGTCGGTCATCGTGTTTGGTTTTTTGCCCCGTTAAATCGTTCGCCGCAGAGTCATTTTTCCTGGGTGGGGACGTCGTAATGATAATCATTAAATCAACTTGGTATTTCATGCAGGGTGGATGTTTGGCAAATTGGACGGGCGCGTGGGAATCTTCCCGGCCGACTACGTCGAACCCATGAGTCGACTCGAGGCCCGAAAAATCTCTTCGTCTTCCTCTTCTCGCAACAATCACCAGGTATGTGTCAACATTTGTTCAACTCACCTGTCACCAACCAATCCTTCACCCAAACATGGACCTTTCTCTCCGACCCGACCGCCCCGCCTGGCGCATACAAAACGATCGAGGAATAACTGCGCGAACGGAGCTCGGCATGAAGGAATTTCACCAGATTTCTGATAAGTCATCGTCGGAATTTTCTCCTCTCGGAAAAAAACAACAAAACAAAAACAAACGGAAATGTGTCGCATTCTGGGAGGGCAGTTCTTGTCGGGCGACATCGTCCGATTAACGGTAGAATCTCGTGAAAAAGGCTCAAGAAAATATATAAAGTTGCAAACGGCCAATCTTATACCGACCGGCACAGATGGTCAATAACGACAAAGTACGCACTAGGCAGCACTAAGGTACAAGCTCCTTTGAAGAAACGGAATCGAAAAGAACACGCCCGCATGCCCGCCTCCGACTGCGGGAAAACTGTTATGAGGAAGAACTTTCGTTGGCGGCGCAGCTGACGATGAGATTTTTTTCTTGTTTTGGCTGATTATCGTCTCGACACTGCGGCAGTGATTGTCGGCAGAGCATCCGCGGCGGATGTTGTTTAACTCAACTCTCAGTTGAATAAAAAAGAAGAAGAAAAAGAAAATGTCTGAATCGAGTGAAACGGCGAATCCAGTCCGGTCGAAAGGCCATCATCGCGTGCGTTTCGAGCAATCGTGGGTCGAATTATCGTCGTCGCTCAGAAAGCGGACGGCCCAACGTCGCTCGGCTATTACAGAGTCTGAACGGTCCGATTCCGAATGGCTCTATCGCAGTTCTTCGGGCTCTGAGCTGGCCACCCATCCGGAACCGTAAGTCTTGGCCAGTCAAAGTGGCTGGCCCTATCGAACCAACGGCCCTCGATATTCTCTCTTTTCATCCTTTTGTATTTGTTATTGAGAGTTCTGCTTTTGCACGTACGCAATTTAATTGGATGACGGGCAGAAGCGTTTCCATGCACAATCTTGGACAACAACTGGACTTTTTTTTATATTTTACGATCGAGAACTTTACGACTTTAGAATTCTCGTACTGTCGTGTGTTACAGTTAGATGGTGTAACACAGTTGGATTGTCCAGCAGTTCTATTTTTAAAAGGATGAAAAGAAAATATCGCTCACGAGGTTATTGCCGAGGTTCGACCTCCCGTATCGATTCTTTTTCAATTTCTTTTTTCGTTGGTTTTTTATTTTTATTTTGGGGCGGCGAGCAGAACTCGTGACAAGAGCCACCTCGGATGCAATGGTAACGGTCGAGCAGCTGTTGCTGCCGGACCGGCTCTCACATCCTGCGGCATTCAAATAGTAGAAGGAGGAGCTGATAAAGGTGAAGAGGAACAAGTTGTTGTTGAAGTGAGTCGTAGAGAGCTGCAGGGCCGTCCGGAGAAGCGGGTCTTTGCAGCTCCTCTAAAAACGCCGGTCCCGGTTGAATGGCGCCGCCAGCGTGCCCAGAAGCCGGACGACCATCGCGTGTCGGCGATGAACGTACTCGGCGTGCCGGCCATGCCTGCATTGCCTCCCATTATCAGCCTCCCGTTGGAGCAACTAACGGACCGTCAAGTCGTCGTGGCTCCCATTGATCCGCCCTTGATGATAACCGACTCGGCTCCTCACTCGGTCACAGTATCTGACCGACTCGAGACGTCCGAACAACAACAGCCGCCGCCAGTACCGCCAGTCCCTCTGTGCTGGCCCAAACACAAGAAGATCGACAGCCAATGCGGATTCTTCCGGCAGATCCTCTCCGAGGAAGAAGTCATTTACGACATGCCCAACCACCAACCGAAATCCTCGCCGGAACCGCTTCCTGTTGAGGAGGCCGTTTACGCGGAACCGTCGATGCACTCGGTCTGCAGTACGTTGACCAGTTTCGGTGAAAGACGGCCGAGATTCGGAGTGTGCCCATCATCCGGCGATGATGACATTTGTGATTCTTCCCACTACGCCGACCCGTTCGAGCGCTACGCCAGCTTACAAGACCACAATTACGAAGAAATGGACGACGACGACGAAGAAGAAGACGCTGATTATCACCGACATTCTCTTCCGCATCCGTGCGTCGCTCAGTCGAAGTCAAACGCCGAATCCGGATTGTCGGTATCCAGTTTCAGTGACGGAAACAGCAGCAGCAGCGACAGCCGGCCGAACGGCTATTTCACTTCGGATAGCGGAGCCAGTTTGACCATTCCACCCGGTTTGGCCCGCTCCAGAGCCGCTCTCTTCGAATCCATCGCTCAAGCTAATCAACGTGTTATCCGTCCGTTCGGAACGAGGAAACTCGTCCAAGCTCTCGGTCCCCAATTGGCTCTCTATTCATTGAGCTCTTTGCCCCAAGCGGAATTATCCCAGTCGATTAAGACCAGCAAAAGCTGCCCGCCTTCGTTGAACGCCATCAACTGGTCGGTGGACACTTGCGCCGAAAACGACGGATTCTTTATGGAATTCGCTAATCAACGGATTGCGCTTCCGGAATCGGTCAGCCCGACCAGTTGTTCTTCTCTTCAATCCAGCAGTGAAGCGTCGTCAACAACCGAGACGGACTCGACCGACAGGAGCAAATCGAGTCGTAAAGTTTCTTTTGTTTTGGGCCCAGTTCGGCCGATACCGAATCGGCTCCTTTGTCACAAATTGATGGCGGAGGAAGAAGAAGAACAGACGATGTTGCCTACAAAAGCGAAATCGAATCATTCGACTTCTACTTCCAGTTCGACGGCCCACAATTTGGCCCGGTTCTTGAAGCAGACATTTACCGTTATTGGCCGATGCGGCGGCGGCGGCGAAGTTCACCTTTCCGATACGGAAAGTTTGGTTTCCCATGCGCTGCCCGATGATCTTCTCAGTCAGTCGGATTTGGAAATGTTTTGCAAATCGAACGTCGACAAGCGTGAAAGGAACGATAGTGGCACCGATATGACCACTCCCGACGCTTCCTTATCGGACAGCACCCTGGCGGAAGACATTGATGCCGCACTGGCGATTTTAGAAGTCAAGGCTAAATCACGAAAGCCAGAAAAGATCCCGGATGTTTGCTCGCAAAGTTGCTCGTCTTCAGACGATATGGATTCCGTCAGCTGCTCTTCAAGTTCTTGCGAATCGAGTTGCAATTTGACCGATTGCACAAGTAGCTGGACTGACAGTTGTTGGACTAGTGAATGTTCATCAGACGTAAGAGTTGCGGAAAAGGCCTCAATCCTACCCTTAACCCTTCAACATTTCCAATCAACCAAGACAATTTGTTTCATTTTTTAACACAAATTTTGATTTAATTTAAATGACATTTTGTATAAATTTGCAGGATGATTCTAGAATTGGAGCAACATCGCCTGGAATGCATCACGACACATCGCTAGATGTGACCAGTTCTGATACGTCACGCTTGGACGACCCTGGAAGTCCTACACAACCCAACGATGGAAAACATTCTTTGCTTCAATTCGCCCTTTACCATTTCAGACAGAGCCCTGAAAAGTAAAAAATGTCTTTTCTCTCACTTATTAGACTTTGAATTATAATGTGTTAGCATTTGTAGATTCGAAATGTTGCGCCACGATGACGTCAACAGCCTACGCACCGATGCGAACAACGTCAGCAAATCGGAAAAGAAGAAGAGCAAAAGCAAAAAATCCAAGGATAGGCCCGACACATCGGCCGGCTCCGACTGGACATGGAAGGAGCAAGTTGATCTGGTCAAATTCACCAAATCGCCCATTCAGGCTTCGCTGTTGCAGCTCGATTCGAACGATCTGAACAAATTGGCCTTGGAGTGCTTCTTGTCCATTATGAAGTACATGGGAGACTATCCGATGGCCAAGGGACAGTCAGAAGTGGACAGTGTCTACACTATTCTTATGGTAAAGACTCTTTCATCATTTATCCATCAATATAAAATATTAAACTATCTGTTTTTTTAAATAAATTATAGAACTGTCATAAACACGAGGCGCTACGTGATGAGACTTATTGTCAAATCATGAAACAGACAACCAACAACAAATCATCCCGTCCAGATTCCTGTCAGCGAGGATGGAGACTCTTCTCCATCACGGCCGCTTATTTCAGTTGCTCCGAAGTACTGAAACCTTATTTGTTCAAGTACTTGGAGACGGCCGCCTACGATAAGCGAAGAGCCTATCATGGTAATTTGAATCTAATTCATTTTAGTCTGAATTTAGTTTTTAAATCCATTTTACCATTTTACTATGATTTACAGGAACTGCAATGGTGTGTTTGCAGAATTTGCGCAAAACGTTGCGTTACGGCGGCAGGAAGAACGTGCCCAGCATTGAAGAGATCACTGCCATTACGGCTGGTCGCAACTCCAAACGACAGATGTACCGACTACCTGGTGGAACGGAGCGCGTGATCAACACCAAATCCACCTCGGTCGTCCAGGACATCATCGAAGAGATTTGCGGTGTAATCAACGTCCGATCCGAGCAGGAAATGGAAGAATATTCGCTTTACTGTATCGTCGAAGGTGATACGTTCACCATGCCGCTGGCAAGAGAAGAGTACATCCTCGACGTCACCACCGAGTTGCAGAAGAACCAACAGGTGTACTACCTGATCTTCTGCCGTTCTGTCTGGCACTACCCGATGCGGTTGGACAATGCCCTGTACATTGAAATCGTCTTCAACCAGATCGCACCCGATTACTTGGAGGGATTGTTGCTGGTCATGCCCGGCGAGCAGATCTCTCAAGACTGCGTCGTAAGTTCCTTTATTACCTTCACCGCAAAATATAACAACAACATCCGACTTATCCCGTTTTTCTTTTCTTCCTTTCATTCGCAGTATGACATCGCCAAGGTGGCCGCTTTGCTTCACCGGGCCGCTGATCTAGACCATATGCCCACCATGAAAGAGACCAAGTATCTTTTGCCGAAACCGGCCCTCTCAGTCCGCGATATCAAACCCCCGCAATGGGTGAATCTGGTGCAGAGCTCGTGGAAAGAAGTAGAACACTTTAAACCGTCTCAGGCTAAAGCTCAAGTTTTAGGTTCGTTATTAATTCATATTGGTTTAATTTGTTTGGAACATTCCTAATCTTAATTGATTACTATTGCAGAGGTTTTGGAGAAATGGTCGCTGTTTGGTTCGAGTTTCTTCGCCGTTCGTCGCGATGCGGATCCATCCGAACGATCTGAACACATTTTGGCGCTCAATCGGAACGGCGTCCACTTCCTCGACGTCATGACTCACGTAATTATTATTTTTTTTAAATGATTTTTGCTAAAGACATGCATTATTGACTTTTGGTTGTATTTTTAGGAAACTTTGATGCACTATCCTTATTCCGAAGTGATATCGACTCGCAAAGTCAAGTCGGAAGAGGGTCCGCTATTCCTGGACATGAAGTGCGGTAATTTGATGCAGCAGCGCGTCACCCGAATTCAAACGGATCAGGCCCACGAAATTTCGCGCCTAATCCGACAGTACATCACCATTCAACAACGCATCCAGCAGCAGAACGTTAAAGAAGAGAGTAATCTGGCTTCACGTTGATTCAATCGCTTAACTATTGTAAGTTGTGGTTAAAAACAAATTAATGAAGAAAAAAACGAAGAAAAGAAAAATATTCTTTTCAATTTAGCACCCTTTTTATTTCTACGCTCCTATCGGCCATTGTGTAATTTCATTGTAAGATTGGGACTAATATACATTTTGTCATAGTTAGATGTGTTTTCGTCGTTATCCGTTTAATTATAAGAGCAGTTAAAAACGACACTCTACATAATGAAATTTGATAAGATACATAGCAATTTAGATTATATCATTAGCAATTCCCAATAGAGTTTCTGCTTGTTTTGTGTTGTAGATGAATGCTGTCCACCTGATAGCACAGATAAATCGAGTAATAGTGTGGCGACAGTATGAGTAATAACAACAGATGATGTACATATGTTTACATGACACATACACGACATCATTAATTATGTTAATACGTTAATAATTCATGCGAATACGAACGTATCATGTATTATGTGCAGATGCACTTTCAGGCAGCTTTCGTAGTATTCCACGAACAAGTGATGTTTACATTTTCATCCCAATCAAGAACAGTAGAAGGATCGTGTGAAAAATTGTAACCAACATTAAGTTGCAGATATATAAAGTTTTCCTTCGATTTGTAACTGTTGTCAATTTGTATATTTTTCCACATTTCAGTTGCAGGTACTGCAGCACTCGATTCTAAAATGGTTCCATAAAACTATAAGGAAAATAAATTAACAGCGATTAATAAAAGTTAAGATTACTTGGAACTTTACTGTAAGAGGAAAATCCCATTCACTGGAACAAACTTATAATATCCTATGTATCATAGTTTTTCGTAGCGTAGTGTATAAGAATTCCTTGCCTGCCGAGGAGCGTCGTATAACGTCGTATAACGTCGTATAATGTGAATTGGTAGAATGTGAATGGATGAAAACATGACGGGTAGACTTCCCTGGCATCATTATGTTTTCTTCCTAGTTCTGACACTCTACGACGTATTCCTTCTTTACGCTACACTACGCTACGAAACGCACTGTTAATGGGTCTTTAAGTAAATAGTCAAATTGCTAGATCCAGCATATAGTAGGCGGACTAAAAAGTCGCTTAAAGTATAAAGCGTTACTAATAATATAATAACAAACAATAGGGCTTACCTTCATATTACTACTTGTGTTTATTTCTGTACAGAGAGCTGTCACCTTTTCATCCGGAAGAGGAGCCACAATAATAATATGGCAACTGTACCATGTGTCAGTGCGGGATAGTTTTTTTGATAATTTAATTGTTCCACTTTGTGCGGGCGCCACGATAATATTTTGGTAGAAAAACAGACCCTCCTGACCACACTCTGTCGCATTATATTTAGAAAACAGATCAATACTATTGCTGCAAAGCCGGACATGATGGAATATATTTTATCTTATCCGAGCCTTAATCTAGTGTAAATTTGTATTAAGTGGATACGGTATACAGTACCCACCAGAAGTATCCGGACACCCGAGAGAACCTTATGCAAAACCGCTGTTTTTGAGCTGCGGCAATATTCTGAGTTTTCGTCCAAAGTTGACGATTTTTTTTTCTAAGGTTCTCTTGGGTGGCGGGAATTTGGTAATTTAATTTGGGAATTTTTCAATTGTTGGAAGGGTGGGTTTTTATCAGTGTTAAAAGTATCCGGACAGCCGAGAGGGCCTTATGCAAACGAGGCGACTTTGGCCCTCGCGTGTGTAAGAACGGCAAGGGCTAGAAAAACGAGAATGGTCTCTAAAAATCACTCTTCGTTAGCACTGTAATCAGTGAAAATTTCAAATTTTTTGAATAAAATGCATAGATTTGAAGCCCACCCTCAAAATTTTTCCCCCTTTTTTTGCCCCCCGGGCCTGTTTTTGGCTTGAAGGTCAGGCAAAAAGGGGGGAAAACGGGTGTTTTCACGGTTTCAATTTTGAGGGTGGGCTTCAAATCTATGCATTTTATTCAAAAAATTTAAAATTTTCACTGATTACAGTGCTAACGAAGAGTGATTTTTAGAGACCATTCTCGTTTTTCTAGCCCTTGCCGTTCTTACACACGCGAGGGCCAAAGTCGCCTCGTTTGCATAAGGCCCTCTCGGCTGTCCGGATACTTTTAACACTGATAAAAACCCACCCTTCCAACAATTGAAAAATTCCCAAATTAAATTACCAAATTCCCGCCACCCAAGAGAACCTTAGAAAAAAAAATCGTCAACTTTGGACGAGTCTTGGGTAGAACTCGGATTTAAAAACTGTTAAAAAGTTCCCCTCCCAGTTCTTCTGTTTTGACATCAAATTACTTCATGAACTTTGCTACCGTAAGTTATATAGGTTCACACCGGTCATAGGCTTTAAGATATGTTCGCAAGTTAGAAAAGTAGTGTAGTACTACATTGGAATTTGATAAATATTTAAAATTTAACTTAATTTTAATGCAACATTTGGGTGCAAATAGCCACCGAAAAATTTCGTTGCGATAGCAACCACTGTGCCATTTTTTAGTGTCATTGCAAGTAAAATATAAATGATGTTCATTACCTGTAATCAATTGATAACTTAAAGGAGCCAAGTAAGTTGGACATGATGGTTGCTGTTCAAACAGATTAGGAAAAGGGCCACAAAATATGCCTAGTTCTTGCAGTTTCTGGCGTGAGTCGCTATAATAAAGGCGACCTTCGACTATATCAGTCGCTGGGTTTATTGTTAACTGGGGTAACTGACGATATGAATAGGGACCATAGGAATAGAAAAATTGCTTTGCTTCTCGATTTATATTCATTGGCCTAGTCAGTTGTGCGTTTGTTGACCAGCACGAGGCAATCGCAATCTACAGTAAATAGGAAATTTAATTAAAGACATAGCTCGGCGTGGATTATTAGACTAACTTACCAACATTACGGAATAGATAAGGGGTTTGTGAAAGGAGTTGGTTACCATGTTCGTTTCAAAATAACTTGAATGGCTTACTGTTAATATAACAACAACTTAGTCCGCAAAAGTACTGTGTAACTAAGCTTATCTTAAAACAGAGCGGTTCTCCTTCTTCGTAGAACAGGAAAGCAAAATTGTGGTAGCAACAGGGAATGAACGTTCGTATTTATACTCAGGAAGCTGCTGTGCAGGCTGCATAATATATGCAAATCAGACTTCAAAACTGGCCGGAATCGATTTCAGAATAATATTATAGACATATATAAATGGACGAAAACATCATACCTTATAAAGCGAATTGTATCGTGTATGTATAACTTGCACAAGTTACTTACCATCTCCTCTAAGAAGATATTGCCGAGTGGACAAAAAACGTGACCTACGTTGAAGTTATACAAACATTATTACCACCCATCGTCTTCGAGAACGCAAACAAAGTTTGAATGTGCCAAAAGATATATACTTTATGCAGTCGTAATTTTGCGATTGGTTATGAGTACTTTATATCAGGCGAGCAACAACAGCTCAGTCGGAGTTTGGACGACCTTGAGACTTATTCCTGAACTTATTCTTGAAAGCAACTTAAGTTTGTATTGTTGAAAACGCGCGATCAACCGAACACTAATTATACCCAAACGTCGAACTCCACTGTTGCGCTATTAATTATTGCAAAGGTAACAAATCAGACCTTACCACCCACAGTTCTTTTAAACCAAAAAAAAACTATGAGCATGCCAAAAAATCAGATAGCAGTCAGCCTTTTTAAATTTAATTTTTCGAGATAACTTATAATCTGCGTTCAAAATTAGTTGCCCAAATACCTTATAGACCAAGAGCCAGCACGGAAATGACGTTGTCATCCTTTAATTTGGTTTAATACCTTTAATGGGTAGAAAAAAGTTAGCTGATACCAAATATGTAAGTCTTACGCGTCACAAATGGGCCAGTCAGCGTCGGCGTCGGCGTGAATTCACGAAATCGGACGTCAAAAACTACCATAAAATTAAAGGACGTGCTATATCTCATTCGAAAGAGAAAGTTGTCCTGAGTGTAAAAACATCAAGTCTTACACATTCTATTGGGCCAATTCGGAAATAAGACTAAAAAACTAGGCCAGTTGTTCCACAATCAAAATATTTTGAAGAGGAAATTTTTAATTTCGGATAAACTAACAAATGAACTTTGTTTTTCTTAGCTTCATTAGTAAACTTGAACAAGCTTCTAGAAAAATATATTAGTATTCCTTTTAAAATGCGGAATATGCAGTGGCAATAACTATAACCGGCCGTACTACGATACACTGGCGCGCGCGGGAGGCACCGTCAATAACGCTATTCTTGCCGAATCAGCCATTTACCGTATAAAAAGGTGACGCAAAATATGTCTTTCAAAGAACAAATTTATTGTTATAGAACTTGTTTTCAAATCTAATATGTTAGCAGGACGATTTTAAGTTATTCATGTAGGGAATCGAGAGTCTGTTTGTGAACAGAAAAACCATTTAGATAATAAAGACTCGGATATAAAAGGAATTATCATAATATTTTTGTCCATCATCTTAATGAAATAAGTAAAAATTATAAATAGTAGTAATACGGATAGGCCATTCTGTCTTCTCCCCTTTTGCGCAACTGCTAAAGACTTATTTTTTAATTACCCTCTCTGTAAAAATGAAGATAACGTGAGTATCGTGAGCCCAATCAAAAATCCATGAAAGATTATGAAGATCGAATGAGCGTTAGCTTTTCAGACTTCAGTCGATGTAGGAATTTAACATATCTTAGCCTCTTGAGTCCCGTCAACATATTCACCTTCGACTTCATTATTCGATTCGCCAATCATTCGAACGAACAAATTTATTAACAAAGTGGAAAACTGACGCTAAAATGCACGTACTGAAAAAGCCGTACCATTATTGCCTACAAGTTCACTCTCATCGGCTCCTTTCGAAAAATCGAACTCATGATAATGATAATAATATAATATATAACCAGCGAAAATAAAATACAAAGGATAAACTAGTAGCGAGAAAAAGTCCAAAAGGACTCGAACAGTTTGCAAGAGGAAAATGAAATTGGCAACTTGCTGATTTTTATTATTCTCTTAATAATCATAGGGATTTTAAATTAAAATACTGTGATATTCCGAGTCTTTATATGAATATTTGTAAATTGCGCACTGAAAATTTGTTTGATTTGTTTCAAGAATATTTGTAAATTGTAACTACTGACATATAAGATTTGAAAACCAGTTCTGGAACAATTTATTTGTCCTTTGAAAATTATTCTTTGTGTTGCCGTTTCATACGGTAAATAGCCGATTCGGTAAGAATAACGTTATGGACGCCTCTTCCCGTGTACTGTAATACGAAACGGCCAGTTATAGTTATTGCCACTACATATTTCGCATTTTTAAAGGAATACTAACATATTTTTCTAGAAGTTTGTTCAAGTTTACTAATGAAGCTAAGAAAAACAAAGTTCATTCGTTAGTTTATCCGAAATTAAAAATTTCCTCTTCAAAATATTTTGATTGTGGAACAACTGGCCTAGTTTTTTAGTCTTATTTCCGAATTGGCCCAATAGAATGTGTAAGACTTGATGTTTTTACACTCAGGACAACTTTCTCTTTCGAATGAGATATAGCACGTCCTTTAATTTTATGGTAGTTTTTGACGTCCGATTTCGTGAATTCACGCCGACGCCGACGCTGACTGGCCCATTTGTGACGCGTAAGACTTACATATTTGGTATCAGCTAACTTTTTTCTACCCATTAAAGGTATTAAACCAAATTAAAGGATGACAACGTCATTTCCGTGCTGGCTCTTGGTCTATTAGGTATCTTGCAAATTCTTTGGTGGTAAGATCGTGTCAAGCGACTTGCGTCGCAAATTTCCCGGAGGTATGGGATTAAATCCGGAAGAAATGAAGAACGGTAATACGTAGAAAATAGAAGCATAACCTTTGGGGTTGTGCTTTATGCAAGCAAAAATCTGCAAGACTGCAAACAGGTAGTTTATAGTAAAAACAGAGTCATAGAACCCTGGTTGCTCCTCTAGGCTGTTCCCCCCCTTGTTTTGGGGGCTATCCCTCGTGCGGACCAAACTCCGCAAATGCTCCAGCGAAAAAGAGCCGTCTGGCGGGTGTGTGCCACACTACCCAAAGGGGATTCCCTAATCGCCTGAAGCCTACCATAAGTGGACTAACGAATCACGGGAAGGCTTACAAATTTGACCGTGATGATTGGTTCGTTAGATGGCGCTTTTTAGCTGGAGGAAAAATAAACCCCGCCTTGGCCACACCGTTTATTTGCGGAGTTTGGTCCGCATGAGGGATAGCCCCCAAAACAAGGGGGGGAACAACCTAGAGGAGCAACCAGGGTTCTATGACTCTGGTAAAAATGTAAAAGTATATCATAAAATACTATTATGAGTTATGGATCGATAAAGTGTTTAGAAATCATAAATAAAATAATTAGGGAAATGTAAATACATATGTATTATGAATTGCGATTATGTCCGGGAAATCGTGTGGCCTGGTTTGGGCTTGCGGCCTGTCATTTTCGATGACATCAGGTAGCTAATTTTAAATCGCGCAACAGTGTTGTTCTCAATCAAGTAGGTTTTGCATTTGCACGTTGAGACCGTAAGGCGTAAGACGTACGGTACGGATGTTGATAATGGTAACTATTTCAATTCATAGTCTTAAGTTTAGATAGTTTCACTCATTTAATTGACAAGGGTTTTAGTAGCTTTTTTATCAAAGCGTTTTAAGAATGTTTGTATCTATTTTAATGAGTAGACATTGTTTGACTCTTTGGATCTCATGTAGTTGAAAACTTTGAAGCTGTGATTCGCCGTATGCTAAACTAGAAAGCATGTAAAATATGTGAGTAAGTCTGAGTTTCAGACTTTCAGCTTGTTAAATCATTTAGTGGGTTGTGTGATGTCAGCCACATCAGACAGTGATGATGTTGCTGTTGGGGTTTTAAAAAAATGCAGCAAATGGTTATATGAAATCAAGGTTTTATGTTGTGTTTGACTGGGTCAGAAGACTTATTTGGTTCCATCATAGAATTCAAAGCTCTAGGATTATTTACTTGTTCAGTCAATAGGCACAATACGCACAGCTGCTTTAATCATATGTCAATCTGTTTACAGGCTGTTTGTTTGTTTGTTAGAAAACATCCGACAGTTAAAGCTGTCACCCATTATATATTTCCTATTCTCAAATAGGAATGCCAGGTAGAGTGTACTTCCATTTATTGTTTGTGATGATGCGAGCTTGCTTACCTAACAACTTCCATTTCTTGTAGTAGCACAACCTGTCTTGCCAGTATCTCATCTCACATCAGTCGTTCTAGTCCAACTGTGATATCTCTTTAAAAAAATGTGTTCACACAATTGGGCTGACACGGTAAATTAGAATTACTTCTTTGTGTATATTGTTCAAAGCCTAATATATCTCTTTTATTTGTCTGTGTCAAATTAGTACTTTGACGGTTACTTTCTTTGTTGGACTTTTCTGTCTTTGGTGGACTTCCAGCTGGAACTGGCCGTCATTGCCATAGGATCCCCGCTTGGTGCGCAATAGGAAAATTTTCAGCGACACTACTATGTGTAAAAGGTTACAACTTTTTCTATAAATTGATTATTTTTCATATATGATAAACTTATGAATATCCTGGTCTTTAATGTTTCAGGTGTCGCAACATATTCCTTCCAAAGCAGATCGAAATCATTTTTATTTGTAGTTTAGCGTTCGCAATCATAGAGGACTCGGAAGGTTTGTTGGCCTTTTTGCCAAAGTTCATTCAGAGTATATATTCTTTCCTTTACTTTTTCAGGAAGTAACTGCTGATCGCTGATGCCAAGCTGATACTCGGAGTCATCGTTCCTGCTTATTCATGCAGTGTACTCGTACGGTGACTGTTTGCCGAGATCAGCGGGTGTTAGGGATGGACTCTTTGCCGAAAGGGTGAATACAGCCAAGCGACCAACTAGGTTCAATCGCATCCCCTAAGAACTGGCCCGAACCATCCCTCTTCCCTCGTTCCGGCTCCCCTGTTAACCATGC
This sequence comes from Ceriodaphnia dubia, assembly GCA_022539655.2. NCBI lineage: Eukaryota > Metazoa > Arthropoda > Branchiopoda > Diplostraca > Daphniidae > Ceriodaphnia > Ceriodaphnia dubia. The sequence continues at coordinate 3,165,233 of JAKUCG020000070.1, forward strand.
CTTACGTGGGGACGGTACGGGCAGTACCGGGCTGAATAAACGATGAAAAAGATTTTGTACTCTGATTTTGTAGTTGTCGTCTCTGCGTGCTAAACGTGTACCCTGCTGCTAAACGTGATCAAGATGCCGATGCCAGTCCGGCTGATTCTACCAGTCCGCGTGCTCGCGCCGTGCGTAACACGGATAATCTTACGCGACTTGCACAGCGAGTGGAAGGCGATAATGCTAGGGGTAAAAGATGCTAACTAAAAGTGTAGTTAGAACTTATAATTATAGTGCAAAATGTGTTTAGATTTGAATTGGAGTCCAACCTAAAAAACATCCCCCCGTGTTAAGCGATCCCGTCCAGATTCAAGCGACGATAGCGGACTTACTGCCGCCCCACCTAAGAAGAGGAAACCCTTCTACCTCTGCAGCCTTTGCCAACAGCGAAAAAAGAAACATATCTGTACAGGGAAAAGCAGAGATAATCAGACTAGGTAAAGACATCTTTCCTCAAGTCAGAATTTACCGGCTTCATCTTTCTCACGTTCCTAATGCAATTGTTTTAAACCATTTCCAGGCAGCTAATTTATGAAACCCCGAGAATCGTCCTCCGTCGGGTTTAAGTTAGATCAATCGATAAGTTTTAGCTGGCATTCTCTTTACTTTATTGCGTTTTTAAGATCTTTTAAACCACACCTTGTTTCTAAATACATACCTTTTTAAACATTCGATCACATCCTCTAGTAGAAATATAAAGCCACATTTTTGGTTAGACCTTCAGGAGGTGATGTAGAATTCTTTCTTCTAGGAAAAATTCCCGAAGATTCACATTCGTTTTGTTGTATTTATTTTACGGTTAAAAGAAACAAGGGTTTTTAAAAGTCAAAAACGGAAAATTGGAAAATTGGAAGAAAATAAGAATTTGAATGAAAGATTCACGCTTATTTTGATTTAGAGAACGTATTAGTTCGTTTTAGAGAAAATATTATTTTTTCGTAAAGAAGAGAAAAATTCACGAAATTTGAACGATTTAGCACGAAGATTTACGATCTTTCCCGATACGCTTTTATATGTCTGGGAATTATTCGGAGAGAAAACGAGTTCTAAGAGTCCAAAAATATATATTTTTCCCCAAATTAAGTTTGGCAACGCCGTAGTCAGCTGTCAAAACCATTGTCAACAACTAAATGTAAATTAAACTTACTTGTGATTTCGAGCGCTATATGAACCCAAAACGCACGAAACTGAAAGAGCAGATCAATACGCGTCGATTGATATAACTATATTTCCGGTTCCATGTTGTAAAAGTATATCATTTCCAAACCAGGTTTTTTCCATCTCACTGATTATGGCTATATTACCTTTACATCGTTATTTGCTTTCATTTAGAAATTTTTCGTTTCTAATTTGAGAGCTTTCATTCATGTTTTAATCTATACGTTAGTCCTTGTTCTATTCCTTTAGTATTTTGAAATTCAATTAAAGTGAGCCGCTCAGACAGTATTTTGTATCGGTAAAGTAGGGTCATTTTACTTTAAAATTTTAATTACCTAAATGCTATTATTTATTATTTTTATCATTGAATTGTAAGCATAAAGAACAGAAGTTTATAACACAAACTGAAGTTGTTAGAAATTTATTTGGGAAATAAACGAAATAATTATTTCGATTTCGGACGATATTTTTCTCAATAGATGGCGCTACTTGTCTCGGGAAAATAATGTTTTTTTTCTTCTGGTGGTCGGAGTGTAATGCCCTAGAAGCCTTCAGGAGTACCTCCTGAAGGGATAAATGTTTTTATATTATGCAACCAATAAAATCTTATTTTGAAATGTACATAGTCTCATTCTTTTTCATTGGAGACGGCCGCCTACGATAAACGTGAGCCATGGTAATTTAAATCAAATTCATTTTGTTTTGAATTTAGTTTTAAAAACCTTTTTACTCCTTTGATTTACAGGAACTGCAATGGTGTGTTTGCAGAATTTGCGATTGTACATCTCATAGTCTCATTCTTTTTCATTAATTTGTGCATCCCACAAAATAAGAGTAGAGAAAAGCCATCTATCGTGCTCGTCCTAATTTACACCTTTCATTCATTACTCAACCCCTTTGGTTACGGACTACGGGCTAGTAGGATTAGATTAGGGAAGAAAGAAAAATGGCGGATTTGTTTACGATGGGTCACCTGTTGTGGGAAGATGAAGAACAATCACCAATCGTTCGTTCGGTTCTTTTACAATTTAAGTGATGATGGATTTTTTTCGTGGGTAATGTAAAACATTCGTCGTTAATACCGCTGCATATTTATTTTTGAAATGGCCTTGTGTACCAGGTATTTTAAGGTGGCCAGGTCGAAGTGTGTCAAACGGGTTTGAATCGTTAAGTCAACAAGGGTTGCTCAACCATGGCTCAACAGACTTCGTAATGATCTCATTATTTTTCACAACTCAGGTAATTAACAAGATGTATTTTTTATGTTAGTAATGTAAACCGCCATTTGAATTATCATGCCCTTTTCTTTATTTGAAAACTTGATGGAACTCGGATTTGAAATGTAAACAAATTCCAATAATTCGAGCCATGGCTCACCTCACACTTCCAGTTGTGATTAGATAAGTTTGATGTAACATTAAAGCAACTTGTGGTGCAAGAACTTCAATAACATAATTTCCTGTAGAAATCTGTCAGTTGCTAAGAATTGTTCCAACATTTAAAAAAAGTTCCAATATGAAACGCTTCTCAGAAATTGAGATAAGAAATAAATATTATTTTATTAATTAGAAATAAGACAAGATGCAACACGGAAAAATACATGCAACCCAAGTTATAAATGCAACACAATTTTATGGTTCATAGGAGTCCCAGCAGTGGATACAATGGATAAAACTAGATTTGAATTAACTAGCTCGATGGATGTGAGTTAATTGGTCGCAGCATCCGAACAGCCCAACGAAAGTTGAAATATTTTACTCTTTACACCAGTTTCAACTGGACACCATTGTCACCATGTAAACAACTTACTTCATCCTGTTTAAGAATCAGATCGTTGTCTTCCTATATCACCTGGAAACATGATTAGGCCTAAGGTAATTTTGAAGTAAATTTTTAATAACTCTTGTTTATAAAATTGGTGGCCTATTAAATGCATTCCACATTATTAATTTCTACTTACATTTTATGAACAAGGGAGAGATACCTGCCTGCGTTGATCGGACTGCTGCCGTCCGACAATACGGTGCGCATTCATCCGGGATCTACAAGCGTTCTAGCGCAAGCGATCTACAGGCCTTTAAGAAAATCCGCACTTTTCTTATTAAATAACCGGAAGCGGTGTGAAAGCTTAACTTCATTCATTGACGCCTTGACATCTACCGTGTTCTTCACCTTCCTGGTTTCTTTTCAAACTAAAACATTCTACGAACGTGAGTTTGAACTCGTTAGTCATTCACCACCTGGTTGGCGAAGGAAGCTTGGGGCTAAATAATTGATTTATTTTTTCGTTTTACGACAGAACTGCCGGGATTCATGAAGAAAAAGCGACGGTGGCTGCGCAACGTCAGCCGAACATACATATTTTCATCATTATGTGGTACTTTTGTCCTTACGTTGGCTGCTGCCCTTTGTTCTCCCCTTGTAGCTTTTAGTAGGGCCCGCGCTGCTCGACTTCATGTGCCTATATGCCTTGATTTGTCCGAGCAGTTGCACCGCCCTCAAGTTTCGCCGAAAGGTGCGGTTAGGCAACCTACCATAGGGATTTCCCCTTTATTGATGCGGGACGGCGTTTGTGGGTGTAGGTTCCCGGGTGAAGACGCCGGCTCGTATCATCCGGACTTGTCTACGTACAAGTCCCGTAGATCGTAGACAACCTATTGGTTGTATTGGGCAGCAGCCAACGTACTTTGTTTGTATGTGTATCAATGTATGTAACCTTAAAATGTGGTGGAATTGAGGGCGGAGGTGGGACAATAAAAAACAATTTCATCCGAATTTTCGCTTTCATGATTTGTATTCAATTCATATATATATATCATCATCTCGTGTGAACTTGATCTGCAGTAGCACAAGACGTTTTGGTGAACAGTTTCATACGCCATTCGAATTATATTTATATATATAATATAGACATTTATTTATAAAGAGTTTAAAAATCCAAATAGCACGATGCGCTTATTGCTTTTTTGTTTGACATAGCAATTCCTCGTCTTCTTTGCGTTCTTTTCTTACCAAGAGTGCATGACGTTCGGGCCCACCCTCTTCAGGGAGAAATTTTCTACTTCCGATCCTTAGGGAGGACGCATCTATTCTCTATTTCTTTCACTCACTATTAGGTTGTTGGGTGGGATGCTTTTTATGGAGAAAAAAAAACAGTTTTCTAGAGGTTTTATTGTTACTATGGTTTTTTCTTATTGTTAAAAAATGCATACCGGTACAGAATCTCCAAGTTTGTGCAAATGGTCAGATAGGAGAATAGTTAGGTTTCACATATTTTTATTTTGGATGTAGCGACGTGCGATCCAATCGCGGAATCCCGTAAGACAGGTGCTTAAATAAGTCTTTTCCCCTTTGACTCTTTCTTGGTTCCCTTTACTACCTCACTTGCAAGTAGCAATTCCTTCGTAAACACACGAAATAAAATTGTTATGGGCCTGAAGTGTAATCTTTCATGCCCTAGTTTTGGACATTCAGGCCCAGGCCTGAAAGTCTGTTTACCCTTACCAGGTATGTCAGTATCATGATACAAAGTCTAAACTAGACATTTAATGCTTATGTCCTAAGGACATTACTACATGCCCAGTGATTCAGATTAAAACAAGATGTGTATGAAAAACATCAATTCAATCATAAGACTCTACAAAAATTTCTCTAAGAATGACAATAAACTGAACCATGTTAAGGGTTGTTTTTGGCTAGGCCTACTAGTTTTCCAAAGATACACCCCTAGTCTTTCAAAGTTGTTTGCGTTTTGGGCAAGCAATTAGTATTTCACGGTAGAGACCAAGGTTTTGAAGACCAGCTAGGTGTAGGCCTATAAGATGAGAAACCAGTAAAAAGGATTTTGATATGAAGATACCTAAAAGCAAAGAGAAGGTTATGCATTCTATGAAAGAAGGAGAATAAGAGATCTTGAGGGTAGAAAAACAAGCTGATAAATAGAAAACTTACACATTTAAGTTTACAAATCTCTATAAACAGAATATGTAACAGAAAACCAATGTTTCCATGTTTGTTTCACACATGTTTCACACAACTTACTTTACTTCCTTTCTATGTTATAACTTTTAAACTTTAACATTGAACAAAAAGACGACGAGGAGCTTTACAAGTTTTTAATCATTTCCTGAGCCGCCATCTTTCCTATCCTAAAATGCAAATGCATTCAACCCAACATTGTCTGAGCTACTTGGATGAATAATGAACATTTTTCGACGTTATTTGAGTATTTCTGAAACCCATTTAAATAAAGTTAAATACAAAAAAGTTAATTAGAAAAAAATGAATGGGAGAGATAGTTACGAACACGCTGACAGTAAGAACAGCCTTTTTCAAATGACAGGGAAGAGGGAATGGATTGTTGCCAAATTTCCATTAACCATGCGTTGTCAGTTCTTCGGCGGACGCATGGTCATAGAATGAGGGCACGTATACGGTATACCCTCCAAGGCTCCAATAAAAAGCCTATTAAATCTCTATTTTGAAAGAAAAACTACACTTAAGTCACTGAAATAAGTGTGAAATATTATTTCGTACTTAAAAATGTAAAATAAGTTTAGAGTGTGAAAATTTAATAAGAACAGTTATGACGAAAACTGTTCGGAACGGCTTTGCATACGAAGGGAGTGGGCCGTAAAAAGTACTTTGACGACGTAGGATTGCCAACAAGTTAACGACTCCTAGTCGTTCAATCCATCGACACGGTGATGTCTATGTAGTTAAGGTGGGTGCCGTAACTCACCCATTGGGAATTGGCGGTTAAAAGCGGCCTGGCACTGCTACTCGGATTCCCAATGATCTGTGGACCTAACGGAAAACGGATAATGATCACAAAGTCAAAGCCGGTCGATGGAACTTTTCACTTTTTCTTTCGAGGAACTAACTTCCGCCTCGGTCTACGGACCAAAAAGGAGCACGGGCATGGCCATTGGGGGAAGTCCCAATGGCGCTCAACCGTGAATATTTTTTATTCTCTTTGTTTCATAAATACAGCAAATAGCACAAAGTAAATCTGATACTTGTATTCTCACTACAAAAGATAATTATTAAATACAAAGTATACAACAAATAATTTGTCATGAATTTTATTACACTCGCACTTGTGTATTGGATTTCCATTCCGTGTATCTCGTGTGAAATTCTGCAGCATATATATTTGACCAGTTGGTTTGCCAAGAGGTTCTGTTGTGCATGAGATAAAGAAGAGGTGTAATCATTAGTCACTTTTTCGGTAAGAATCCTTCCTTGGTAAGAATCCTTCTGTCGCCATGTAGCAGCACTCGCTCCTATGTTTGACATTGGAAGCATCTTATAAGACCGTCCAGCAAATTCGAACGGACCGCAACATTTACTGTGCACAAGTAAATCTATATTCACGACAATATAAAATCTATTCACGACAAGTTCTAAGACGATTTTTTCAATTTTGTTTTCTAATAGATTACGCGAGGGTTCGAATCTTAGACTTCTTCCGTCACTTCTCGGCGCTTTACCACACTGCTACCGCTGTCATACTAAAAAACAAACATTTATATAGCCACAAATGAAGTGTGAAGATTTTAATACCATAGAACTTGACGCTTTGTTGAAGAAAAAAAAAAAGGATCACAAATTTTGGTTGACAACTATATCATATCTTGTACCAATGGACAGCACCCATAGTGACCGAGACAATACGCCTTGCCACATTTACACTTGAACATTAGATATTCCAACTTACCTGAACACAATATGTTTTGGTGGCTTTTGGTGGTTTGAAACCAAAAAAAGGGTTTTGGTGGATAAACCACGGAGAAACTGAAAATCATCAGATAAAAAATAAAGGGTAACATTTACACCACACGAAAGCGCTTCAACGCGACGAATAGTTTGTATACACCCCACTAAAGCTTCACTCAGATATCTTTTAGGATCTCATATGTTTGAAATATTAGGTATTATATTGTATTGTATAGGCTATTAAGCTATTGTACTGATGATTTTGAACTTTTACATTTGTCTAATAGTGTATTTTAAAAGTTTCATCCCAATCCCATGTTAATATAAAAGAAGTATTAGAAACTAGATAAAGACGAGAAAATAAGAATTTTTAAACAGCAAACATAGTAGACGATAGATATACGGGGTATATAGTTCTCATCATAAGCATTTATGCTATTCGCCTTGTCTCATTTGAATGCTATTTTGAGTAGCTCTAATCCAGGGAAGGAAAGCTGTAATTCTGGCAAACACGCTTAACGAATTGCATTCGGTAAAGCTAGTGACGCCGACTTGAACGCCGTCAACAAAGATGGGGCCACCGCTGTCACCCTATATTTAGATACATATTTACTATTAAAATATACAACTAATAATAATCTTCCTAAAATGTTGGATCTTACACTGCAAACAGCTTTTGATTGACCTTGGGCGCAGAGCATGTTATTGTTGATCGGAATATCATTGTTCAATAAGGATTTACAAACTGCATTGCTAACCACATTGACAGTTGTTTTAAGCAACGGCGCATTTTTTGGGATTCCCGAGCCCCTATATGTTTCGCCATTACCGGCAATGACGGCGCTCTTTCCTGCATAAGTGTCGGTGGAACCAGCGGCTGGAAGACGAGCAAGCGCGATATTCGAAATTGGATTTCGTAGGAGAATCAACGCTACATCAAAATCCTATAGTTTACAACACATTTAGGAGATATAAAAATTGTCCAAATCCACAATAGCCTATTATATGTTTCGAGAACTGTGTAAAAGCATGCATATATGTATGTGTTTACCGCGTAAGATCCGACATTTGGGATGGATATAGTTTTATATTGGGGGTGAATTACGAATTTTTTCACAAATTCAACTTGAGCACCCACATCACCGCCATGTGTTCTTAGGGAGTTGGCTACCACTGCAATCGAATTAGAAGCGTCGATACGTTTCCTTCAAGCAATTGCGGAGGAAATTATTATGTAACCCTCACTAGTAATTATTTTGAGTGAATTAAAATGAATAAAAAGTGAACATTGGTCCGAGTATATCGGCAGTTAATGTGCTAAATTTAGCCATTTAAAATTAGCCTTTACGGTACACTTACCCTTCTAAGCAGTGGCCCGCTGTTAAAACATGAGTAGGACTAATCAAAGTTCCACCACAGAAAAAGTAACCTCTAGAGATCAAGTTAACCTATTTTGGGATTGAAAAAAAATAAAAAACGAAAATAAACTTAAAATGTAAGCCTCAAAGTAAACGAACTACGTTCATTAGGCCTATAATATAAAGTTAACCTTATGAGGGAATTCTCCTTTGGCAGCAGCAGTTCCACCAACAATTTGGTCAACTTCCTCTTCGTCGTCAGTGGCGTTCCTGATAGCGCGCATAGAAAATTCCTTCATGCCTATGTATATATATAAACCAAAAGTCTTAAATAGAAAACTTAAGTCGACCAAAATTTGGAATTTGGCAGCGATGAAACAAAAGCCTATGATTAAACCGAAGTTTAATACCATTGAGTGAATCGATGCTCGGGATGGAATTTGAATAAACGAAGCCAAAAAGGCAACACGCAAGGAAAACCTATTAGTTTACAGAAATGAACAGCAAGTTTGGGGTTATAGGAATAATAAGTAAAATTTCATACATCGTCATACAAAAAACTTCATGTATAGACGAGATTTAAACCTACTGAAATTTAAAGTTAATAAAAAATATATCATGCATACCCGAAAAGCGATGCTCATCATCTTGAAGATTATGGAAGGATCTTTGAGAAATCGGTGTGATAGTAATCTCGACCAAGCAGGACGCTTTTATGCAACTAAATCATCTATGCTTTCTAGTTCCACCGACGTCACCGGCCAACGCGAGCGTATGAGGAAAAAGAGAGGGTGGTCTGGTGTCGTGCAAAATGTATGTTGTGTCAATATAATTTTGAAAGTAAATCAGAAGCAGATGTAAAATAAAAACCCATATCTCACTTCCTTTAATAGCTATGACTCACTTTAAACAAGTGGCATAGCACATGCTTCAAGTATAGTTAGAAGCAGGCTTGTTAATATCGGTAGCGGTATCGAAGGTGTAAAGTATCGAAAATGGAAATTTCGGTATCGGGAAATACCGACCGATATTGTTTGAAAAAAGGATCGAAATTGGTATCGATTGGTATCGGCGATATTTCGTCCGCTACCGGTACTTTTCATTGTTGTACAGTAGAACTATATGACAGAATCACGTACAATGTATGGCAAAAAATAATACTGAAACTGAAAACTGTAAATCTAAACTAGACTTTGCAAATATTTGGAAGCTATAAACTTACTAACGATCTAAGTATTTTGAATGAGTTCAAATCCCAACATCAAAACATTGTTCCTCCAGTATAATACTGGTCTTCCGGAAAGTGCTGCCTGTGAGCGTTTACTTTCACTGGGAGCCCGTGTTCTAACCCCCATCCGTAGTTTTTTAAGTGAGAAAAATTTAGACAAAGGCTGTTTTTCTTAAAAGTAAAAAAGGCGGTGACTGATGCTTAGATTAAGAAAAAATTTAAAGAAATAAAAAATATTCATGAGCAATTCACGAGTACTCAAAATTGATGAATTTCATTTAAAGTATCGGTTTTGGGTATCGGTAGCGGACCTCCGATGCTTTAAGATTTCAGTATCGGAATCGGTACCGCCGGTAAGAAAACGGCCTATATCGGTATCGATATCGCCGATTCCTTTTCAAAGTACCGGTTAACAAGCCTGGTTAGAAGTATGTCGCGTCTTTGTGGTCAGTGATTTAAAATAGACTTAGAATGCAACACTTTGGAGGTTGATATACGTACATACTGCATGGAATTCGCCAATCAACGGATTGCGCTTCCGGAATCCACCAGCCCAACCAGTTGTTCTTCATTCCAGCAGTGAAGCGCCGTCAACAACCGAGACGGACTCGACTGAAATTATTTTTCTGAAGCTCGTAGAGGGGATCAAGAGCTTCAAATTATTGGGACCATGTACGACCTTTTGCAATCTCGCGTTCAGGATTGAGCTCATGCGGAAATTGATATACAAAAAATTAATAATGGAATATACTCAATACTCTTATCGCTTTTTCTTTCCCCATATGCTAAACATCACCAAAATTTTCATGGAACACGTAGAGCAAATCAAGAGCTTCAAATTGATTTTGACCTTTTGTAATCTCGCGTTCAGGCTTGAGCTCATGCGGAAGTTGTTGGACAAGAAATTGTTGATGGAAAATCTTTGAGGAATCGGTGTGATAATCTCTATAAGAATTTATACATACAACGAAATCATCTATGCTTTCTAGTTTTACCAACGCCACCAACGCTAGCGTATACGGAAAAAGAGAGGGTGGTCTGGTGTCCTCCAAAATGTGTGTTGTGTCAATATGATTTTGAAAGTAAATCGGAATCAGTTATAAAATTAAAACGCATACTTCACTTCATTTTTAATAGCTATGACTCACTTTAAACAGGTGGCATAGCACATGTTTCGAGTATGCTATAGTCAGAAGTATATTGTCGCGTCTTTGTAGTCAGCACACTTTGGAGAAATGCAACACTTTGGAGGTTGATATACGTAGGCTACATAACGTGTCAAAAGGCAAAAAATGCCGTGTTTTGCGTGTTATTACGCCTAATAAAGCACACAAAAGGGTATTTTTCTTGAAGCATTAGGCTAAGCCTATATTTGTTTGAAGCAAAAAGTCATCAACGTATCCCATGTGCCTTATTTCTCTCTTACATTATACTATTGTTTTGTTTTCATGGCTTATATTATTTGATTCCAAAAATTAGAAATGTTTGCACACGATTGTAACTGTTGAAGCAAAACGAAATACAAAATATAGTATGTTTAAAAGATTCACACTAAGAAGAGGTGTCTGCAAATACCAGACAGAAAGTCTGGCAACTGGGACCTTGACAATAAAGTCCGTTTTTGTTTTTGCCATTTTTCTCCCTAATTGGTTTTCAGATCAAGTTTTGGAGATGAACATTGTGCTCCCTTCTTTTTGCCACATTTTCCAATAAAGTCATTTAAAATTCAGATTAGCCTAGCATTTAGGCTAATAGAAAATGGCAAAATGGAAACCTGACATCGATCCTAGAGGCCCCAGTTGCGGACAATATGTCTGGTATTTGCAGACACCTCTTCTTATCTAAATAACACCGTTTTAACGATTTTCAGAAAAGGTTTTATGGGTTTACGTTTTCGGGCGCTCCATCAATTAGCTAATTTTTAGTTATCAACTTTCAAATTGATAAATCAACCCAATCTATAACATGCCTGTGAATTATTCATAATTTCAAGTTCAGGAGCACAAATTTATTGTGAGGGAACCCGAGAGGGAACCTGTAAAAGTCGTATCACACCAACTCGGACTCCTTGACTCATCGCGTACTGCTTATTGTTATAAGTTCAAACCCCTAGGCACACAGAAATTCGCAAATCAAAATTGTTTTCAGCAATTCAAAGTGTTGTATTTCTTGATATTACATTTTGCAATAGGCAGAAAACACTGCTTGACACCCACCGGTGAGCTGTCATTTAAAAACAAGAACATGAATGCCAAATAAAACCTTCTTAGGGTGTGATGATGTTCAATGCTACCTGGGACGTTTCTGCTTACAAATATATAGAAATTACAAAGAAGTAAGCGTAGGACGAAGAAGGGGTGGGCTAGGGCCATGATCCCTCTCGAAATGCTTAAAAGCCACTGCCGCCTCCCCCCTCCTAAAAAGGACCTTAGCGCCCCTAAAAATATCTCTGGCCATACAAGCTACCCCCCTAAGAAACCCAAAACCGTGCTGCTTGGCTCCTCTCAAAGTTTTTGCCTGGAACCACCTATGGCTTTAACTTCTACTGAAGCTTGCTGTGGGACAATTGCGAGAGGTTTCAAAGCTACAACGGTAAATATTTTCACAGCACCATTTGGGACAACTGTGATAGGCTCAACAGACACCGTAGTAGTCTCTGTGTCAGGTTTTGGTGTTACATCGGGCTCCGTAGTAGTCTCTGGGACATCTGTGTCAGGTTTCGTTGTTGCATCAATGACCGGTTCAGCAGCTTCCGTAGTAGTCTCTGAGACACCTGTGTCAGGTTTTGTTGTTAACTCATCGGGTTCCGTAGTAGTCTCTGAGACACCTGTGTCAGGTTTTGTTGTTAACTCATCATCGGGTTCCGTAGTAGTCTCTGGGACATCTGTGTCCGGTTTGGGTGTTGCATCAATGATAGGTTCAGTAGGCTCCGTAGTAATTCCTATGACGTCTGTGTCAGGTTTTTGTGTTAACTCATCGGGTTCCGTAGTAGTCTCTGGGACATCTGTGTCCGGTTTGGGTGTTAAGTCATCGGGCTCCGTAGTAGTCTCTGGGACATCTGTGTCAGGTTTTGTTGTTGCATCAATGATAGGTTCAGCAGGCTCCGTAGTAATTCCTATGACGTCTGTGTCAGGTTTTTGTGTTAATTCATCGGGTTCCGTAGTAGTCTCTGAGACACCTGTGTCGGGTTTAGGTGTTAACTCATCGGGTTCCGTAGTAGTCTCTGAGACACCTGTGTCGGGTTTAGGTGTTAACTCATCGGGTTCCGTAGTAGTCTCTGAGACACCTGTGTCAGGTTTAGATGTTAACTCACCGAGCTCCGTAGTAGTCTCTGGGACATCTTTGTCGGGTTCTTGCGTTACGTCAGTTACTGGTTCAGTAGGATCTGTGGTAGGCTGTGTAACAACTGCAATAGGTACTGGTGTTAGAGTTGTGAAAGGATCAGTAGGAGCTTTAGTAGGCTCTGTGACAACTACGACTGGTTTCGGAGTTAAAACTGCGACAGGTATTTTCTGTTCTATTGGTATAACGCGATAGCCATTTTCGTTAGCTTCATAGTCGACACGGTGGACTCTTCCATCGGCGTCGTAAAACCTAGTTATTATGAAACAGTCATATTTCAAATCGTTTTTGCTCGTTGGGAGATCGATGTAGAACCGAACCATGATTTACGTACAGATAAGATCCTTGAACGGACTTGCCCGGTTGACCTATTTGATAATGGCTGTGTCTGCCTGGTTCTTCATAATGTAAAACGTATTGCCGTGTATCATTCAAAGATAGGACTCCGACAAAAGAAGGAGCCACGGGTAGATGATCTCCCCGTGCGCGGTATCCATTGTTGTCGGCTTCGTACATCGTTTTTGATTCCGTCTTTCTGTCTTTACTCCAAGATCTAGATTTCAATTCAAAATTGTATACTTAGCAAAATTTTCTTAAAAACTTTACAATTGAAAACTTACGTGTAATAACCAGAGACGGCTTTGCCGGGCTCACCCATCTGCACGTGACGCCCTTCCGGTCCGTCAATGTTAATGGTGTATTTGATACTTGTCGGGGCAGACCATACTGTATTAATGACGCATATCAAAAATACCTAATTTTTATTATAAATTTAGGATCTAATTACTTTCAAATTTAAGGTGCTAATTCAAAACTTACTGCCTGAACCATTTTCTCTTTTTGTTTCATTGGTTAGACTGATCTGGTTCCAGATGTGTCTCATCCACAAGTTGAAAGTTTCTGATACACGGCGAACAATTTCTCCACGAATTTATACGGTCCACTGATTTGGTCGATCATTTCCTGATTGAGTGGCCCTGCAGCAACCCACCCCGTAAAGTAGACACGCATTTATTTACTGTCTTACTACCATCAGCAGTCTTTTGTCGTGCCATTATTACTTTCTTTAACAAATACTTCAAGGTCGACGGCGTCGTCCTCATTTCAATATCAGGATACATGAAGGTTTCAACTCCAGTTAAAGTAATACTTTTAATCTTTTCCCCGGTATGCAAAAAAATTGCAAAACCATAGTGTTGCCGTTGTTAACAAAACAAAAACAACAAAATCGCCTTTTTTGTTTTGTTCCGGGTAAAATTAACAAAACAATCACAAAACAATTACGATTTCAGCTAACAAAACAATTGAAACGAAAAAAAAAATTTTGAAAAATAACAAAAGAAAATTGTTTTTTAAAATATTCAAAATACCAATGGTAATTATGCCTGTTGCTGAGATAGTCTAGTAGTTTTCGCTTACTTAATATTAATACAAAACAATATTTAACAAAACAAAACCGATTTTTTGTTAACAAAACAAAAACTATTTGGAAATCGGCGATTTTTAACAAAACAAAATATTAATTGTTTTTGTTCGTTTCCCGGAACAAGAACAAAAACAAAACAAAATTTTTTTTCAAGAACAACGGCAACACTACAAAACCATCTGATTATTTGAATTCGGGGCGGTCGAAAGCGTCGCCCTTAATTATAATTTCAGAGTACTTGAAGGTTCTTTTTCTACTGTGACACCTATTTATCGAATTTCTGATATTCTCCCTGGCATCCGAAGAACTATGCAATCCCAACTTTTTATTCAAATTGTGATTGTATTTTATGATGTATCTTAAAATGAAAAACGTTCAGGGTTCTTTGGTGGGGCGAAACGAAACAAGATGGTTAGAGACCAAAAATCGGGTAGCTGGCAGCTTTTTTATCAAGCAGTCCGCGAGCCAAGGACACCGAGTTGGTGGGGCGTGACTTTTTACAATGTTAGTAAAAACTATCAAACATTATGATTAGGTAATTCATTATGTTCGCAACTCCAAAAAATCGATTGAGACCAACCGCAATTTCGTACCCCTTGTAGTTTAGGAGATAATCGCGTTTTGTAAAATCATTTTTGAAAATTTGTGAATATTGTGAAATTTTCGACACAAGTAAAAAAATTTCAGAGTGGGTTAAAGCCAAAATTAAAATTAGCACCAGATAGCCCAGAATTTAATCTTTCATCTGCCAAACTTATAGTATTTTACGACCAGTCAAAAAGAGGTAATAGAATAGATACTGTCCGGCCCGATCGGGATAGCAGGGTGACGTTCGAACGTCACAAGCCCCTGCTAGCACACCTCCATGACTTCCATCTCAGCACCATTGTGTGGATTATTTTTGTCAGAGTAGAACTTGACGCTTTGTTGAAGAAGAAAAAAAATGGATCACAAATTTTTGATTGACAACTACATCATATCTTGTAACCATGGACAGCACCCATAGTGACCGAGACAATACGCCTTGCCACATTTACACTTGAACATGTTTTTTTTCATCGACCACCATACTGTTTAGCGAGGTTATAAATATTTCACCAACTATCTAGACCATTGCTTAATTCTATGAGTTCCTAGAGGGAAAAGGGGGAAAAACAACCAACTCCGCTCAACTCCACTCTGCTGTGCGCGCATTTAGCTTAAATACTGGAAAGGGCAGCCTTAATCCAAGGGAGAATTAAAAGCTGTAACTCGGGAGAAGACTTGATTTCTACCAGTTATTGAACTATAAACGCTGAAGCTCGTGACGCCAATTTGAACGCCATTAACGATGATTGGTCCACCTTTGTCAGCCTATTAGATGGTACGAATATGTTAAGAATATTTCCTGTCCATAATTCCTTCCTTATAAAACGTAATACTTTTTCAGTGCTTTTTTCTATGCTTTCAGAGCAAACCATGTTGCTGTTGATGGTTGAAGGGAATAATCGAAAATCGCCGTAGTAGTTTTCCATTACAGTGACCGTAGCTTTACGCAATGGCAATCCAAATCCAGTACCGGTATCTGCTGTACCAAATCCGACTATGACAGCTTTCTTCCCCGCGAAGGTGTCGGTAGTGCCTGTAGTTAGAAGACGAGCCAGTGGAACATTTGTAATCGGGTCGTTTTGGGCAATTACCGCCAAATCGTTTATCTGGCATTTTAGTGATTAAATGGTTAAATTATTGTTTTGTTTTGCGCACAAGACTTAAAAAGACAAGTTATAGTTATAAACCCAAAAAAGAATGAACCTCAAGAACCGATAGGAGAATTAGGTTAAATGAAATACCCGCATTTTAAAGAATTTGCCAGCCCCTCATTAACTTAGAATTTAGGACATATGATTCTAAAAAATACATATTACTGGGATAGGTCCAACAGTTGTTGAAAGTTGGCACTGAGAGTGAAAGACGACTTTTTTCACAGATGCAACTTTCGAACCAGGATCGCCGCCGTGTGAATTAATTGAGAGAGTTGACGAACACCTTTACAGTGAAGACCCAGCGACATTAAGACGCTCGCCATTTCTTTTTCAAACCAATACGGTAACATTTTTTTTGTTTTGTTTAATGGGCATACTCAAAACGAGTGTTGCCCAGTGTATTGCTGACAGTATGTACATGGTTTCTATACAACATTGGCAAGTTACGTCAACAAAGACTAGACTGTGGGACATAAACACGGGGAAACTGGGCCTGTCCGAAGCACACGGTTTATGCTGGTCATCGGGAAACCTACTTGCCCTTCATGTGCCTGCTCGGCTTGGTTGAACCTTCAAGATTGCCTCTTCGCGGCGATCTCCGATATAGCCACAGGCTCGTAGGGCCCCAATGCCAGAAATCCCCGGGCTCAGACTTCGTAGTAGCTGATTGGATGGGTTATAGCCGGAAGTTAAAAGGACGGTAGTTTTAGGACCAATAAATTAGGATCAAGTAAAAGAGAGGTAGAAAAAATTGAACATGACAAGAGGTAAAACAGCAGTACAGGACCGTTACGGACCGCTTCTCACTCTAGTGGCCTGTGAATAAGCAAGACGAAGGCGCCCGCTTTTGTCAATAAATTTGGACATTTCAATCCAGAGAGTTTGGATCTGAGGGATCAGGGATAGTGGGGGAGGCCAAGCCTTCGTCAAGGCCAGAGAGCTGGATATAAAATGCGATCTGTCGTACCGACGGCAGTAGAATAAAAAATGCTCCACTGTCTCGGAGACAGCCCCACAGCGACAAGAAGCATCCTCATTGAAGCCAAAGCGGAATTGATGGGCATTCAGTGCGCAATGCCCCGTCAGAATTTGAGCCATCCAAGGCGTTAGTTCAAGGGTTACACTGACTCCGGCAGACGATACGCTTGGAAAGAATTTTCTCGTTAAGACACCAGTAGCAGATTTCTCCCAGTCCTCAGACCATTTGGCATCAGTATACCGTCGGATGTATCTTTTAGCCATGGCCGCAGTTAGAAAACTTGCTTCGATTACTGGGTGCGAGAACTCCAGAGACAAGGTGGAAACCAAAGAATAACCTTCCGACTGACTGTTTAGACCAAAGAAAACCGCAGACCGGTCCTGGAGCGAGACCAGGAGCGCCAAGTTTTCAACTTCAAGAGGGTTCATTTTGGAGGAAGGGCAGTTAAGGGATAGATTTGTCTGTCCAACGATGTAAAATTCAAACCTCGGATTGTTACTTTCAGGATTTGGTTGGCAGTTACTTGCAAAAAGCAGAGACCGGTTAAGAGCCACGCTTGCCGCACGTCTCACGGAGAAGTCCGGAGACAGCAGACCATGTTCACTGTGTGATATCCCAAAAGAGTCGCAGCATACGACACCGTAGCCGACTGTATGGCCCGTTCCTTTCCCTGCTACATAGATTCGATAGGTGTTAGAATCGGAAGGACAGAGATTTAATGAGCCATCATCAGGAAAGGACAGGATGGAGAGGTTAATTTCCCAAGGAGGATGACTGGATAGATGAGGGAGAGAGACCAGCTCAGTTCTGATTCTAATATTCTCCAATGGAACCATTTTGTTAAGGTATTGAGTCGCAGAGGGGGAAAAGCAGACACCATGCATACTGCTCAGTGACCTGGCAGCCGCAATTTGGACGGCGCGAAGGTTGGCAGGCAGTAGATTGGAAAGTATGAGGAGTGAGCTAGTTGGGGCCGTTTTGAACGCCCGAGTTGCAAGAAGAGCAACCACTCGTTGGAATGAAAGTAGCTTTTTGACAAGTCTTTTGGAGCAAAGGGCTCCCACCCACACACTGACTCCATACAATAAGATTGGTTCAACAACGGCTCTGTACAGAAAAAGTAACCGAGTCCTGTCATAGCCCCAAGAGCTCCGCAAACAGTTGCTAACCGCAAAAAGCGCCTTTTTAGCCGAGATGCATTTTTGATTGATGTGGTTGGACCAGTTTAGTTGCGCATCAAGTAAGAAGCCAAGGAAGGTAACAGTTTGTGACGGGAGAATCGTGACACCATTTATAATCAGATTTAATGGAGGTAGTGGCTTTTTTAGTCGGTGAAAGATTACCAAGACGGACTTTATCGCGTTGAGGGAGAGTTTTGAATTTTCCAGCCATTGACTAATAGCATCGCACGTAGCTTGAAGGTGAAGGATAGCTTTCGCGGGATCGAGATGGGAAGTAATGACAGTTAGGTCATCCGCATATGCTATTATTTTACAAGCGAAGGGAAATTTAAGTCTGAGTATGTCATCAATCATTACATTCCACAGGAAGGGGGAGAGTACTCCACCCTGAGGACAACCAAGCGTCACCTTTTTCTCAAAAGTAGCGCCACGGTGCGTAATCACGGCTTTCCTATTTGACAGAAAGCTGTCGATCATGAGTATGAGGTAGTGGGGACAAGATCTTTTCAGAAGAGCCGCAATGATGGCTGGATGCCACGCGGAGTCAAAGGCGCTGCGGATATCGAGAAAAACAGCTGTAGAGTACAATTTCTCCGAGAAGCCTCTCTCAATTTGAGATACAAGATCGTGACCAGCTGTTTCGGTTGACCGACCAGAGCGAAAACCATGCTGGGCCTGACTAAACCAGTCACCAGATCGAGCTAGCCAATTTAGTCTGCCAAGAATGACCTTTTCTAATATTTTAGACAAATTGCTGCCAAGACTGATTGGTCTGAAACTTTGCAGAGAGTTATAGACCGCCTTGTTTTGTTTGCCGATAACAGAAACTTTGGCAGCCTTCCATTGAACGGGAAAATAACACAAAAGGAGACAGGCATTCAGAATGAATAATAATCTGTTCTTTATCACCGGAATACACAAGAGGAGAAGAGCCGCAGATATTTCATCAATCCCTGCCGATGACTTTGGCTTCATAGAGCGGACTGCGGCTTCAAACTCCCAGTCAGTAATCATGGGAGTTGGTGCCGTGACCGGGGACAGTACTGTTCTGTGAGCCAAATTCTCGGTAGCACAATGCCTAGTTTGCGAAGGACATGCCTCCGGGAAAAAATGGTTTGCGCAGCCTTCAGCAATTTCAGACGGTTCAGAGGTCAGACGGCCATCAACAGAGACGGTGTCTGGTAGGGAAATCGTGCTAGATTTACCGGTGAATTTTGACAGCTCTTTGAACAGGTCATCCGTGGTTGAAGTTTTTCGAAATTCGTCCCACGACTTGAGTTTTGCTAGTCTCAGCTCACGTTGGTAAGTAGATTTGGACAGGCGATAGAGAGCGCGGCTTCCTTCATTCTTTTCTCTCGACCAGGCTTTATACGCCCGTCTGGCTTTTGTACGCAGAGAACACAGATGTGTCGACCACCAAGGCATATTCTTTGCATTGGGTGTCTCAGCTTGACGGACCTTCGCTGCTTTTGCACAGTCGCAGATAGACTTGGTTAGCAAATCGATCTCAGCCTCAACCGAAGCTACCGACGGTAAGGACGGGGCTGTGGGAGAGAGTGAAAGATTTTTCTCTAGGAGGCTCAGGAAAACTTGCTGATTAATGCTCGAGAATCTAGGGACTGGTCGGACGACTTTAGTTGAAGGGAAGACGGCAGGAACACAGTTATTTTCAAGTTCAAAATAAATGAAAGGATGGTCGGACAGTGATGCAAAGGGCAGAAATAGCCATCGAATTAGGCTAACTCGGTCACCAGCTAGAGTGACGTCCACAAAGGACGTCCCCTTGGGCACAAACTCAAGAGAATCAATGGGTACGTTCAACACATTTAGCTTGTTGGTGAGTACCAACTGCTCGAAATCAAGCCCTTTCTGATCAGTATGTAGCGAGTTCCACATCTGGTTCTTTGCATTTGAGTCCACCCCAAGGACAGCATACGGAGAGGAAAGTGTTTTAAAACATTCGTCAACAGCCGCAAAACAGTCTGGAATCGAGGGCCTTAGATAGACCGACGCAAGCCGAAGCGTGCCCGAAGAGGACTTGATCTCAATGCAGGCACAAGAGTTTCCAATATGCATAGGTTTTACATTACAATCAATTACCAGGGACCTCCGAACTAGAATTACAGCCCCGTACGCATGGTCTTTTGACAGGTCGTGATAAGCCACAAAACCGGAAGGGATTTCCGCTACAACAGGCAAAGGGGCGGAGAATGCGTAAGGTTCTTGAATTAGTACAACATCAATACAGAGATCCAAAATTAGTTGCGCTAGATTTGCCGCGGCAGATTTCGAGTGATGTAAATTAATTTGTAGGCAGCGTAGTGACGAACGATTGTAAGGAGAAGTATTTGTAGGTTTAAACTGAACAGACATTATTTATCCAAAAAAGCTCGGTATTTGTCAACCGCTTTGATTTGATGAACACAAAGCTTGTCGCCTGTCTGATGTCGCCCAGCACAGTTTACACACTTCCACTCCTGCTTGTCAGCATCACATTCCTTCGTGCGGTGGCGTCCCGCGCACTTTCCGCAGGCAGGATACTTCGCTTTGTAATTGTGCTGAGTGTGGCCATATCTCTGGCAGTTGTAACATCTACGCACTTCTCTATTCAAAACCGGCTCCACTACACGATGGGATCCATCATTGCAGTACAGGACACCCTTCCTCAAGGCATCTGTTCTGGCTTGCCTCGAGGACAGAAAAATTTTTACATGCCCAGTTGTTGTGTTTGGCTTCAGGTATATCTGTGTCAACGAGCTGATTTGGTTTTTAAAAAGAGGGTTCCGATACTCAATC
The DNA here is from genome assembly GCA_022539655.2 of Ceriodaphnia dubia. NCBI lineage: Eukaryota > Metazoa > Arthropoda > Branchiopoda > Diplostraca > Daphniidae > Ceriodaphnia > Ceriodaphnia dubia. The sequence continues at coordinate 3,186,203 of JAKUCG020000070.1, forward strand.
TCAGACTTGAGTTGAGCCAGGTTAGACACGTCAACGAAGTGAGCAACGACAGGAAAAAGAATCTCCAGGGGAGAGGCTGACTTAAATATACGGGAGCAATCCGCTTGATTTTTGAATACGGAGGCTGCCTTTACAGCGTCGGCCGTGTTGTCAAATTTGATGTAGACCTTGTCATCCCTTGCACTGACACTTTGAGGCACTAGACCGGTTTTCTGGGAGTCGATTAGTTTTTCTACCGCAGCAACGTTTAAAGGGTCTTCCGGCTTTCCTCCATCGGCAAAGCTAGCCACCAGTACGCCACCACGAACAGAATCAGCATAGGAGGGAGCAGAGGCTTTTTTAAGAGAGCAGAGGGCCCTATCGGCAAAAGCCACCTTAATATTTACAATTTCTGTTTTGAGAGTGTCGACTGTCTTCTTCAGATCATCAATCTGTTGAAGCTGGACGGAATTGTCCATGTCAGACATACAGGAGATACAAGATTTTAAATAAGTGATCAGATCAGGCTTACTCAGGGAAGACAGGTTGACTTGGGACAAGGTGTTGAGTAAACTGCTTACGTCATTCTTGCCTTTCTTGTGCAGAGGACCTGATGTATTGGTTGGAGAGCCGGTAGAATGTAACATAATTTAACAATACATATAGGCATGGTTAAAAAAAAACGATTTTTGCGACTCGCAAAATACGCAATCAAATATCAAGCAAGTAATTTACTCACGACAAAAGGTTATTTTATTTACTTATTATTATTATTATTAATATTATTATTATTTACCAATGTACTTTTACTTACTCCTTATAAAAACAGCGACATGCCGTCAAAACATGGGAAGGCCCGATAAGGGTTCCGCCACAAATACTTCTCCCTTCAAAAACCAAGGAAACCTGAAGAAGGTACAAGTGCAATCAACCGTATGAATTCAGTATTTACAAGAATAGACAGAATTTATCTTGTGATAACCTGATAAGGAAATTCCCCTTTAGAAGCTAGAGTACCACCGAGAATTCTGTCAACGTCTTTAGCGTCGTTGCTGGTAGCATTTCTGACAACGCGCACAGCAAACTCCCCATCGCCTACAGATGAAAAGAGAATAAGAATTACCAAAGATCTAGATCTGCATGCAAACGAAAACATGGAAATTTAAAGATTTGAAACAAAACTTGTAACGACTAGTGTTCACGTCGATAAGAGAGTTTGAATAAACAAGGCCGATCAGGCAAAATGAGGCGATAAGCTTCATAATTAATTGTAATAAAAAGTTTTGTCGGATTAGTCTTCATCCGACCTTATAATTCAGTTAAAAATATTCAACAAATTTCTTACCCAAAAAATAGTGCGCATCTTGTACGTAGGTTCTTAGAATCTACAACGCGCTGGATAATAATAATAATCTTCCCTGTACGAAGCATTGCATTTTATACATCTCCAATCTCCACCACCAAAATTCCCCTCTGCGTCAATCCACCACTTCAGAACACCGGTGAACAAACACAGCACGCTTAGCAGTTCTCGCAAATATAACTTAAATCAATATAATTTTTTTAAAGTAAATAAATTACCAGATGTGAAGCTTTCTCATTTTCTCACTAGGTTTATATATCAATATAGAACGAGGTCATTCAGAAGCCGTCCGTATTGTATACATATAGTATAGTTACAGATCATGTGTCGTTGACGTAAAACTTTATTTAAACTATCAATTGCCAATTCAGTCGTCGTCAAAGATTATTGGAGTTACGGATATCATTGCGAGGTTTTAGCGAGTCGGTTTTGTAGAATTATACAGTAACCACCGGCCACCAGAGAAATGTGAACACTACCCCACGGTCCCCCCTTTAACACGGGCGATTAATATAGAGAATACGCGCGCTGTTTTTTTTTTCTCATCAACTTAAAAATAAAGATAGATTCAATTTTTTTATTTGCGGTAGTTGAATAATAAAGGCCGGGATATGTCTGATATTCTTCCAAGTTTCTCATCAACATCAGCGCCCTACATTGAGCATCCGCGACGCCTGTCGTGAATCCCGTTCAAACAATATCTTAACTAAGTTTTGGTGACCGAGCATTCTCAGTGGCTTCTCCCACAACTCTCTTCCCCCGAGCTTTGCTTACCAGCTCCCTATCCTATCCAAGATTCCTTCGGGAATACCTTCGGGTTTATTTTTTTTATAATACATAATGCATAACATTTATCTTTATTTATCATAATCTCACTATCCTTCTTACGTGATACGGAATCTATTGTCGAAACTTATAGCGCATTTTATCATTTTAATTTGGAAAAGGTGCTATTAAATTTCAAGCGCAAAACACTATTATTATAAGGCCTACTATTATAGTCTGTCAACCATCAAGTCACAAAATGTGCCATTCTTCCAACGTACCGAGTCACCATCGATTAGTCTGTTCTCTCGCAACTGGGGGCTTCTTCCGCTAGACGCTCCCGAAATTTATGGCACGTTATTCGCGCCCCATCGATTCGATCGAATCAAACGAAATTTCGATCGATAAAAGCGAAATATTTTTGCAATCCGGTCGATCCGGAGTTTTGGAGTTAACAAATCGCTCATTCAAAATAGATGAATGCCAAACGATTTAGTCGCGCTCGAGGAATAAATTTATCGAATGGGTTTGACTAATTTGAACTCGCGGGTTGATTTAGTTGGAGTGCTACGTGGTTCGCTGATTCAAAATAGATGATTGAGAATCGAATTATTCGAATTGAAGCAATGAATTTATCGAACGCATTTGATAAATTCCAATTCAAGCGATGAATTTATCGAATGAATTTGATAAATTCAATTTTTAAAAAATTGTAAAAATTGTGTGACTTTATCAAATTCGTTCGAAAAATTCATCGCTTGAATTGGAATTTATCAAATGCGTTCGATAAATTCATTGCTTGAATTCGAATAATTCGATTCTCACTCATCTATTTTAAATCAGCGAACCACTTAGCACTCTAACTGAATCAACCCCCGAGTTCAAATTAGTCAAACCCATTCGATAAATTTATTCTGCGAGTTCCACTAAATCGTGTGGCACTCATCTATATTGAATGAGCGATTTGGTAAATCCGAAACTCCGGATCGATCGGATTGCAAAATTTGTTTGCTTTCATCGATCGAAATTTCGTTCGATTCGATCGAATCACTGTGGCGCGAATAACGTGCCATAGAAATTAACGTCTCGTTTGAAATTCTCATCTCGGGAAAAAGGATAAACCGCGGAGAAACTGAAAATCATCAGATAAAATATAGGGTAATATATGAACCACAAGAAAGCGCTTTAACGAGATGAATAGTTTGTATACCCCCCAGTAAAGCTTCAGTCTATGGAACGCCAAATGACGACATAAATAATACATGCGCTAGCTTCAGTTTTTCGTCTATTAATTTAAATGTTCCCCTCAAATAATACATATTGTATATCAAAAGGGAAATCGCGGTGCCCCCCCCCCCCCCTCGAACCGCCAGAAAAAAACCGAAACTAATGCCGACGAGAAGTCTTGTCGCTTGCTGAGTACAAGATTCACAACAACAAAGTAGTTTTTTAAGTAAAATCTCAATTTTTGATTCAGGGGGTGGGGCATTGAGTGGGGTAAAAGGGCACGCTAGATGGCGGTTTGTATTACTATATATTATTTTGTGTGGGAGTGAGAATACGTATAATACATACGGCACATTATTTGGTCTACTATATAATATTTCGTAAAAATGTGACTTGTATATATTGTGTAGAAACTGATATACAATATGTATTATTTGAGGGGAACATTTAAATTAATAGACGAAAAACTGAAGCTAGCGCATGTATTATTTATGTCGTCATTTGGCGTTCCATATCAGTCAGATAACTTTTAAGATCTCATGTTTGAAATATTAGGTATTATATTAGATTTTATAGGCTACTATATATGGGGTGCCGTTGTGAGACAAATTAAACAATTTAATCAAACATCAACGCGCCATCAAACGTGGACCTACCATATTTGAATATATTTAATGCAATTCTATACCCATTATTCATTAAATCTATTGATTTTTTCAAAATCAAATACCAGTTAATCGATTGTATTAAAGTAAGGTAACCTTACGATTTAACCTGCCAATGAAGTTTTTCAAAATAATTCTCATTATTCAACAAATCTATTACATTTTTCAACAATAAAGAACGATTTAACATGTTTATATAGAAGATCTATGATGGGTTTTCAAACACTGCGTTGGCCCCACGCGCAAATGTCGCGCAAATTGCGTCCTTTATCCATGCTATTCCACAGAAGTGGAAGCGGGTTGGCACGCTATTTCGTGGAAGTAGAAACGGAAGAAATTTTACTTGTCCCCATTGCTACACACTATCGATTTAAATGACGCGACTAGCCGCGCGAGTTCAAAGCGATTCATTTCTCTTTTTCTGTTTGTAACATATTAATAATGCGCTTACTAACACGGGCCTGTACAAGCCAGCCGACTCCAACCGCTCCGTGGCTGTCGCAAATGGCAGGCTCTACTTCTGGACGAGAAGCGCGACGAGAAGTCAGATTCGGCTTATAGCCATTTTAGGCCAGTATACGCAGCAGGCCAGTGGCACGCTATTTCGCGAAGGGAAACGACCGTCAGAGATCGTTGAATGCTTTTGTTTATTGTAGAAGCGTACGTCATGTGAAAAATCATTTCCCTCAAAACGAGATAGCGGGTGCGTCCGAGGGTGCGTCTGTGTGGCTGAGCACGGAGCCAGACATCAATTTGAATACACCAGTGTCAATATTTCTAAATTTCCATATATATATATAGGGGACTAATTGCTGTCAAACAATAAGTGAACAATCAGTGAAAATTCATTCGCTGCCGGAAAAAATACGCTAACCGATAGGCGATAGCTTCGTGAAGCAAGCGAACATGCCACCAGCGAAAAATCATGATGAGAAATCTAAATATTAAGAAGGGCGAGCAATCATGATAGCTGTCCAAGGCCGAATAATAATCAGACATAATTTATGAGACAGACAGATTACTAGATTAGACGAAAACTTTTATACGTACAAATTTCCGTTATAGACCCCAAGTATGTACGGCATGAGACAGGCACCTGACCGTCTCAAGGGCTGACCGATGCGCAAGACTCTCTCCATCGATTCGTAATTGTACATATTCTACAATTTTTACCTGTAGGCTATAGTTAAATTTTTAGAATAAGCAATGTTCTTATACTATAAAATATTCAGTTTTGGTTATTGCCATTTACTTTCCGCGTACGGTACATAGTTGAATTACAAATATTTTTGATCCGAAATATAATAGTGCTTGGGAACTACATGAGTAATAAATAGCACGACATTCATTTTTTACAAAAATGTAAATATTCCTACTTTGAAGGAAAATTGAAAAAACGGACATATTATGCCCATTTTTTAAATTCTGCTGTATGTGGGCTGTTTATGGATACTTCGTGTAAGAGTGTAGTTGAAAACGATAAAGTTTCGGGCCACAAAAGACGGTCCAAAAGATTCGAAAAGCTTAGGCTAGTTATAAGCCTAATGCTCAACTGAGCGCAACATTTTGCAACATGTTTTTTTGCGTTGCGGCGTCATTTTCAGCTATAATATAAGTTTTTTTTTTAAATAAGAGACTTGCTCCAAAAAGAGCGGTGTATACGGGTGCGGGCAAACGATAACAATACAGAAACGCGCTCAATTCTTGGGAAGGGCTGAGAACTGGGTATGACTAAGGGATATATATATTGTATTTTACACCAGTAAGAAGATGAACAATATATATGTACCACTGCTAATGTGCGCTTTCGTCCGAGAGTCGTCCAAGTAGCCTATATTTTAGTCATTTAGTGGAATTCCAACACGCCATTCCAGTCGAAGACAAAGTTAAAATAAGGCAAAGTTAGGTAGGGATAATGCTGGATTGAGCTAGCTCACGAACAATTGCACTGGCAATAGTTATAGGCTATAGTTATAGGCAATAGTTATAGGCTATAAGCCGAACCTGACTTCTCGTCCAGAAGTAGAGCCTGCCATTTGAGACGGCCACGGAGCGGTTGGAGTCGGCTGGCTTGTAGGCTACAGGCCCGTGTTAGCAAGCGCATTATTAATATGTTACAAACAGAAAAAGAGAAATGAATCGCTTTGAACTCGCGCGGCTAGTTTGTGATGTCGCGCCATTTAAATCGATAGTGTGTAGCAATGGGGACAAGTAAAATTTCTTCCGTTTCCACTTCCGCGAAATAGCGTGCCAACCCGCTTCCACTTCTGTGGAATAGCATGGATAAAGGACGCAATTTGCGCGACATTTGCGCTCGGGGCCAACGCAGTGTTTGAAAACCCATCATAGATCTTCTATATAAACATGTTAAATCGTTCTTTATTGTTGAAAAATGTAATAGATTTGTTGAATAATGAGAATTGTTTTGAAAAACTTCATTGGCAGGTTAAATCGTAAGGTTACCTTACTTTAATACAATCGACTAACTGGTATTTGATTTTGAAAAAATCAATAGATTTAATGAATAATGGGCATAGAAATGCATTAAATATATTCAAATATGGTAGGTCCACGTTTGATGGCGCGTTGATGTTTGATTAAATTGTTTAATTTGTCTCACAACGGCACCCCATAACTATACTGATTTTGAATTTTTACATTTTTCAAATAGTGTATTTTAAATGTTTCATCCCAATACCATATTAATTTAAAAGAAGTATTAAGAACTAAATAAAGACGAGAAAATAAGAACTTTCAAACAGCAAACATAGTAGAAGATAGATATACGGTTTATAGTTCTAATCATAAGCATGCTATTCGCCTTGTCTCATTTAAATACTGGTTGTCTCGGGTTGTCTCATTTAAATGCTATTTTGAGTAGCTCTAATCCAGGGAAGGAAAGTTGTAATTCTGGCAAACACGCTTAACGAATTGCATTCGCTAAAGCTGGTGACGCCGACTTGAACGCCGTCAACAAAGATGGGGCCAACCGCTGTCACCCTATATTTAGATAGATATTTACTATTAAAATATACAGCTAATAATAATATTTATAAAATGTTGGATCTTACACTGCAAACAGCTTTTGATTGACCTTGGACGCAGAGCATGTTATTGTTGATCGGAATTTCATTATTGAATAAGGATTTACAAACTGCATTGCTAACCACATTGACAGTTGCTTTAAGCAACGGCGCATTTGTTGGGATTCCCGAGCCACTATATGTTTCGCCATTACCGGCAATTATGGCGCTCTTTCCTGCGTAAGTGTTGGTGGAGCCAGCGGCTGGAAGACGAGCAAGCGCGACATTTGAAATTGGATTTCGTAGGAGAATCAACGCTACATCAAAATCCTAGTTGCATTCAGGAGATATAAAAATTGTTCAAATCAACAATACATGTTTCGAGACCTGTGTAAAAGCATGCATAAATGTAGGTGTTTACCGCGTAAGCTCCATTTGGGATGGATATAGTTTTATATTGGGGGTGAATTACGAATTTTTTCGCATACTCAACTTGAGCACCCCCATCACCGCCATGTGTTCTTAGGGAGTTGGCAACCACTGCAATCGAATTAGAAGCGTCGATACGTTTCCTTCAAGCAATTGCGGAGGAAATTATTATAACCCTCACTAGTAATTATTATTAAAGATGAACATTGCATGGTCCGAGTATAACCTCAGTTAATGTGCTAAATTTAGCCATTTAAAATTTGCCTTTACGGCACACTTACCCTTCTAAGCAATGGCCCGCTGTTAATACATGAGTAGGACTAATTAAAGTTCCACCACAGAAAAAGTAACCTCTAGAGATCAAGTTAACCTATTTTGGGATTTTAAAAAATAAAAATCGGAAAAAGCTTAAAAATATAAGCCTCCTAGTAAATGGACTACGTTCATTAGGCCTATAATATAAAGTTCACCTTATAAGGGAATTCTCCTTTGGCAGCAGCAGTTCCACCAACAATTTGGTCAACTTCCTCTTCGTCGTCAGTGGCATTCCTGATAGCGCGCATAGAAAATTCCTTCATGCCTATATATATAATTATATATATATCAAAAGTCTCATATAGAAAACTTAACTCGACCAAAATTTGGAATTTGGAGCAGCGATTAAACAAACGCTTATGATTAAACCGAAGTTTAATATACCATTGAGTGAATCGATGCTCGGGATGGAATTTGAATAAACGAAGCCAAAAAGGCAACACGCAAAGAAAACCTATTAGTTTACAGAAAAGAACAAGTTTGGGGTTATAAGAATAATAATAAGTAGAAATGTATCATCATCATACAAAAAACGTCATGTATAGACGAGATATAAGCCCACTGACATTTAAAGTTAATTAAAAAATATACAATACATACCCGAAAGGCGATGCTCATCATCCTTGAAGATTACGGAAGGATCTTTGAGGAATCAGTGTGTCGGTGTGCAGTGATAATCTCTCGACCAAGCAGGACGCTTTTATACAACGAAATCATCCATGCTTTCTAGGTCTAACAACGCCACCAACGCTAGCGTATGCGGAAAAAGAGAGGGTGGTCTGGTGTCCTCGAAAATGTGTGTTGTGTCAATATAATTTTGAAAGTAAATCGGAAGCAGATGTAAAATTAAAACCCATATCTCACTTCATTTAATAGCTATGACTCACTTTAAACAGGTGGCATAAAACATGCTTCGAGTATAGTCAGAAGTATGTCGCGGTTTGTAGTCAGTACTGACTACTAAATGACGTGATTTAAAATAGACTTAGAAGTTAGAATGCAAGTTCATATTTTGAAGATTGAGCCTACGTACGTAGGCTACATAACGTGTCAAAAGGCAAAAAATTTCATGTTTCGCCTGTTAGGCCTAATAAAGCACACGAAAGGGTATTTTTCTTGAAGCATTAAGCCTACTGTTTGAAACAAAAAGTTATCAACTTTCAAATTGATAAATCAACCCAATCTATAACATGCCTGTGAATTATTCATAATTTCAAGTTCAAGAGCAAAAATATTTTTAAGGGAAACTGTAAAGTCGTATAACACCAACTCGGACTCCTTGACTCATCGCGGACTGCTTGTTTAAGTTCAAACTCCCCTAGGCACACAGAAATTCGTAAATCAAAATTGTTTTCAGCAATTCAAAGTGTTGTATTTCTTGATATTACATCTTGAAATAGGCTACAGTTCAGCAAAAAATCAAATGAAAACACTGCTTGACACCCACCGGTGAGCTGTCATTTAAAAAAAGAACATGAATGCCAAATAAAAGAGACCAAAGATGAGGAAACTTTAACCGAATGTTATATGGCCACCTTAAAGTGCATATATGAAATTTCCAGACATGAAAGGATAACCTAAATTGTAGGCTGAGCCAAAGTTGTTGTTGGTCTTTGGCTCTCTGAATGTGATACTTCCTGATCCTGATCCCACAGGATCACTGAGTAGCTTTTCTATCTTCTTGATTGGTATTAACTCGTGTATTATTGCTTCAGGTCTCAACTCGAGTGTTTCAACTCTTTCAAGTTCTGTTGCTGGTTCTGAATTCGCGCGAATCTTTGCTTGTTGATCTGGTTCCTGCAGCTTTGCCTTGTTTCCTGACACGATTTCCGTTCGTCGTGTTGTAGTAGCAGCGGCAATTTGATCAGATTCGACCACGACGGCAGTTGCTTTCACTCGATAACCCCTGGCGTCGGCTTCGTAAGTCACTTTCTGCTTCTTTCCTCGCGAATCGAAGAAACTGTATTGTAAACATGAATAAGTTATTAGATTGAATCATTACATACCGTCATATCTCGCTTTCTCCTCATTATTGAGGACACACTTTCGAGAAACAAAGCGTTTTGTCTCATCAATCAATAGGAGAAAAGAGTTCAAAACGAAACAACAACAAAAAATAGTTTGAACGATCAGTTGTAAGATGGCACTTGCGTGTAGAAGCCTTTCACGGATTTTCCCGGTTCACCGGATTGGACGTGTCTTCCTGCTGGGCCGTCATACAAAACGGTGTAGTTGCTTCCAAGATCAGAGAATGTCGTGTCTACCGGGTTTTTGGCCGGCGGCAAAGGAACCGATGCTGCCGCCACCACAAGACAAGCGAAGGCCACTAGCTAAAATACAAGGGGAAAAAATGATGGTACTCACGCTCGAAGTGAAAGGTGAAAGGAAAATTGCGCTACAAGACACAGCACTTACCTTACTAGCCATCATCTTTGTATTTCCAGGCGGATATGTAGATGCTACTGCCGCGAAATCGCACTCTAGACTGACTCTAGTCGAATCTTTTTCTTTCGACTATATACGCAGTATAGTTGAACAGTTTCAATGCCGCATGAAAGTCTTTGTACTTTCATTTATTGTACCAGTCCTACCTGAAAGTCGAACAGGTGTAGCATCCTGTTTATAGTCTTTTGTTCAATCCCACTCGGAATTAGTAAGCCACTAAACCGGAAAAGAAAGAGATCGATTCGTGTTTTCTAATTTCATTCAAACATTCCTAGTGCTTGGATATCGGGTTTCTACAATACCTTTTCGTTCCACACGAGTTCCCTATCCGGCTAAGGAGTTACGGCATTTGAATGCTGCTATGTGTGGTCTGGAGGTGTGTAAAATTGTATTAAGTCATCAAGTCGCCGTAAGTTATTATTCAAATCCGGTTTTTATTGCGATTGAAAGAATTTTCAGTGACGCCCAAAGGTGAGGAAGAACAAGACAATCAAAGACAATCAATTGGGTAGTTTTGATGATGGCAGAAAACACAAGATTACATTGGTCGAAATAGAGATGTAGCAATCATTTTTCTTATGATTTATAGACCATAAACGTAATTGCTTCCATACGGATAGCCTATGTCATAGCCGTAAGCGTAGGGGTAAGGTGAATAGCGATAGGCGGGTCGGGCGTACGGGAGGGATCCTGTAAAATAAGATGGGTCGTAGTAAGGTGTAGGGAGGGATAGGGCGATAAATTTTGGTTCCACATTAATGGGTTTTGGCTCAGCTTCGCTCACTGCTACAGCTTCGGCAACAACACTGACAGTTCCAACGACCGGATCGGCAGCGGGAGCTGGTTCGGCCACGACAGCAATCTCTGCTACGGGCTCACTCGGATCTTCGATAGCTGCGATTACAGGTGCGGTTTCCGGAACGGCTCCAATTACAATAGGCGCAATTTCTTCTGCGACTGGCTCTGCTGCTACTTCGGCGACGGCTGCTGGGGCCTGGTCTACCTCAGCAGCTGGAACCGGTTCGGCAGCGACTTCAACAGCCGGAACAACTACTTCGGCCGGATCGGATGAAACTTCGGGGACGGAAACTGCTTCTGGTACCACATCAGGCTCTGGCACAGCTGCGACAGGTGCCACAACAGCGACCGTTTCATCAGCGGCAGGCTCAGGTGCAGGCTCTGGGACAACTACGACGGGTTCCGATGCTACTACAGCAGCCGATTCATCAGCGGCAGGTTCAGCGGCGGGAGCTGGGACCACTGCAACAGGTTCCGGTGCTACAACAGCGACTGGCTCAGCGGCAGGCTCAGAAGCAGGTTCTGGGACAACTGCGACAGATTCTGGTGCTACCACAGCGGCCGTTTCATCAGCGGCAGGCTCAGCGGCGGGCACTGGGACAACGCCGACGGGCTCGGCAACAACAGGAGAAACTACTTCGGCCAAAACAATTTTTTCCTCTGCAGGTTTAATGCGATAGCCATTCTCGTCAGCTACGTAGTCGACACGTTGGGTTCTTCCTTCAGAGTCGTAAAACCTAGAATGTTTCCATAGTCAAATTTAAAAGCGCCGTTGGAGATGTAGAACGACGCTTTACGTACATAAAAGATCCTTGAACGGCCTTGCCCGGTTGGCCCATCTGATAATGACTGTGACTGCCCGGAGCTTCGTAATTAAAGACGTAGCCTGGCGCATCATCCAGAGAACGGACTCCGACAATAGCAGGGACGACGGGTAGGTGGTCACCTCTTGCGCGGTATCCATTTTCGTCGGCTTCGTACATCGTTTTGTATTCCATTTGTCCGTCTAGACTTCGCGATCTAATAAATTCCCAGTCAAAATATTACAAATTCAGTTTTACATGAATAACAAACGTTGGTAGAGTTGCGATAAAGCACTTACGTGTAGTAACCAGAGACAGCTTTGCCTGGCTCGCCCATCTGTACATGACGGCCTTCCGGTCCGTCGATGTTAATGGTGTACTGGGTGTTTGTGGGGGCAGACGCTACCGTCATAACGACGCAAATCAGAACCACCTGGTGTGAATGACAAATTTAGAAACGATCTCTTTTTTACCGACATAATGCTGGTTTCGAACTTACTGCCCGAATCATCTTCGCTTTTTTTTCTGGCCTGGTTCTAGATGTGTCTCTTCCACAAGTTGCGAGTCTCTGGTCCATGGCAAACGATTTGTCCGCCCTTTTATACCGTCCACTGATTTGGTCTGTCGCTTCCCAATAGAGAGTGAAATAGGAAGAATAGAAGAAAAGAATAAAGGAACACTCTGGATGGACATTGGAGGAGAAAATGTAGGAAGAATGTTAAAAAGGCAGCTGACCACACCTACGCGGACAGGTGGACGCAACCCGGGGTGGCCCTGCAGCAATCCACCCCGTAAAGTAGACGCGCATTTATTTACTGTGTTACCACCATCAACAGTCTTTTGTTGTGCTATATCACTGCTATTTTCTGTAACGAAAACCTCAAGGTCGACGGCGTCGTCCTCATTTCAATTTCAGGATACCTGAAGGTTTCTACTCCAATTAAAGTATTACCTTTATTAATCTTCTCTCCGGCATCAACAGAATTTCGAAACTATCTGATTATTTAAATTTTGGTACTGATCGTTTTTGGGACGATCGAAAGTAGAAATTTTAATTTGGACGACCTCCGCGCCGTCCTTATTAATTACAATTGCAGAGTACTTGAAGGTTCTTTCTTATTACCGGTACTTATTCTATTCAAACTACAGAGACATCTTTTTATCGTATATCTGATATTGTCCCTGGCATCCGAAGAATAACAAAAAAACAAAGCCAACTTATTATTCAAATTTTGATTGTATTTTTGATTTTTCTGGACGTATCAAAAGAAAACGTTCAGGGTTGTTGGGTGGCGAGAAACGAAACAAGATGATCAAAGACAAAAGAATCGGGTAGTTGGATGGATGAAAATAAACATCAGCAGAAAAAAGCATCAGTCTGGCCAGTTTTCATTTTACGATCTTAGATGGTGTAAAAGTAATTTCCTCCGGTGTAAGGATAGCCGAAACCATAGTTGTAAGGGTAGGGTGAATAGTGGAATGCAGGCTGGGCGTAAGGGAGGGATCCTCTGAAATAAGCGAAGCCGGGATGAGGGACGGACACAGCGACGAACTTGGGTTGAACGGCAGGTGAGTCGGATTGCGGTTTAACTTCAGTTTCAACCACAGGGTCGACTTTGTCAGCGACGGCGACCGGGACGGGATCAGCTGCAGGGACGACGGCGGTTTCTGGGACGGGCTCAGCAACAACGACGGGCTCAGCAGCAACGACTGGCTCTTCGGCGGCGACGACGGGTTCTACGGCGACGACGGTTGGCACAGATTCATCAGTAAGGTCGCCAGCACGTTCAATTTGATACATATTAAAGTAAACTTCACTAGGCCGACCTCTGGCGACTACAACAGCAGCAGCCACAGGCTCAGCTGGGGCCGGCTCGGCAGCAACTTCGGTGGCTACGACTGGCTCCGCAGCGACTGGAACTACTTCAACGACTGGAACAACTTCGGCGACTGGGGCCGGCTCTGCTGCTTTGACGACTACAGCGTCGGTTCCGGTGGAGATCTCGGGTTTCGGCTCTGCAGGTTTAACGCGGTAGCCGTTCTCGTCAGCCTCGTAGTCAACGCGTTGCGATCTTCCTTGAGCGTCGTAATACCTGTATCGGTACAATGAATTTGAATTGTAAATTCGAAGTAACACAACTATAATGTGGACAAAACATTATACGAACATGAAAGATCCTTGAACGGCCTTGCCCGCTTCGCCCATCTGGTAGTGACTGTGACTTCCAGCGGCGTCGTAATTGAAAATGTAGCTCGGTGCTTCTCCCGAACGGGCTTTAGGATCAGGTAGGGTAGAAGAAGACAAATGGTCGCCCCTAACGCGGAATCCCTTGTCGTCAGCCTCGTACATGGTTTTGTATTCCATTAGGCCGTCAAGACTCCGCGATCTTCATTCGTCATTCGCACAAACTAGTTAGCCTATTTTGCCTTTTTTCTATTTTACAGAATTAAAGTAAACTCACGTAAAATAACCGGATACAGCTTTGCCCGGTTCTCCCATCTGAACGTGACGACCCTCTGGTCCATCGACGTTGATCGTGTATAAGGGATCAGTTGGGGCGGACGCCGCCATCGCAAGCGCACCAATCAAAATTATCTATTCAACAATTTTTCACATTAAATCAACTCATGGTAAAATTCTATATTTAAATGTGCCAAAACTTACTACTGAAATCATTCTAACGTCTGCTGAAAGCTATCACTGCCGATACTGATGTGTAGTTATCCTATCGACAAGACGAGAGCTTCTGATCTTTAGCGAACCATTTGCTCGGTTTTTATACTGCCTGCGAACTTAGTCTTTGCTATCATTTTATCAAAAAAAGAAAAGTAAAAGCAATAGGTTAGAAAAAAAAGAGTCACAAAATCGCGCTCTAGATGGGCAGAAGAGGATGCAGAGCTTTAAAAGATGTAGAAACAGCCAAAGGCCTCTCCTTCTGGATCCAATCCAGTACCCCAGCAACAACCCACCCTGATATATAGACCCACATTTGTTTTCTATGTTGCACCAGTGGCCGTCTTTTACTGTCGTTATTTATCTAAACTTTTTTTCTTCAACGAAAACCCCAAGGTCAGCAGCGGCTTGGCCATCCGCCGCTCGTGGCTCGAATCGTCTTCCGCATAATAATGAGTCCCTCCTCTCTATCTACTCTGTCCAAGTTCTTGTGCTGATCAGCTCTGATACCTTTTAAATAATTGCTGTTCTTTTCTTAGTCAGCACCGTCGTTCTTTCCTAAGACAAAAAAAAAATATAATAACTCGAAACCAAAGCGGATGTTTCGTGAGAATTACAACGAAATTCCGGTCCTCGATTTCACGATATTCCTAAAAAGAGGTTCATCATGCCTTCACCAATTCTTGTAGTTCGGTTTCACGCTATTTTCATCCTTTTGATCGATATGGAAAAGCAAATTCGTCTAAAAAGAAACAAAAAAGAGAGAAAAAAGAAAAACTTATTTTTAAAATGTAAACGACCGGAACGACCTTCGCCGTTGTGCGTTAAGCGGCCGGACTCCTAGCCATCTCATTCCGCTCGATTTTGGTATAATACAAGTGGTAGCTGTTGCTTGATGACTGTTACAACCTTGACGCTCGACGAAACTTCTTCTTTAGACAAAGTTTTCCTACTTATCGCGAATTCATGAGGAAATAATGGATTCACGAATTCGAGGTGTGAATAACCGCAACTTAGTTTTTCCTTTGAATTTTGACGGACGGTCCTTTCCGTCCTTCATTTGGAGATTTCGCACGGTTGTCAATTTTAACAACCTCTTCTCGATTATTCTCGCTAGATTGGCCATCAACAATGTATTTCAGAGAATTATTAAGGTATTTTTATACATCTAAAAAAAGAGAGAAAAAAGTAGTAACTTAAAAAAGCCATTTATGGTTAGGAATTCATTGCGCAACAGCAGCCCATCGGCCTTTGACACGAGTTACAAATGGATGGGGAGCCTACCAAAGTGCTACGGGAGACCCGGCGATATCGGAGGACCCATCATTCCCGACAACCCTTTTAAAATGCACCAGCCAAGTTGACAAATTTTTACGACGTGTCTTTTTTATTTAAATATTAAGCATGGTGGGCCGTCATTCCAGAAAATTCTTCGACTTTGACGATCACAAGAACGTATCAACTGTTGTCATCGTCCGTCTACCTACAAAAGGATAACGAAGCGACGATGACTTTAAAAGGTGCGTCGTCCACAGCATGCCTATTTATGATTGCCCTCCGAAGCACACACACAAAACTCGAGGTAATAACAATAATTGAACAATTTGAAACACCTTTTTCGGGTTGGCGGCTTATTTCGCGCAAGCTGCTTGTTTAAGAAATGTTTTTCCCCCTAAAGCGCGTGGCCAACACCTTATTAGTATTCTCCACGGCGTCTTGCTGGGCACAGCTCCCCATCTTCCCCGGCTGAAGATATGGAAATCAACATCAGCCGCCGCGCAGTCAAGAGCCGGCGGACGAGAGGGAAACGACCTTGTTGCATCGCGTAGCTTCACCTGTCCAGAACAAGTATTGACGCGATCTGTTTGGCTGTCGTTTTGTCTCTGCCGCTGGCTCATTCCTCGTCATCAACATTTCGAAAGGTAAAAATTTGGCCGATAAGTAAAAAGCGAAATAAGTGACGAACCAGTTTTATAATCGCGCTTCAAACGCTGTGCTAATCTTGATAATCAATTCCGTGTCAATTCTCGGTCAAGGTAAGAGCCGTTTTTCTCTGTTTGTGTCGGCAAGTCAAGAGTCAATTCAGTTCGTTCACCCAGCTGACGTAGTGTTGACCAGTTGGTGAACTGACTCTGCCGGCAGCCACAAAAATTGTTCCCTGTATCTCTCAACTCCCCATCGCATTTTAACTTTCATACAAAATCCAGGTGCGCTGTGGGAAAAACGACCAGTCTCTTTGACCCTGCCCTTCACTCAAGAGTGTCAAAAGCACCAAGAAAATGATTCCTGTTGCGGTGGGTTACTTCGCTTTTTCCCATTGTCAAAATGCACACCTTGAAATATTTCATTACTAAATTATTCACTATATTACAGTTGCTCGTGGTGAGCTGTTTGTGCGCCTTCTCCAATGCTCTTCCGCTTCCGGAAACTCCGTCGCAAGTCATCTTGGACTACAAGACCGATACGCACGCTCGTCATGAGGAAGGCCAACCGGGAGTGAATGTTCGCGGTTCCTACCGGTTAGTTATCGAAGCATATCTTTTAGTCTGAGTAGATTTGTCACTATAAAATTCAATTCTAAAGATGGCTAAGCGGTGACAAGGTTTACAAAGTGGATTACACGGCCGACGAAGCTGGATACAAACCCGTCATGACTATTGAATCGGCTCCCGAAGCAGAAATTCAACCCGAGCCAATTTTGAAGCCGATCGTCCAACCGTCTGGTAATATAAAGAAAGATGAGCCGGAATTGAAACCCAGCATTCAACACTCCGACAGCCCAAAACCGATTGCGCAGCAAGACAGTAAACCGGAACCTCAACCTGTACCTGAAATGATTGCCCAGCCATACGCCAGTGACAGTCAGGTGACTAATTTTGAGTTGGGAGATTTGGAGCAAGTGATCGAAGATGACGCCGTCGTCATCAACATTCCCGTTGCCGCTCCAGCCGTTGTCAACGAACCTGTTGAGATCATCACTCCGGAAAATGTGCCTCGTCCGGATGAAATTTACACGGACGATGCTGTCATTATCGATGCTATTTTAGCAGCTGTCGATGCCCAAGAAGATGTCAGTCAAAATGAAAGCGGCGCTGTTAAAGTTGTTGAAGGAGATCAAGGCGATGGTTCCGATTTCATTAACACGCTCTTGCGTCAAGTCATGGAAGAACTCAGCCAAAGACAAGCAGCAGAACGTGAAGCAGAGTATCGTAAACAGCTTGAAGAAGCCGGCCTGATTGGAGAAGAAGAAGACAATCCTGCGTACCAAACAGGTGAATTATCCCCAATTGAAATTGATGATGGTTCGATTGCGGCCGAGGATTACGAAAAATTAGCCGCCGCCCAATACTACGGACAGATCGGACATCAAGTCGATTCCCCCAGCGCACCAGCGCAAGTTGCAAACCCAGCCAACAAGGAGCTAAATTATAGCGAAGACGAAGCGTACGTCCAACAAGTATACGAATACCTTCAGCAACTCAGACGATACAAGGAAGGCCAACGGCGAAAACAAGGCAACTTTCAAGACGACATATATGAAGTGCATGGACAGCCCATCGATGAACAGGAATACTGGCGCATCCTTATGGAGTACTACTTGGAGGAAAAATTCAGACAAGAAATGATTGCGCAACACAAACACAACTCCAAGTTTGACTCGGGAAACGATGAGACCGGCCAACTCCGACAACAAGCAGGTATTCCGCAAGACAGCTTTCTCCACACGAGTTGCCGACGTATTTTGGCAATGGTCCAGCAGCAACTTCAGCAGCAATTTTTGAATTCGCTTACTCCTCCTGCTGTTCCTCCCAGCACATAAGCTATATGATTAACTGATGGCGTAAGTCTTAATGTTCTTCTGTCAGGACTTTTTCTATTTTTAATGAAATTTCTTCCCAGTGCTCTTGGAAAAACGAAGAAGGCGAGGCGTTCGATGTGATTGTTATTGACGATTCCTTTTTTGCTCTTATTTATTGTATCGATTTTTTTGTTGTGAAACTGAAACATGCAAACTTGGCTTACGAGGGAGCAACGACCAGCTGGTTTAAATACAGTTAGAACTTTTCAAGAAACGAAACCTGATTGACAACTTTGCCATTTACGAAGTGAAACAGGACGGCAGTCTGCAGTCTTCGACTTTTCGGCGTCCGTCCGCCTACATTCCTTAACCGTAACGCGATCGCTGTGATGGAAAAATTAATGGATCTTCGAAATGTGAAAAGAGATGGTACATTGCGTAATAAGTGTCCTTGAAAAGAAGAGGCATGTCTTCCGCGCCGAGATCACCTTGAACGAGGGTACAGCTCTGCGTCATTCGGTCGTTTACAAAGTTTTCGGTTATGGTAAAGGCATTCATCATTTCCTTTCGATGACCCTCTACAGATAGGAATTTTTTGGTGCCTTTTGAAGTCATGGGAATCGCTACGGTTTCCTATTCAAATTTCAAGATTATATCGTATTGGACGAGTTGAGAATAGCTTCGGTGACACCAGGAAGGATAGCTTCTTGTTTTACACCACGTCGTTCGAATCTAGAAACCGGATTTTGGCAACCTTAACTTGTTTTTTTTTCGGACGTTTTCTTATTGGGGTTCACGAGTTGAGACTTTTATTACGGTCAGCTCGAGTTATGCGTCGCTTAACTAAAGATAGAAAAGACCAAGCGAGTGCGACTTTGTCGAGGCTTCCGGCGGAGAAGATAGCTGATCAACGCTGACCTTGAGGCCGGAAGATGCGTTGCCCTTTCGCTTATTCGCCTCGAGACAGCAATCAAATGTCAGAGATCAGGCGTTTAACAACAAAGAAATTCAACAATGTGTATGTGTTTCTGAGAAATATGTTAAAGCTCTAAATGGAAATTGGTACTAACTAGCGTCATGGCACTAGATACGAGATTGAACTGAGAATTCAACAGCGCTCAACACACATGGCGACTCCCATGCCACCACCGACGCAAAGCGCAGCAACTCCTCTTTGTGCTTGCCGGTCGGCCATTGAGTGAAGTAATGAAACGAGAACTCTGGCGCCGGATGCTCCAACCGGATGACCGAGTGCAATCGCACCACCGTTCACGTTGCATTTGTTCGGATCGATTCCCAGTTGATTGAGCACGGCTACTGCTTGAGCGGCGAAAGCTTCGTTCAGCTCGAACAAATCGACACTATCTAACGTCCATTCAGCTTTGGCGACGGCTTCACGGACGGCATGGACTGGGCCTAATCCCATAAGCGAGGGATCGAGGCCTATTTGACTGTAGGAGACGACTCGGGCCAGAGGTTTCAGAGAGCGTTTTTCTAATTCAGATGCCGAAACTAGAACAAGGGCCGCAGCGCCGTCATTCAGACCAGAAGAGTTGCCCGCTGTTACTGTACCATCCTACAAAACCAAAAGATTTAAAGAGAAAGAATGCGATAGGAACGTTTAACGATGCATACAGTTGAAAAAGCTGGTCGAAGTTTTGACAAGGACGCCACAGTAGTCTCTGGCCTCGGGAATTCGTCTTCGCTCACCACCGTTTCACCCTTGCGATCCTTGACTGTGACTGGTACAATTTCCGTCTCATATTTATTACTCTTTCTGGCCTCCTCCGTTCGCTGCTGTGACTGCATGGCATATTCATCTTGTTGTTGACGAGAAATTTGGCATTCTTTGGCAACATTTTCAGCTAGATAAAACAACTGTAAGTTTCTTGTTGGTTTACCTAAATTTAAATTACATGTCTGCAATTACCTGTAACTCCCATATGATAATGGTTGAAAGCATCAGTGAGGCCATCATGAATCATGGTATCGTTTAATGTTCCGTTGCCCATTTTAATTCCTGGCCTCATGAGGATGGCATGTGGAACACGGCTCATGGACTCTTGCCCTCCACATACTACTACTGATGAGGTACCTAGTTGTATGGACTGAGAAGCTAACATGACTGCCCTAGTTGGATAAATTTGAAAAATTTTTTTTAGCATTTTATGAAAGTTTTGATTAATCTTAGGAATATTCTCACTTCAAACCAGAACCACATAACATATTGACTGTATAGGCTGGCACCGTATATGGCACTCCTGCATTGCAGGCAGCTTGGCGGGCTGGATTCTGTCCCTCCAGAGCAGTTAGAATCTAATAAAACAAACAGTTTTAGGTGTTTTTTAAAAGGGGGTTGGACTATTGGTAAAGTTAAGATATTAACCTGGCCCATAATGACTTCAGAAACTTCATCTGGCTTGATTGAAGCTCTTTTGAGGGCCTCTTGGATAGCAAATGTACCCAATTCACTTGCCCGGAAAGACGAAAGTTTACCGCAAAAGGACCCTAAATTTAATAAAAAGAAATTGGTAAACAACCTTGGTAATTTTTCCTTAATTTGAGCATTTTGAATAGAAAATTTATTTTACCAATAGGGGTTCTTGTGGCACTCACAATATATACATCCACCGGTTTCATTTTGTTCGATAAAACGAAAAGGCAGGAAGGAAAACGGAACGTGTTCGTCTGCTTTTTCAAGTGTCATTCATTCCTTCTTTGCACGCGCTTTTATACTCGACCACTAGATGGGTATCTCTGTAGGTCGGAAGGCCCCCAATCTTGTTTTGCAAGATGAATCGCGTGGTTCAAAGAAATCGAGATGGAAGTCCATGAGATCACAGTTCATTGTTCCCGTTTTAAATAGTTTCGATTATCGGGCTCATCTTCTGTTATTGCGCTAGCTACAAGTTGAACGGAGTGTATATATTTCGGAGTAAAATGGAGGCAAATGACGGCTCATCATACACCGCCGTCGCTGAGTCAAAAGACTTTTTTTTATTTGCTATAAGCATGTGATCAAATCTCAACTTTGTTATTCTAGTTGACGTTATGGGACTCCAATTTTCCGGTAAGTTATTTCATCTAACTTTCTTAGAAACCAGATTGAAAAGACTTGATCTTCACTCAAGGTTTTGTACTTGAAATAGGTCAAGTATATATTTGGAAACAGAATATCAAACTTAAATGGCTTTGGTAGTTGAACTAGAACCTCTAGTCGAGAGGTAATTTAAATATACTGTATGCGTATCTTAAAAAAATGTAGCATTAAATGGAGATCAGTGTCAAGGGTATTTTTTTATCAATGTTAAAAGAAATACTTGAAATGTCATATTACGAAACAAGGACATTTTTGAACGTGTATCGCGTACTCGATCACGTACCTAATTCGGGTGACAAACATTTTACAATCGTGTGTTCCCCTTTTCACCCATAGCTGTTTGATATACATGCTTGCTGAGTATACAAGAGACAAAATCCGTAACTTTCGGTAGATTTTGCTTCACCTCCATCGGTAATTGTAGCTGATTGCTCCCCCGAGTCCGTGTGAAAACGAAGTTCAAAAGGCCTTGAATAGCCTAAACGAAACAATTACATTTAACGTGTAGAAGAAAAAGCGAAGGGTGGGAGAGATAATTGAACATGTCTTACTGTACACAGGAGTATTGGCTGTAATTAGGGCGTCTGCACCCAGGGCGTTGAAAGAAACACCGCAAAATCTATTAACGCAAGGTTTTAAGGCTGCCGGTGTACTTGTTGATAGGTAAGTGCTTTTAATGCGATCTGATGCGCACGGTATTTGCAGCCAATCAGTTGTACAACCTAGCGACGTTCCATCCGTTATAGCTGTTTCGCTTACTGTTGCCCCATCAACACCTTCACCAGAGATAGCAAAGGCCGGCTCCCCGCCTGTGTTTGTGCAGGCTGCATATTTCACTCCACAGAAACCCTATTAAATTTAAAGGCAATTAACAATTTGATAGGTAGCGCTGGATATTTTTTAGAAGGCAGACCGAATTCGCTCTAATGCAAATGGTGTAATCTTGATTTGCTAAATGTTGCACCAATGGAGTTTTTGCGTATTGATAGTTAAAAGAAGTGATGGTCCCTGTTGGTTCCGTGAAGTATTGGAGGCAGTTTTCCTGAGCTAGAAATGTTACGTGCTGTAATAACCATAGTATAACTGAAAACAAATGACACGAACCAATGTAATTTACTCCACAAGGAATGTGGGTAATTCGGATATTCCACGTTCTTTTAGTTGTCGATCCGGATAAAATCATGTTGAGAGAGATAGTATTCTGGCTCGACGCAACATTTAGATAAACTGTTGTTCAGACTATTTTAAATTTTTGGATTTTTGGATAAATGCATAATATCTTGAGCTATTACTGTGTTGATTGGCGTTTTGACCGCAGATAACTGGAACAGAATTTGTTTGTCCACTAACCATGAAAATGTCTGTTAGACATTGGCCTGCCGTGGTACTAGAAGTCGAATCGGGTTGCGCTATATCAAAGGCGATAAAGTCCAGTCTGTAAGCGTGTCAGACTGTCAGTCAGTTACATTTGAATAAAAAACACTACATTAATTAGAGACCGTAACTGACAAATGTCGGGGGTATTCTTCGTAACGTGCAGGGAACATAATCCTGCATTGGAATAAGTATTATTGAAGCCGGGATTCGTCCAATATGTACTGTTAATTTGAGCTGATAATCCACAACTTGAGACATTCACTGCCAACAAGGAGAAAAACTTAATTTTTAAAATTTTAATGAAGAGTTTTTGTTAATCTGTCATACCAACACAGCATACTCCGAACCCTGAAGCGCAAGATCCAAACGCTGTACCCCCGTGTTTGGCGCATTCGGTTGTTGTATAGCAGGTGCCATTGTAACCATTACTGGCGGTACATTCAGAATTTACGAAACGAACGATAGTGAAGAGAGACAAAACTTTAGAAAAAAGACAAACAAAGTTTGAAAGTTGAATAATTTTAATTAGTTTTGAAGTGGAATACATTTAGCTCGGCGATACGCAGAATTATTGACGTTTACAGACAAGTCCCTAAGTTGATTCTTACTAGCTACTTCACGAGTAAAGTAGAGAACTAAGAGGGAGAAAAACATAATACGAAAGCTTTTCATTTTGCCCATAATAATGTGTGAACTCGGCAGTTTGTGTGAGATAAGCTGAGAAAAAAACTAGAATTTACGAACGTTCAAGATGAATTTTAGGAAACGGAATTTCTTGCGATTTTTTCAGGTACACGCGCAAATGTCACTGAGCAGCTTGATTCGACTACCGTCTTATATAGAAAACATCCGGAACTATAGGAAGGAAGGAAGCCCACTGAATTGAACAAAGCATCTGTGGATTGTTGAGTTGAACTACCTCGCAATCGGAGGTATTGTCTAATCTTTTATAGGTAAAGTTATTGAACGGAAGTTACAGTCACTGTCGTAAATGTTCGCTTTGTTTATTGTTAACCACCAAATAAGTGGTATTCTTGAACCTCTATCATATATAAGGGTTATGGGGAACGACGATCCGTTAGATCATATTTTCTGGTTGGTTGCTTGTATAAAAACGAACTTTTACTTTTAAACCGTTATCGTCTTATCGCCCAATCGAAATCTCATTGTGTTCGTAAGTTTGTATTTACATTTAATTGCGACAAAATAAGTATAGCAGCTTGAAGTGCATCAACGAGCGTGACTTTCCGGAAGGCGAAACGAAAAATACCTTCAGTAGTTTTCTCTTCCTGGCGCTCCTTTACTCTTATTGTTGAATAGATGACTACTATGTGTCTAGATAAATGTTAGTAAATTGCAGTGAGATGCGAAGTTTAATAGACACTTGATCTTTCCAGCTGAACCATTTCACGCTTAGTACAATAGAAGCAAAAGGGATATCCTTGCGACAAGTTTATTCGAAAGATTAAAGATTTGAATATCCTGTTTGCGATAATATTTCGAATGTTCCTGTCGTCTACCGGGTTCATCCAAGTTCATCCAATATTAGTTAATGCCTAACTTAAAATGACACTTGCAACTTATCACTTGCATCTTTTTTATTTATACCTTCCGATGCGAATCTGCGGGAACTAGTAGTAATTAAATAATGATAAGACGCTTAATTGACTTTGATTTTTTACAGTTTGTTTATTTTAAAATGGCGCAAAAACCACGTACACGTTGAAAAATTGCGTAGATAACAGCGGATAACAGTAACATACAAATACTTGGACTTTTACTTACAATTCCATTGTGGAAAAGAAGTGGACTTTTGCTATTGGATTTTTATTTTTAAAATTTCACTTTCCTTGTGCCCATCTTATTTCCATTAGTTCACCGCCAAAGCAGCTTTTGCATCTCGCGTCAGGAAACATAGAAGCTTTAAAAGCAGAACCGCCTTTTCCATATAAGTAGAATCCACATAAATTAATCAAATTTGTGACGGGTGATTTAATGAATAAATTTATTTGCGTCGCGACTTCTTACCCAAACTTGGGTTTGAGGAAGCGTCATCGTCACAACAGCTGCCTCCAAAAAATGTACAGGTACGGGCTCTGTAGTCATTGTTTGCCAGCAGTTTTCCAGAGCAAGAACCTTTTTCTGTCGTATTCTGCACTGAGCCGGAATAACAGTTATTGCCTGAAATATAGGTAAAAATTACATTTCACTCTGCCGAACTTGGATCTCTCATGTAATTTACAAAAGTCCGCGTCAGGATATGCTTTTGGATCAAAGACGGCCGGGTTTGCTGAATAGATACAAGAGAGATTATTCTGAAATCATTTTGGCTTACGAAAAAGGATTTTATGAGTAGGTCCTCACTTGTTGTTGTAGTTCCATCGCAGCATAATCCTCCTGCTTTGATGCAATTTTTAGAATTCACCCACCAATCTTGTTGCAATCCGATTTGAGTTCTGACTAATTTCCCTGTACATATCGCTTTAACGGCACCGTTATAACAACTATAGCATTTATCCATCGGTGCCATGGTTTTCGGATCATCACTTCCTATAAATTTATCAGATGCCTTTACACTAGTTTGTTTTGTTTTGGTGATTCCATGCCAATTTAGAACTCAATGGCGTTACCATTTCCAATTCCGTCCGTGTTAACACCACAGCAATCACCTCCCATTTCAATACATTCTTTTGCTGTTATGTAACGAGTAATTCCCAAGGTATCCAGCCTCTTACCTCGACAATTAGACCATACAGCTCGCCCTAAAAATTAAAAAATTTGGGGTAAGAAAAAAATATCAGTAGATAAATTTTTTCTGACCTTGATTCAGTGAAATAGGTTTCAGTTGAAGAATTTGTGCTTCAAGCGTGCCAATGATTGAAGTAATCATTATCGCTATTAGGCAAAGTTTAAGCACCTGGTGATTTTTTTTAGAACAGTTGTTTGCGATTAGAAAAAACTTGAAAACTTAATCCGCCACGCGTTCTTAATTACTTACTGCAATATTCATTTTTCGCTTTTATCCTATGGGTTGAATTGAAGAAGGTTACGCGGATATGTGTAACTTGCGTCGTTACACAAGAGGTTGCGTTCTTTTGACTAGTGCCGAGAATCTGATACTAGACGAGTGATTTCTCCGGCTTTTTATACCGGTTCGTTTTTCGGTCGCTTTCCACCAAGAGAAAAGTAAACAATCAATAAAAGAAAGGAACATATCTAGAAGAAATGATGATCATCGCTATTGACCAACCTTAAATTTTCGAGTCAGTTCATCATAGCTCTAGGCTGGACACGTCTTCTGAATTATAATGAACTTCCCTGTCCACCTTTCCTCTGTCTTTATTGGTAGCAAAACCAGTGCCAATTCCGTAAAATTGCGCAGTCAGCAGCATAAATTTAAACATTGCAACACTTAATAGGTCGTGACTCACATAAGCATGGCCGTGAGTATTCACGCCTATTCTGATTTGCTCCAACAAACGCAGTTTTTTTAAACTCAAGCACATAGGATCTAATGTTGCAAGTGCTTCTTTTCGGACTTTGGAGAACGATGCAACGCGTCGCTCCGTCCCGTTACACGCGCAGAATAAATAAAATTTAAGGGTCTCTAGTAGGTCATCGTGAGCTACTCGGCCTACTGCCCTACTCTATACAAACAAAGAATGTTTCGTAGGATTCTAGCTGTATAATTTAAACCTTAACTTTGTAACAAGTTATTTAAAGATTCATCGAATTCTTAAGATTCATTAATTCTTAAGAACATTGGGCCCAGAAATAAAAAGTTGCGCATTGCGAAGATAACTGACGTTTATTTCGTTTGCATACCTTCATTTCATGAGCTTAATTATGCTATATGGCCTCCACCGTGAATTTGTGCTGATGGTAATTGATTACTTCTGTATTACTCGGTAGCCGCTGTAACAGTTGTCACAAGCATCTTCTCTAAAATTGTAAGTCCAAGGATCGAAAGCTGAGCCACCTGTGTTGTAGTTACCCGGAGCAAAAGGTTGATAATGCTGTTATTAGCTTTATGTTCTTCCAATATTGCAACTTAAATATAGTTAATTGATTGAGACTTGCCGTTAGCGTCGTTGTCGCAGCAATTTCCATCGAACTGGGTACATGTCTTCGCCTTGTATTCAACACTGTCAACCAATGTTCCTTGGCAGAAAGCCGGTCCGCTAGCAGTTGTTTGAATACCACCGACGTAGCAGTTATTACAGTAGTAAGCATTAGGATATTTACGGGGATCGAAGATAGCGGGGTTACCTGTTAATGGTAAATCATACAAGATCTAGTCATTCTAATTTATATATTTTAAAAAGTAGAAGACCATACCGCTTGTTGCGTTTCCCATGCAACACATTCCGTACATGTCAATGCAACTTTTAGCCGTCACCCACGAACTCTTATCTCTTACAACTTTTTTTCTCAACAAGTTTCCTCCGCACGTCAGCTTAGTTCCGCTATCATAGCAAGTGTAGCAAAAATCATTGCGATCCATCGTTCTCGGGTCTTCGTGGGCTGCATGAATGTTAAAACAAGACCGGCACAGACTTATTTCACTTGTTTTATTTAAACTGTGGATAAGCTTTTTACGTGTACCTTCTTGGACGGAATTGTAGAATCCGCAGCATGTACCGCCCAAATCTACGCAATCTCCCGCTTTCATGTATGTATCTCTGGCGAGCGTGTCTAGCCTCATTCCATGGCAACGTCCAGGCTCTAAGCCTAATGTTAAGTATGAAAAATCACAAAAATGAAACTTACTCTTGCCAATAGTTTCTGGACATTTTTTTCAACTAACCCAACACAGTTGACTTTTCAAAGGTGAAAATAATTAGCGCTAACGCAACGATGTTCTGTAGCAGAAAGGAAAAACACGGAAAAACAGCACCGATATTAGAGAACATTTCAAGTACGTCTGAATTTTTAAATTTTATTAGGATAATTCGGAGTTTAGATTACTTACCAACAAGAAACGACTCATTTTGGGGTTGTTTAGTGTTGTCTTACAGAGATGGAATGGTTGTATCAGAATGCTAGTCATGTATTTTGTCCCTTATTTATATCGAAGCTTCTCAGTAGAAAACAGCGTAGGCGAGCATGTTTTCAAAAAAAACCTCTTACTTTCCCGCGCTTATAAGGTCTAATAACATAACAGATATTTACGAAACGTACTCCCCCATCTTTTTTAGCATCTGGTCCTAAGCTGTACCATTTTTAAATGGGTGATTACATTGGTGTTGTGTGTTCCACCCACTCTATAATTATACAAGAGGTTCAAGTCAACAATAGAAACCTGTATCTTAATTACACGAACGGGACAGTTTAGTGGGTAAGCGGTTATGGCATTTATGTTGAACTGGGGACTAAGGACAGTTACACTTGGTCAAATTCTGTGATAATTGAAAATAGGTGAGGGCATTATTTTGACCGCTTTTGTGGACTTTCCGCTCGTAACCAGGCTGTCCAAACATTCGTCTTTCCTTCGTGGGCGTCACAAGGCTATCCTAGTGCTTTAGCTAGCTCTGTTCTGCTGAGAATCAGTTAATTTCATTTGCACCTGGTCCTGGTCCTGGTCTCACATGTTTCATCCGTTGATAAACTTCCCGGTGTCCGCGTCCTGTTATGCAATACTGCAATAGACAGGGACTTCAATTTTAATAATCGCTGATTGGTACAATTTCTACAACTTCTGCATTCCCTTTTCTTTCAAACGGTTTCATCTTTTTGACGAACTTCATGTTTGTAGCGAATCTAACTAAAATTGTATTCTATTAATAGATCTAGACTATATGGTTGCTGATATAGCATGCCGATGATTGCATGCTAACATAACACCAAGTGAATTTTCTTGAACTCCCCACCGCAAGTCTTCCCTGCATTAAAAAACACTCTACTTCGACACAAGACCCCAGACACACTGTTGTGCGAACCAATGAGCATTATTATGCAAGCCCGGCGTGAGATCTCGCTAGAGAACTCAGGCTGGATGGGCCTTCCGATGCTGAGCCCCCCTTTAAAAACATCATTTTTTTTACGATTCGGTTTCCCGAACATCTTTATTCCCATCGAAACGATTCTTTTGCAATTTTATTTTTTAAATACTGTCACGGGCATTTCGGGTCTACTCGCTCACGGCGGCCTTGGTTACACGGCTTAGAAGCCAAACCCGACGCCGACTCTCTTTCTTAGACAAGTACGGACGCCGGGTCCGTCCTCACCGCCGGCAACTACACACTACACCTACTCCGGCGGTGTCCCAAAACCAACTCTCCAGTCTCTGTGACTACTCTTACCGAATAATAAGGTTTCAGACGTATTAGATACGTCTTGGAATAAGGAAAGGAAAGAAAGAGGGGAAGGATTAAACTCAATACGTGACAATACTATAATAACCAACCCTAGTTGGTAAATAAAAACAACAATAGATGAACATGAAAACGCGCTTATTTCATCTGCTTGTCTCCCTTCGTGTGCCGTAATATATAAGAGCTTGGGATTTTCCAGTTTCGCAATACGTCGCCATAAGTTCAAGGTAACGGAATTGCGTCTTTCAAGATTCTGCCAAAATAATTACTGTATAGCCTATCAACACCAACCGGTAGTCTGATTTTTTCTTCGAAAACAGTACGACCAAAATTTGTGATAAAACCTGAAAGGTTAATTTTGTAGTGCATTTTATTTTTATTGTCTGTGATTTGACGAAAGAAGAAAAATCCTTACAGTATACGGTATGCTAGTAAGGGTCACTCTTGTGCAACGTTTACATCATCGTCAAAGATAAAGAACTTAAGTTTAACACATTATTTACCACGGAATATTCAGTTGTATTTTCTTGTCTGCTTATTATCAAAGTATATCATTAAACGTTAGTTTAAAATGTGCCTACACGCGCTACTACTAACACAAGAGACAGCTCTAGCGTCGACATAGCAGTAAGGAAGTATAATGAAGCTATGATTTTAATAATTCGCAGAGCTTTTGGCCTCCTAAATTCGTTTAAGAATCGAGTTCTTTGTCGAAAAGGAACACGCCGAGACCGTCACCAACGCGAAGCAAGTTAGTGTGATGTTTGGCGAGCTTGTTGATAGTCTCCACCTGTTCCTTGAGGAAATGCTCTTCCAAGTAATCGCACAGATGAGGGTCGCTGTGGTTGCAAGCAACCTTGTGCAAGTCCAGCAACGACTATATCATCATAGAATTATGAATGGATATTATTTTCTAAATTCTAAATAAGAAAACGCCTCTGCTATACCTGGTTGACTTTCTTTTCCAAGTTTAGAACAAACTCGATGGCCGCAAGTGGTGTTGCCCATTCTGTCTCGGTTGGGCAACCAATATCACTAAAGACGACGCGGCCACCGCGCTCGTTCTGATATTTGATCAGCTTCTTAGCGTGTTCGTTTTCCTCTTCGGCAAAGTGTTTAAAATACTTGGAGAATCCCTTCAAAGCTACATCATCGCGATCGTAATAAGCAGCCTATTTAAGGGCAGAGAAGTAATTTCAAAAACTGCAGGAATTTCCTTGAAACAAATAAAATAAATTCAAAAAATACCAACCAGAGCCAGATATTGGTAGTAAGCGTTTAGCTCGATGTTGATCTGCTTGTTGACGAGAGCCTCAGTCTCTTCGTGGTAGTTTTGACGGCATTTGCTTACCATTTTAGACCAGTAATTTATATATTTTTTTTTTTTCAGAAAAGAGAATAGGAATAAAAGTCAATATGACTTATTATTTTGAGTAGAGGGAGGAGAGTCTGCTTGTTCACTCACTGGCGAAGCTTAACAGATTAAAGTTCTAAGCTTTCTTCCCTGGCTTATATACGCTACAGGTAAAAGTCGTCGCCATGGTTGCTGTTGGGCATTGTTTGGCCAGTTGCAGGTAAACAGAAACGTTTTGGTTGAACTCTCGATGTTGCTCAAAGGCCGGTTGCGATAGCAGTGCTATGTCCACGTGATAACGCATCATCTTGTGCGTGAACAACCAACGTCAGAATGGAAAATCTGCTTCCCTCGTAAATTGTCTACCGACTCTTTAATTGCAAGTCATTCTGTCTGTTGCAAGTCCCGCTTCTATGATTTTCCATTGTTCTCTTTGAAGCAACCGCTGCAGGCAACGTTTGTACTTGTTGACCTTGTCCATCCCGCAAAAAACATTAATTTTTATCTGTTTTACCTTTTTCAAATTTTAATTTGTTTATTCACATAAAATCAAAGTATAACGGTAGGAGTAGCCATGTCTGAAAACTTTTGTTATACCTTTTAAACCGATTTTCAAGTTTAAGATACGCAGTACTATTTGTAAGATCCCCGATGGAAAACAAAGTGCAATAACCCTTTGAAATTTTAAATAAATATTTGCAAAATATAACATATAGTTTACTTTACGGACATACGTACAAAAGTAAGCCGTAAAAGTTCAGACCGGAACGACGAGTGCCCGACGAGCGGATCATATAGCAATATACATAACCCGCATATCCGCATAACCCGTATATCACAAGTCCGACAGTCGTCGTTCTGGCCTGAATTTCTTTACACTATTTATCAAATCGTTTTAATTTCAAAAGCCTAAAATTGAAAGGAAATTTCCCGGAGGAATTCTGGTCGAAGGTAAAAACCTCTAGACGACCCTCTCTTCCCGCCAAACAGTTTTGAACCACTCTAACCTCGGGGACTCGTTCGACTAAACAAGAAATCTGAATATATTCATTTTTGGTTAAAAAATGATGGAATTCAACGTTCCACTGGGTACAATGTTAAAATGTAAGTTTAGAACTAACTGGGTCTTTGTGATTGCTAGAGAAATCGATTTCCCGATCGGGTGACGTAGTTGTGTTTAGCAAAAGAAAGTTTATGTTCGTCACTAATAGAGGCGCTAGGCGTAAATTTCAAATAAATTTGAGTAATTCGCTACATTTTCAAGTGTGTGACTCGATAATCAAGTCTTGATGTTTATTGCAAATATCACGAAGTACGTCAGAGTGAACGACGATACACTATGTGAACAAATTGTCTGAAATTTAAAACAGCAACAAACAATCGAATCCTTTTTGGCTTATTATTACCTGCTTCTACATCTTTTACCTCATTACCTGTATTTCTATTAATTAGTTGCCGCCAGGGAGCGTTGCTGCCTGTAGAGTATGGGTGGAGATTAGGAGCGGTTCGTCTGCTGCATGATAACAAGTGAGTGTGAAAGAGGAAATGTCAGTAATATGTCACGGGTAAGTTCAAGTATTTAGGGTATTTCTCACTGTTTTCTACTAGTCCACTGCTTCAAATTGTATATAATAATGTATTAGTCCAACTAAAAACTTAATTGTTTTTTATTCTGATAATTGATGACGGTAGTTTCCGTTCTCGAGAAACTGGGTTTCAGTGAAAACGAAATTCAATTGTTTTTGCTTAGTAATTGTTAAATTTATCATGTTTGGATTTAACAAGTATCAAAGCATTCTTTCAATACTGGTTTTCAGTAGTAATGGAAATTACATGCTTTGTTATTAATATAGTTGGTAGAAGGTACTTTCGAGTTGGCATGAATCTCTACTGGTAGGCCTACTATACATTTGATTTTGGTGTTTGTAGGAAAATTGGTGTTATCTGTCTCTATATCTTTCATGTATACTTCTTCTCCTATTGCATTGCATGTATATTCATTATAATTTACTTGTAATTTACGATAGACAGGTTTACAGTAGTGTGGCAACGCGTCGAGGTTTGAAAAAAAGGTATGTTAATTTTAAACACGTCATTGGAGTCCGAGCAGAAGAGCTCGGATTGTGGCATTCGTGAAACCCAGCGCACTTGTAACTTGATTTAGTGTTTCACCAAAGACATAGTATTCAACTTGTCAAGAAACTCAATAACTACACTATACAGTGTGATGATCGATGAAAAAAAAACATGTTCAAGTGTAAACGTGGCAAGGCGTATCGTCTCACTATGGGTGCTGTCCATCTGTACAAGATATAATATAGTTGTCAATCGAAATTTGTGGTCCAATTTTTTTCTTCTTCAATAAAGCGCCAAGTTCTATGGCATTCAAATCTTCACACTTCTTTTGTGGCTATATAAATATTTCTTTTTTAGTATGACAGCGGTAGCAGTGTGGTAAAGCGCCGAGAAGTGACGGCAGAAGAAGATTCGAACCCTCGCGTAATCTATTAGAAAAAAGATTTTTCTGTCTTTCCAACATTGGTGTCTGTTTCTTTTAGACAGGCGTATTCTTTCAACTGCATGGTCTATGTGTCAGAACTTGTCGTGAAGTCGTAGCCGTGTGGCTCACCGTCGGGATGAGAAGCATAATGCCAGTGGTTCAATTCCATGTGTTGGACGCAGATTCCAAATCAAGTCCTTCATGAAAGAAACAACTGAAACTATTTTTAAAATGGTGTCGTCTGTCGTATGAGCTTTATTTCCTCCACTTGTATTTCTTTCCTACTGCATATATATTCATTCTGATTCTCTCAGTCAACGGTAGCCATGTGGCAAAGCGTCGAGTTGTGATTCTATAGGTCCGAGGTTCGAATCCTCATGAAACGCCTTGAAATTAAAACGCAAATTCTTGAAGTAATCCTTCAAGAAATATAATGGAAATATGCTGAATTGACTGATAAAACTAGCACCTTAACAATGATAATGGCAGAAATAAGACGCCAAAGATCGGGGATTCAAATCTTCATATGACAACTTGTAGGACAAACTACAAGACAACAAAAAGTTCAATGTCAACCGGACAATGAACTGTTCAACTATACATGACAAATTTCCAATACGAAATAAACCCAAATATTTTATTATAAATTCAATGTTCAACAATTACATAGTATATCTTAGATTATTTTATGAACCATCAGACTAGAAGATCTCTAGAAGAGATAATCGTTGTTCATCATTTCGTTCGGTTGCCTCTCGTCGCTCGGACGGACCGTTCCGCCCAACGAGAGGCATGGCTCCCCGGGAAAGGACCGGAGGAGCCGGAAATAGAGAAGAGTGACGGTTCGGGCCAGTTCTTAGGGGATGCGATTGAACCTAGTCGGGCGCTTGGCTGTATTCACCCTTTCGAGACAGAGCCCATCCCTACCACCAGCCGGTCTCCCATTTGCGGGAACCTTACTCTAGCAGTTGCAAGTATTTCGACTGATGCAATTATGGCAATCAGCCGCCGTACAAGTATACTGCATGAATAAGCGGCAGAGACGACAACTACAAAATCAGAGTACAAAATCTTTTTCATCGTTTATTCAGCTCGGTACTGCCCGTACCGTCCCCACGTAAGGTATGGCTAACAGGGAGCCGGAAAGACAGAAGAGGGATGGTTCAGGCAAGTTCTTAGGGAATGCGATTGAATTTAGTTCGTCGCTTGGCTGTATTCACCCTTTCGGCAAAGAGTCCATCCCTAACACCCGCTGATCTCGGCAAACAGTCACCGTACGAGTATGCTGCATGAATAAGCAGGAACGATGACTCCGTGTATCAGCTTCGCATCAGCAATTACCTGGAAAAGTAAAAGAAAGAACATACGATGAAACATTAAAGACCAGGATATTCATAAGTTTATCATTTATGAAAAATAATCGATTTATAGAAAAAGTTGTAACCTTTTACACATAGTAGTGTTGCTGACAATTTTCCTAATGCGCACCAAGCGGGGATCCTATGGCAATGACGGCCAGCTCCAGTTGGAAGTCCACCAAAGACAGAAAAGTCCAACAAAGAAAGTAACCAAAGAACTAATTTGACAGTAGACAAATAAAAAAAGTATGTTAGGCTTTGAACAATATACACGAAGAAGTATTAATTCTAGTTTTACAGACTGTAAAACTAGATGTATCTAGATGTAGCTAGATGTAGACAGTCCTGATTCAGGACTGTCAGCCCAATTGTGTGTGTACATTTTTTAAAGAGACATCACAGTTGCACTATAATGACTGATGTGAGATGAGATACTGGAAGGCGGGTTGTGCTACTACAAGAAATAGAAAATAGAAGTTGTTAGGAAAGCAAGCTTGCATCACCACACACAATAAATGCAAGTACACCTTACCTGGCATTCCTACTTGAGAATAGGAAATTATATATAACAGGTGACCATGGCGCCTTAACTGTAGGACGTTTTCTCACAAACAAACAGCCTGTATAAACATTGACATTAGATTAAAGCAGCTGTGCCTAATGACTGAACAAGTAAATCATCCTAGAGCTTTGGATTCTATAATAGAACCAAATTTCAGTGAAAAATAAGTCTTCTGACCCAGTCAAACACAAGATAAAACCTTGATTTCATATAACCATTTGCTGCTTTTTTTAAACCCCAACAGCAACATCATCACTGTCATGATGTGGCTCACATCACACAACCCACTAAATGATTTAATGAGCTGGAAGTCTGAAACTCAGACTTACTCACATATTTTACATGCTTTCTAGTTTAACATACGGCGAATCACAGCTTTAAAGTTTTCAACTATCCAAAGAGTCAAACAATTAATTTCCCGGAGGGATTCTGGTCGGAAAAAAAAGCCCCCAGACGACCCTCTTTTTCGCGCCAAACAGTTTGAACGGCTCTCACTTCGGGGACTCGTTCCACTAAACGGGAAATCCTTACATGTTTATTGTGGGCTCAAAAATCATGGAATTAAACCTTCCACTGGGTAGAATGGTAAAATATAAGTTTAGAAGTAATTATTAGCTGTGTAATTGTGAGAAAAATCGATTTTCCGATTTACTAATCGGGCGACGTAGTTGTGTCGATGACGTAACCGTGTCGATTTGTTGCGATTTGCACAAAAATAAAGTTTACGTTCTTCGCCACTAGAGGCGAAAGGCATAAAAAATAGGTAATTTGATAAAAACTTTTTCGTGCTTTTTCCGCTCATTTTTTCTTAACTTACTTCATTTCAGATATGCTTATTTTAATTTTAAAGATAATTAATTAGTTTTTTAATTGGTAGGTTAACTAGATATATGGCTTTGTAAAAAGGAAAACTAGATATATGGCTTTGTAAAAAGGAAAAATTGTAGTCACTTGTGTACAGCCGTGTACAGCAATCAAAGGACATTTAAATGTCATTTTAGACAATTTCGAATTCGAAATGCAGGAGACAAAATTAAATCTATTTCTCTTTCATTTGAGCTACCCTGCCCTGCATTATTGTTTAATTAAACGGCAGTGAAAGCGACGGAATAAAAGTCGAATTTCTGAATTTGCCAAACTCCTTTTTTTATTTGGTGTAGGCTAGTGCGTAAATATGTCTATTCCTCATTCAAACGTAATACGGTAGGTATTACTATGGGGGGCGGGAGCCCCCCACCGGACGACCCACGAGGTCACGTGAATGAACGCAATTCATATTATTTCATATTAATAGATATCTGTAATTCTGTATTTAAATTTCCTCAACTATTTTATTTAAAAATGGTTAAAAATTTTACAGCCCATGTATAGTGGTCCAAATTCTCCAAGTGGGGAACCCGGGAACCCATTCCGCCCATATCTCCTAATTTTCTTACGATACATTTTTTTTACATTGAGCTATACCTATTTCCTTTGTAACATCGAGTTACGTTCAACTAGCAGCTCTAACCTATACCGCCATACCCTCCGGGAACCTCGCGACGTAAAGTCGCTTGGCACAATAATATATTGTCTACTCATTAAAATAGATACAAACATTCTTAAAACTCATTGATAAAAAAGCTACTAAAACCCTTGTCAATCAAATGAGTGAAACTATCTAAACTTAAGACTATGAACTGAAATAGTTATACCATTATATATTCAAAATCCGTACCATACGTCTTACGATGGTCTTTCGTCTCAACGTGCCGTCACTGCCGTGCAAACCTACTTGATTGAGAAATACGCTGTTGCGCGATTTAAAATAAGTTACCTGTCATCATAAGTTACCTGTCGAAAATGACAGGCCCCATCATATCATATCACGCCCACACCAGGCCACACGATGTCCCGGGCACAGATGCCCCAGGCATAATCGCAATGACAAATATTAAATAAAAAATAGCCGTCTTACTTTGTAAGATAAACATCCATCCGATATGCTGAAAGAAACTTTTTATGACAATTTCACCCTTATGCAAAAAAGTACGTCGGCCGTGCTTTCGTAGAAATATTTGCCATAAGGGTTAAAATTGCGTTTAAAAGCACCAGCGGAGCGGGACTTCACCGAGTACCCAGAAGTACGTGAGTAAGCGAGGATATTAGACGTGGAATGCGGATTTTGACCACTTCTATCGCCCTTGAAAAAGTTTGCACGTATTTGTTTCTTCTTTGCTTTGAGCTTAGAGAGATAGGCTAGTAGATTAATGGCGGTACGTTTGTTTTGTCGGTGATGCGACATTTGGCAATTCTTGGAAGAAATACGTTCATATTTCTTATCCTACTAACATATTGTTTATTTACAGCAGATTGTTGTTACTCGTTAGTAATAGTTATCATAGAATAATTAATTTAGAACCTATTGCTATTACTAAATAAACCTATT
The DNA here is from genome assembly GCA_022539655.2 of Ceriodaphnia dubia. NCBI lineage: Eukaryota > Metazoa > Arthropoda > Branchiopoda > Diplostraca > Daphniidae > Ceriodaphnia > Ceriodaphnia dubia. The sequence continues at coordinate 3,223,481 of JAKUCG020000070.1, forward strand.
ACTTCAGTAAAACTTTTTTTAAATTTGGAATTATTTATTTGATAAAATGTTAGCTATGTGCATATGCAGCACTTATCACTTCGTTACCAACGTGATATAAGGGTGGTTTTCATGTTGAAGTGACATCTGAATTCACCTGGAATACAGGTATACATCATTTTGATCGATTCATTTCATTGCTGGATTGCCTGGTAGCGGTGGAATGCTCAACTTTGCTACGTTCATCGTACTCTTTGCGCCATGAGTGTCCGTCGTTCTCCTTGTTTCGTTGTTACAGTTTTACAGAACTAATGTAAATTTACATATTTGAATTCCATCGTCGTAATTAGCATTTGTTTACTTTAAGAACGGAACAAGAAGCAAATTCCGACTAAAGCGATGCGAGGCTATTTCTGACATAAGTAACGTGTAATGTAAGTGTAGGTTGTTAAAATATAATAAGGACACGGACGGTTTTTATTCAAACCGCTTAAACTGTTCGGCTTTGCGTGCGAAGAATATTAGCCGTAAAATTAGCTACTTCAGGGTCGCAGAATTAGCAACAGGCAACGATTCGTCGCCGTCCAATCCATCAACACGCGCGGTAATGGGTAATGGCTAAGTGGTTACGGTGAGTGACGCAACTCACCCATCGGGAATTGGCGGTCAAATGCGGCTTAGAATTGCTATTTGAATTCCCAGTGATCTGTGGACCTAACGGAAAACAGATGATGATTTAAAAAAACTGAAGCTGATTGATTAAACCATATTTTCAATGTATGCTAATCCAAACACAATCTTATTTCATTTGAGGAATAAATTTCCGCCTCGATCTAAGGACCAAAAAGGAGCACTCGTCATTGGGGAGAAGTCCCAATGTCATCGCCATAAATGTCATTGCTTTAATGAACTTGCGGTATGTTAATATCCGATTTTCGGCATTGTCTCCACGCTGTGCCTGTATAATTTCAAATTCATTATCTTGGATTGGCGGTTTGCAAAGAAAATTATTTCCTCAATGTTCAAAGGTCACACTGAAAAAAATAAGAACAATAAAGCCATTTTGCATAAAAACTCACTTGTTTTATATTTTTTTTTACCCTTGATGTTAATCGTGAGTCTTGAAACTGTCGTTCCTTGGTCTAAAAAGATCAAGGACGCAATCACCCGCATCAGTTACACGAGATGGAATGAGGAACCCTGTTGTAAAAACAAATTTTACCTCCTGCAATTCAGTGTTGGAATTAAATTAGAGCCTTTTTTTTATCGGCACTACATCGTTTATAAAACTTTTTTGGAAAAGAGGTAACTAACATGAAATAGACATTAGAAATTACCGCCATCTGTAGTCGAAGCTCGTAAAGTCGTTTCACAACGCGCGCACTAAAAAGGGAAGAGAAATCTGTCCGCACCGCCTAATTTTTTTGTTTTGAAAAGTGAAGTTTTGAAGGTGCTCAATGAAAGGAAAAATGATCGTTCCACTCATTTTTTCGTCCTAAAATAAGGACGGAAAACTACATACCCCGTTACACCATAGCCTATTAAAATCGTGATATACGTCTAATTGCGTCCTCCATCCAGCAACTTGGTTCTGAGCTTGACCACAAATCTCTGCAATTCATTTCGGGCCAAAAAGTGTGTATAATCAAAAAAAAGTCTTAGCGGTTTTTCGATTGCCTAATGGAGGAAGGCCAAAAATCGTCACAGCGCGACATATCCGCTTTTTCACTTTCCAATTTGAGAGCGGCCTCTGTGGAAAGCCAGAGTGGCTTTAACTTGATGGGGGGTCTCTCTTAATCAAAGCATTTTGCGTCAGTTACAAAACAGGGGAGAGGATTTCACCACGATAAACACTTGGAAGAAAAAAAAAAAAGAAAAAGAAAGAAAAAAAGTTTTCTTTCCATTATTCAATGAAGTTGGAAACAGCTGCCACTGCCGAAAGTGGAATGTTTTGCTGCTAAGCGGCACTGTCAAGTGCACGCGTTTTGTTAGAAAGCGGGAAAATACAAGACGCCCAGCAAGTCAGCCTCTCTCAGCATCACTTGAAACAAAATAGCTCGTCGACCCATTTGCCTCACGGACCCGATGCCCCTATTCAGTTTGAAAAGAAAAAGGCCTCAAGTCGATTGAATTATTGACAAGAGAGGCCGGCGAGAAAACTGTTAGGCGATTTTCAAGACACAGATTTTCGCCACCGATGAAAGTGGTTCGAGGTTTTCACAACACACATCCAAAGGGATAAAAAAAGGCCAGTCTGCCCTGGATGTGATGAACGTACTATACACCCCCTTAAGCCAAGGAAAGGGAAATCTCCCAAAGGTGTCAAAATAACCTTGAGTTATAGCCGAAGACTACAACAACAGCAAAAAAAAACAATCAATTACTAGGCTTATTACATACTGGCTTTTTACCCAAGGTAAATTTCCCCAACAACAGCAGAAACAAAACTTTCCAAGTAGTTATCACGACGAATAATTGTCGATTCGGAATGGAACAGCAGTGTATTGACGTGAAACAAGAATTTTCCAAGTTGGCAAGTTAAATAACGACGCCGTAAAACTGAAAAAAATAAGAGAGAAAATAAAGTAGACAAGAACACGAGACGCGTCAGACTATTGGTTCGTCTGAATAATTCGTTTACAAATGAAGGCTGTTTCGTCTAATAGGAAATCGAGTATGGCATCAGCAGTTTGGCGTTTGACTTGGACTTCTTCGCTGGAAAAGTCCGTCCACAGCTTCTCTTCCGTCTGCAGTTCGCGTACGAGGATCTCGTCGACGCGGTCGCGCTTCTTCTGCGACCACCTGGCCAGCTGGCTCTCGCGGAGCAGACGCGGTCGGTAATTCAACTGGACCAGGACCGACGCTTCGACGGCTTCGACAAGCTCCGTCCGGGATCGTATCGGTCTCCCACCAACGCCGGCGACCGATTTCTGGCCGGATAGAAACGTGGCTCGTTTGCTCAAATCCGACAGGTAGAGACGTGATAAATCAGCCAACAAGGTCAGGAAAGCTCGGCAATTCAATTGACATTCGGCTGGTTGATCAGCTAATGGATGGTCCACGTTGAATAATTCATCCGGAAATTGAATATCCGGCTGGGGATAGCGGTCGAGCAAGTATTCGGTGAAACGTCGACAGTATCCAGCGACATCGTCTTTCGATTTGGGAATGATTTGTTTGACTTCGGCAACGGCTGGAGAGCGAATCTTTTGCCAATTGAGAGCCTGGCCCGGCGGAGTGTACGGAGGCGGCGGCTTGTTGGGGATTTCTCTGCCGATGTAGAGCTGGACAGATCCGGCGCTCAATCGCTGAATTTCCTGCTCGATCCGTTTCTGTTCGCGTTCCAGAGCTTCGGCCTCCTGGATGACCTTATCTCTATTCTCGTCTGGAACGGAATCGGGCAGAACGGGGGCCACTTCTAGCTCGTCGTCGATCCATTCGTTCTCGTTCTCGAAACGCAATTCGTTGAGTTTCGATTCGAGGGCGTCGCGTCCTTCCACGCTGGCCACGTCGCAATGCGGAGCTGATGGCCCGCTTCCGGCGAAAGTGAACGAAGATTCATTGTCCCCTGTCGTTGGGGCGACAGGTGAATGGAGATCGTCGGGACTGAGCAGGTCGAAAGTAGTTGTCAGGTAAGAGAGACTCTGAGATCGATTTCCCTTTGGAACGTCCGTTCCGGTTGAGAGCAGAGCGCTGACACGTTGCAGCACGTCCGACTTTTGCTGGCTGTTGCTGGCCGAAACCACGAGGTCTTTCTTCTTCTTCAGCACCAGCTGCGTTGCCAAATCGATCGTCTCCTCCACCAGCTGATCCAGGATGGATTTAGAAATGTCGTCGACCAATTCTTCCTTGACTTGCCAGTCGCTTTTGATGATCATCGTCTGGTTGAAAACGTCCGTCCGCCCGGAATCGGAGATTTCCGCTTGATTTTCATGGGTGGCCGAAGGATCGGTGGATAATTCCGACAAGGATTTCTCCGATTCGGCCGACTCGATGACGGGCAAAAGCGTTTCTTCGGCTTCGGGCAAGACGTCGACTTCTTTGACGGAATCGTGGTCGCTCTGGAGACTGACGGCCTCTTCCGCTTCCGTCCGTATTTGCGTGCTGATGGATGAGGTGCCCGAAGAGACGTCGGCGGCTTTCCGATCCGGCAGCGAAGTCTGCCCTTCCGCTTCCAGTGACTTTGCCGATTCAGAGTCGATTTTGGCCTCGGATTCCGATCGGGCCGACGTGGGAGATTTGGCCTCATCGGCTCGTATGAGGGCTCGCGGCTGACGGATGACAGGTCGGACGGCCACGACGGCGTTCGCGGTTGCACCCGTTTCGGCATCCGTGTCCAACTGTGTGCGAAGGTCGGTGATACAACGGTCGTAAACCTGTGAGAAAAAAAGGCCAAAAATTCCCGAATCATCATCACCGACACGTTAAAAAAGTTGAAAGAAACAAACAACCAGACGATGGATCGGCAAAAAAATTGAGAAAAAAACAAAAAAGAAATCCTTGCCTCAATCTGTTTGATCAAGGCGCTTTCCTGGGCCTTCAGTTTCTCTTTGCTCAGTCGCCGATGTTCGATTTTCAAACGCTGGGCTTCCGCCTGGCGCCGCTGGAGTTGATCCGTCAAGGCCAATAGGCGACTCTCGACATCGCTCACATCGGACGCAGTTTCTGGACGGGCGAGATTAAATAAATAACGAGATTAAAACGCGGGAATTTGGGGCACACGATGAATAAATCACGAAATACCATTCTGCGACAGATTGATGGAGTCGTCCGAGCCGCTAGAGTGCCGCCGGCGGAATTTCGTGCGCAAACGTATGCTCTCCGTGGTGGTCCTGGGCGATAGGGGCGCCCGGAGTCGCAAGTTGGACAAGGCCGAGCCGGATTCCTGACCTTCAATCTCGGATCGGGGCTGGCTCACCTCGGCGTCGTCATCAACCGCCTCGTCATTGCTGGCCGCCTGGGTACCCTGTGATGAAAATGTCACGACGGGTCGAAAAAAACAAAACAATTTTGCATAATCAAATTAGAGAGCCAGCCACGCGGAAGGGAAACAAAAATTATATTTACGCCGTCATACCTGAATGGCTTCACTGATGGGCTGCAAAGTCGACGTCGACGATTCGTCTTCGTCGCCGCCTTGATCGACATTAGAAACTTCTCGAACGGAAGCCGAAGTGTCGGCGGCTGCAGTGGAATTAGAGGCAGCGCTCCAGTCCGTTTCCCACGAACTGCTGTCGTAATGATGGTCGGAACCTTTGCTGCGCTGCTCTTCTTTCTTGTGCTGGCGGCGTAGGGCTTCGATGCGAGCCCGCTCTTCCTGTAACTTGAGCAGCAATCCGCGCTGTTTTTTCTTGATGCTGGCGGCTTTGTCCCGCTCGCCCTGGGCGCGCAGGATCCGCTTTTGCATTTGCAACAGCTCCAACTCGGCCAGCGTCTTTTCCACTTGCGCTTTCTCTCGCAATTTCAGCAGCAATCTCTGCTGTTTCGCCTCCTCCTGGAGCAAAACGTCCACAGCTTTGGGTGGCAAGACGGAAACGTCGGATGCGACCGACGAATCTAATCCGCCGCGTTCCGAATCCGAGCCGGGATCCATCACAGGACGTCTGGGCGATTTCTGGGCCGATTTGGCGACAGATTCCGTCGGGATTTCCGTGGGTATTTCGGGCGAACTACGGACGGAAGGCTCGTCGAAATCCGAGGTGTACGTCTGCCGGCCGGAATCCAGAGTTTTCCGACCCTGGACGCGGTCCACTTCCATGGCGGCTTGACTTCCTTGGAGAAAAGCGGCCGAAACGGGCGCCATCAATCCGACATTTTGGGCCACGGCTCGCAAGGCTTCCGTCTGGGCTTCGAAAAAAGTTTTCGTCTTGGAATCGATTTGAATCCGGAATCTTTTAGACGCCGATTCTTTGGTCGTGGCGGAATCTTCGAGACGTTCCACGTGCTGAAGCGAACGGTAGAGACTCTCGTCGCGCTGGATCTCCGCCCGGAGCCGGGCTAAGAGTTCTTCCGATTTTTTAGCCGCATCGGCTTCCACCAAACCGCCGGGCAACTGGACAGTTCTGGGCGACGGAGTCTTGAGGCGGCTGTTGCTCTCGTCCATCATCTTCTCGCCGACGGAACGATCGCGCTCCGAGCGGTCTGAAGACGACGTCGATTGCTTCCGCTCCGTGTGGATACTCGGCTCCGAGTCGGAGACCAAACTGAGCGGAGAAACGGCCCGTGGAATGGGACTCAATTTGGCGGAGAACATGGAACGATCGTTGGCTTCCTTCTCCGGCAAAAGAAGGGCCGGCCCGTCCACGATGGATGTGGAATCCAGCGGCATAGCGAGGGACGCCGTCGCCTCAAACGACGTGTACTGCGGAGTCAGCGTCATATAAGTCGTGTTCATATCGAAATGACTGGCATCCGCCGCCTCCGCCGCCAGGTTCTTTTGTTCCAGTTGATTTGCCGTCATTCTCGAACCAGCCTCATGGACGGTTCGAGAACCTGACCCGTTTTTTGACGGCTGGATTTCATTTCGGGAGGAGGCGGAGGGTGGCGCCGAATGGGCGGCAGTGGCGGAGGAGTCGGCGCCCGCAGTTTTGTCGACCGCATCCGGCACAGAAATGTCAGAGACGGAGAGTCGTGACTGAAAGTCCGAGTCGGACGAGTTATTGTCGGCTGCTCGGCGCGGAATTCGGTTCATGGTCGCTTTGAGCTCGTCGCTGAGGGCTGACAGAATGGTGTAGGGCGCCGGCGCCGGAAGGGGGAAGCCCGCGCCTGCCGTGTCCGTCGCGCTAGAGCGGGCCGGCCGTGAAGCGGCGACACGTTTCCAGCTGTTGGAGCGCTCCGTCAACGGGTTCGGATCCATCTGCAAGATTTCATTAAAGTCTCGAAAGTAGGTCTGCGGTTCTTCCTGCCGGCCGACGGGCGGAGGCTGTTGCGGAGGCGGTCGGCTTTCGACGGCCCGAGCGGCCACCACTTCCGTCGGACGAGAAAGTGGAAAGAGGCTACTCAAATCGGTGGCGGCGGCAGCCTCTTCCATCACTCCGTACCGGGCACGTCCGCTCTTGTCTTTCGTCTGATTTTTCAAATCCGGTTTACCGGCCAATTCCGCTGTCCGCGGAACCTGTCGCTTTCCGACAGACGATCCATCATCTCGCGAATGTTTTTCCAGACGGAGAAACTCGGCCAAATGGTCGGGCAGCGGACGGTACTCGGTCGATGCGGTCGTGTCCAGTTGGTGACGGACCGAGGAAGAATGACGCGGCGGCGGAGTGGGCGGAATCGGCTGCGCAACAACATGTCGAGTCTGGCTGGGCCCATCCGGAACGGTCCGGCCGTTGGCAGGCGGAGGTGGCGGAGGAGGACGGAATGAGGGCAGAGAAGGCGCTGCTTCCTCCTGCCTGACGGGTGATTCAACTCGAGCCGATGAGCGATAAGACGTCGGCGGAGGAAGCGCAATGTCCCTGGTCCTAGGACGTTCAACCGGCGGATGAACCGGATGGAGTTGAAGCGAGTGGAATGTCGGAGCTTCCAAGAGATTACCGATGAAGAGTTCCAAATTTTCAATCTTGCGCAACAAGTTGGTCACGGGCTTGGGTTTGGGCTCGGCTGTGACGACGGGCACGAGACGGTCTTGCGGAAGGAGCCTCGATCTGGACGTCGATTCCGTAGTGCTCTGGCTCCGCAAGTTGTCAACATCGGTGGCTTGCGAGTTCTCAGCGGCCGGTTGCTGGCGGCGTCCGGTGACGGACGCCGTGGGAAGCGTGTGAAGCCAATCGACAGACGACGTGGCGGAATCGTCGTTGGCGCTGCGGGCCGTCACTTGTGTCGCCTCGTCCACTTTTTGATGTGCAACGACCGGTTCCGTTTGGACAGACTTTTCCCGTTGTTTCTTCGCCGTTTTCCCTTCCTCCTTTTGGCGGGCGGCCGCCGCTGTCGGCGACGTGAGGATGTCGACGAAATTCGGCTTATCGTAGGGACCCCAATCCTGTTCCGGCCATTTATTATGAGCGCCGACTCGTTCGGGTTTTCGCCTGTTGTTGGTAACGACGACCCTCGGCTTGTCCGGCAGTCCCATATCGGACCGTTTAACCGGATTGGCCCGATTGTGTTGGCACACATAGACCGGCCGCTTCCCGGCCAGCAGTTTCTCCTTGCGCTCCTTTTTCTGCTTCTGCATGTACTGGCGGATTTCTTCCCGGTCGTAGTGGCGCATCCGCTCAGCTTTCTTCTGATTCCGGCTTTCCATCGCCGGTTGACCGGCCGACGGTTCTTGTTCCAAATCGGGGACGGGCTGAAGCAGCTCCTCGGTTTCTTGGTGAGCGGCGACAAGTGTCGTTTCCTCCTCTTCTTCCACCATTCCAGCTACCAGTCGACTATTATCCTCATCTAGAAGGGTGGGTCGTTCCAACAATAGGAAATATAAATTTTCCAGAAAGGAAAAAATGAATGATATTATCTTCGAGAAAGTTTCAACGCAGAAAAAAAAATCAACCGCAAAAACTTTTACTCGACGTTCTCCAATTTCAAAGAAGAAGAAAATGTTTAAATACTACACCCGGCTACTAGTTAGTCATATACCTGGGCCGTGATGTTGAAACGAGTCGTCCACTTCCGCTCCATCAACCCATTCCGGTTCTAGTTGATCTGTTAAGTACCAAAAAAAAAAATAAATAAATAAATTTTTTCGTTTTCTTTCAACTGGGTTAAGAGAGGAAGAGTGGCCAATCATTTCGTTTGTCAAGTAAAAAGAGTTTTTTTTTTTTTTGTCCCGATTATTCTTATGACTTCCAAAGTACTTTTTGGTGCTATTAAAACAAGAGTGGAAGGGTTTAGAAAAGAAGAAGAAGTCGTATCATTATTTTACTGGATGGGTCCTGTGACGAGTTGAGCGGCATCGAAGCGTGACCGGCGTTTTCTCCGGCGTTGCCCGTCCTGTCGCCGCCGTCGTCGTCTTCACCGACGCCGTCCGCGCCACCTGCGTCCCCGCCCACATCAATAAATGTCCATCAACGAGTGCAGCAGAAGCGGCAGGCGACCGAAAATTAAAAGGAAGAAAAAAAAAATATTTATTAAGGAAGAAGCTCGTAACCCTTAAAAGAGTCTTTTTTCCCGACGACGTCGCTTTTCACCCATTCATTCAAACTGGAGGGGAAAGAAAAAGAAAAATGGCGAATCAAACGGTGTTGGGGATCGGCCCGTTTTAGTTGTCGCCCGATTCGGTCCGGTTTGTCATTGACTGGGAAAGAGAAAAGAGACGCAAGAGAGAAAGGGAGCCCGTCGCCCGTTTGTTGTCTTCTGATGAATAAAGAAATGGAAATACAAGAAATCAAGAATGGAAGCCAAAAAAAAAGAAAAAAAAGGAAGAATTTTCCCCCTCCGTGCGCGTGTGTGTCCATTCGAAAATCCCATTCGGCAACCGACGAGCTCACGCAACCTTTTCCCACGGGATGGTCCAACAAAAAAGGAGTCTCTCTCTTTTTCTTTCTCTCTTTTTTCTTCCTATCCGGTTTTTTTTTCTTCTGTATTGTTGTTGTTGTTTCCCCCGACTGCTTCATCATTCCGGTAGCCATTGAATAACAATTCGCCAAAGAAAAAAAAAATATGGAACGATACAAAATGGAGAGCTAGACTCCCGAGATGTAACGATAAAAAGATTTCGATAATAATAATTGAATGGCAGAGAGAAGCAGAAGAAAAAAAACCGGCTTCCATCTCTTTGGCTAATTGGTGACAGATACACGTCGAGCTACGACGGCACGATTTTCCTGAACTTGATTTCTGCGCTTCTCATTGTTTCTATCGAGACGGGCTCGTCTTTATATATTTTCTCGAGAATCATTACGGATTCGACAGGGAGGAAGAGAAAGACGATGGCGGAACGAGAAGAAGAAGATCCCTGGGTGGTGGGCGGATGTTGATCGATGACGGAATCTCGGTTGGTTTCTCATCGATCACGCATTGATTGTCCGTGCTGTTGTTGTAACGCTGTTGCTACGGATTCGTACCTGCCGGTTGATTGGCCGTCTCCCGTTCATCGTCGTGACTGGCGTTGCCCGTCGGCTCCGTGATTTCACCTGCTGGAAAAGTCGAGAAAAATATAATCACAAGTGAAAAACGAGATGAGCCACGGCAGCAGCCAGAAAAACGTTATCAAAAGTGATCAACAACAACAACAACCGGGCAGAGAGAGACCGAAAAAGGCAACAAAAAGTCCTTTCTCTCCACTTGTGCAGTATACCTCGGCTGGCTGGCTGGCTGGCCCTTTCACTCTCATCGACTAGCGCCCACGCCCGGGATACGGCACATGCATCCATCATGGCGGAATCGAGAAAAGGGGGACCCCAAAGAGAAGCGAAAGGGGTCTCTCTCGATTGCGACACATTTTTTCTTTTTCCTTTTTTTGGAACTCGACGCAAAACGCATGGCGGATGGAGGAGGCAAGTCTTATTGGCTCCTTTGCGACCGTCGTCGTCGTCCGTCTCTGTGAGTCATGTTCTGCGCCGTTTGCGTGCCTCGATCTCGCCCCCATGGAGCGTGCAGGTTATGGAGGATGTTCATCAAATCATCATCAAAAAGGAGAAAGCACACACCCCAAAACGAGAGAAGGGGACCCTTTTCTGCCCGCTTCTGCCTTTTTGGCCAGCCACCACCACCTCTCTCTCTCTCTCTTCCAACATCCAGAAGAAAAGAGTGAAAACGGCCAATGTCCGTCTCTTTGATTTTTTTAAAAATACAAATCTTTACCTGATAAATCCGACGGTCGGGTCGTCGTCTTGGCATAGATGCGTTTGAAACGGCCCGTTCCAGCCAGCTCGCCATCACCACCTGCGACACAAACAAAAACATATTTAAGGAAATAATAATCATCGTCCAGAAAAAATACACACAGGGAAAAAAGTGCTGCTTCTCATTTAACGATTATTTCCATCCTTAAGCGATGGAGCGTGACTCTCCAGATAACCCGGGCCCTATATATATAGCTAGAGATTTCACGAGCCAACTGTTTCTATTTTTTATTTTATTTCGTTTAATGACTAATTAAAGCGGAAAGAATCGCCAATGACTTTATCGAAACGTTTCCCAAATAAATAGAGATAAAAATAATATCTATCTCGAACCAACAAGGAAAACAAAGAAAAAAATGATATCCATCAATATAAAGTCGTGCGGTCGGGAGCCTATATTTCATCTGTTGCTGTTGGTTTTTTTATTTTTTCTTTCTTAATTGGAGAGTGGAACGAAATGGAGATCAGAGAGAGTGTTGTTGCGAGCTCGGCCGAGGAAGGCAAAGAAATAAATACACAAAGTCAAATAACCTAAAAAACAAGTGAAGAGAGAAACAAAAGAGAGAGAAAGAATGAAAGGAACAAAAAAAGGGAAACGTGATCGATTGCGGCAGATGGATGACGACGGTACTGTGTCTACAAGTGCGGCTGGTGGATGTGCTCTCGAGCTTCGCTTTCTACCGGCCATTATCTGCCACCAAAAAAGAAAAAAAAAGAGTCTTTCTCTTTCGTCGTCTTCTACATTTTCATCCTCGACGACGGGATCTAATGGAGACTCTCAACTTTTTTATTATTATATACGAGCCAGACAACAACGAGGACGACGACAACCCAAAACAGCATATAGAAGTCGCTGGGTTGTTGTTGTTATTGGGTAGGTACGGACGCACCTGCACAAGAAGATGAAGAACTGGTCGACGTCTCGACGACCCTCTGCTGTCGAGCGTGGCCATCGTGCCGGAACGCTCCTGCTGCTGCTGCTGCCCGGTTGCCTCTCTCATCGGCCAACTAAGAAGAAAGAAAAAAAAAGATCATAAAAATTTTCTTTTGGGTAGTTATGTAGAAAACGTCTTCTTCTTCTTCTTCTACGGACGACAGTTAGAAATCCCGAGAGAGAAGATGCCCACAAAGAACTTTTGGGAGTTTGATTTAAATTGATCGTTCATCTTCGATGCAATGCGCACACGGTCACAGCCGAGCGGCCTCCAGAAAAACCGCACAGCTGCCGCTCCGGCTGCCGAAAGAGTTTTACGACGCCCGAAATTATTCAATAGCATCTCTCTCTCTCTCTCTGCTGAGAGATAATGACGGCGTCATCGATGGAAAACCCCGGCCCATTTGTCTCCATTTTGTGGAAGGCAATGAAAACTTGTCCGTAAGTTATACACGTAGATTTTATTTATTTTTATTTTTTTTTTGGTGGAGAAAAACTGAAAAAGAGAAATTGCTGTTACGGTTGACGACGGCGTCGTTTTCGTAGAGGTCGTCGCGACGGACGGCCAATAAGCGTGGGAAGGTCCTGCTGTTTGAACGGGCGGCTGCGGAGGAGGAGGCGCCGCTGTGAAATTGGTCCGCGCAGAAGCCCATGGCCGTCCCGTCGAGTAGAATCCCGATCGTGTCGCCGCCGCCAAGTCATGACGGCCATCGTCGTCGTTGCCTCCGCCGCTGCTGCTGCTGCCAGGATTCAAACAATGGGAAACGACCGTGTCACGACGCCGCTCCGAACCTGCGGCTGTTTGGTAATCAAAAGGGAACGGATGATTTTTCAGATATAACACAGAAAAGAAAAGAGAAAAAAAAGAAATAAATGGGAAGAAGAAGAATAAGAAGAAGAGGGGAAACAATCATAACTCGCCAAGGTTAGAGCCTTTGCACACGTGATAATGAGACTTTTCAGAAAAGAATAACCATAAAATACGGCAGAAAATCGTCAAATAAAAAGGGAAAAAACGGCTGAGAGAACAAGGCAAGGTGGAGGAGGAATAACTCTCTCGGCCCCCACGATTCGCTAAAGCGCAACGACTCGACTCCAACGGAAAGAAAATGAGAAAAGAAGAAGAAGAAGACGAGAAGAACATTATCGCACAAGCTTGATAGAAAATCGTGCCGAGCCCATCCTAAAACGCTAAGGGAAAATATATTTTTATCCCCGTCGTCGCATACATAATAACGCACACAAGCGCTCAGATGAACGGGGCTGGCCGCTCGCAGCATCTCTTCTCCGTGCCAAAAAAAACCAAACACGCGCTTGATAATAGCCAACAAGGAATGATGACAGGGACGACTCGGAGCGACACGATTTCTCATTCAAGGTTGAATCCGACTACTAAAGCCGCCCATCTTCTAGATGACAAATGTTTTTCTCTTCTTCCCAATTTTTATTTTTATTTTTTGTAAAGAATAATTCGCGCGCAAAAGAAAAAAACGGCCCCTGACCTCTACGCGTCTTTGACTTTTGATAATTTCCGTGCGAGGCGGGGATCGGACGCTATACCGGAATCATACTTCAAGTCACGACGCCTTCATTATCATTTTCTTTTGTTGTTGTTCTTCTTCTCCTAGCCTTACGAAGAAAAACGCGCAGTACGGAGGTTCTCGGTTGAAGGATAAATCTACACGGCTCTTCTTTGTTCCTCGTTTCACATGACGTCGTCGGAAAAATTCCCTCCGCCCCGACTTCGTGACTTTTAGCCTTCGCCCGGTTGTACGATAAGAGATTTTAATAAGAAGGATTCGGTTCACTTCCTCTTGTTGCAAAGTCGACGGCCTTTTTTCCATCACTGAAAAGAAGTTCAGAGATCCCGATCTGCGGTTGTTCCATCAGTTTCTGCGGGGAAACTAACAAGACGGACCCGATGGTATATCGCAATGGTATTATTATTCACTATTCAGCTAGTCGTCGATTATGATCTCTATATTGCTTCACGATGAATGGTCATGTTGGCCAGTGAAAGTCTCTCGGCGACCGGGCCAGGCCGGTTGTTCGGTATTGCACGTACGTCTCTCTCTCTCTCTCTCTAGTCTCTCCATTCGGAACCGAGAAAGACAGGTATGAATAGAGAGTTACAATCGTTTGCTTAATGACGGGCCTCTGTGTGACGACACCATCATGTGTAAGCACGCATTAGAAGAAGAATGTTCCAGCGACCCGTTTCGGAACGGCCGTAATTCATCCGAGGGCACGCGCCGTTGATCCTCGAGACTCTTCGTACATATAATTCATAGTTTCAAACTTGTTCTTTATTTTCTTTCTTGGTTAGAAGAAGAGAACAGTTTCACTTTCTATACGGCGCGCGATTCGCTCATCCGAAGCAGACGAACGAAATGTATACGCACATAAAACAAAACCAAGAAGCCGGGAAATAAAGACGGAAAAAAAAATAGGAGATGACGGGCGGCGGCGGACGCGTGTATTTTATTTTTCTCTTCTTCCCCGACCGCCCTTTTTTTTCCTTTTCGGAAAAAAAGAGAGTGTCGCAAGACTCGTCGATAGATACACCTGTCGGTTGCCTGTTCTAATGACTATTATGCAAACGACCGCAGAATATGATGAAAAACAAAGACACCGTAGAAAAAAGGTGTCGTCATCGGAAGAAAATGGGGTCGTCTGGATGATTCCGCATTTTCGGGTGCGATATCGGTCATTCAAGGGCGAATCGATAATGGCCGACATTACCGATCGTAACTCCATTCCGTCCGAGACCTTGGCTCACTAGAATTTTTTGGCGACAATTTTCGAGCCGAATGGAAGAGACCTTCTTCTTTATATATATATAGAGCTATAAAAATAAAATATCCAGTCTATCAACCGCTACATTAAATAGCGAAACAAACCGCGCGCGCGCGGAGCAACAATGGGGCGACACGTCGCTAGCCGACCGCAAAACTTTTTGGGCGCGAACAATACCCGAGTTGCGCAACGCAAGGTGAGAGACGCCGGGCCCTGTATGTCTAACAGGTACGGTGCAGTTGCAGCGCGCGTTCGTGCGTCGAATGGCGATGCATTTAGGAAAAACACGGCGGCGGCGCCATTTTGGAGACGACGAGAATAGAGAGAGTCTACATCATCCACACCCATGACGAAGGCAGGCGACCATGATCCCAATATGTCGCCCCGGACTCGCCCACAAAACTACCCCGACGTCCAGCAGCGCTGGTCGTGGTGCTGGTGTCACCCACCGAAAATCGTGGAACACAGAGAAAGAGAGAGATAATGGACTCTCTTGGTCATAAATACAATCCGACCGCAGAGAGGACGAAGTTCGAGAAAAATCCCTCTCCTATAATAGTTACTCTATTTACAATTGCTCTTATGTTTGAATAAGAAAGAAAGCGACAGTAGTCTCTTGTCCAGGGTTGGAAAAAATTGGTGGGAGAAAAAGCCCGGAGGAGAGGGCACGGCCGACGTCATTCAAAATAGACGAAGTAGGACGATGTTGCATCCAGGGTAAGGATGGAGGGGGGTTCTGTTTTTCTATACCACGACGGCAAACGGCGGCGTCTCTTACGGTAACTGTCTCACGTATAGAGAGTCCCCCCTCTCTGTACTGAGCGCTAGAGAGAGAGGAGAGAGAGACGTAATTATGCACGCGGCGAGAGAGTGGTGCGCGCGCCAGAGAGGTACAAAAACGTGACTTGATAATCGAGAGACAAACACAAGTGAGAGAAATCACACAGTCTAAGAAATAGATACTACACAAAGAGCTCAGAGTTGGGTGAACCCGTTCCAACAGCTCGAAAAGAAAAGACTCTCCCTCTCTCTCTTATTATGAATTGCGAGTGTTGATTCATTCGGGAATTAAAAAAAAAAAATTACAAAATTCCTTTTTCTTCGCAAATCGAAATAAAAATAAAAATAAGAGTCGATTGAGAAACGGACAGCAACAACAACCTGCCTGTCCATAAAGAAAAAGGGACGCAACACAAAACATTCCTTGAACTATTTCCTTAGGGCGGCCAGCAAGTAGATAGCCCTCGTTATTATAAAGTGATTCACTTGATCACTATTTACGACGCGGTTGCTTATTTTTCAGAGGGGGGAAAAAATACGATAATAAAAAAAAGTTACTTTTTTTTAGCGAACCGGAGCGATATCGCGTGCGCCTGCCCATCTTTTCGTTTAGGATTAGCTAACATTCTCTCTCTCTCTCTATGTGTCTCTCCTTCATTCTTCTATCCGATAAAGTACGGGCCCCGCTTCGCAGTGTGTTTAGGTTTTTACGATTGTTCAAAAAGTCAAATAACATTCACGAAACAGAAGAAGAGAGTAGAGAGAGGGAGAAGGTCCCGCGGTGGCTTCCAAAGTGAAAGTGTGCGTCGTCGGCGTTATGGAAAGTTCTTTTTTTCTTCTTCTTTTTCTTCTTAACATAAAAAAAAAAGAATTTTTTTGTATAGTAAACTCGGAGGATCAAGTCCTCTTTCAATCAGACGAAACGACAAATGAACTCCCAATTTCCACAAGTTTCCAGAAATGGCGGGGAGGCGCTAGCGAAACAAGAGCATGAAGGATTTGTTAGAGATACGCCCTAACATATCTGAAGAGAACAAAAGAGAACAAGAAGAACAACAACCGAAAAGGTGAGAAAAATTCATTCTCGGAAACGGATTTGGACCTACAGCGAGAAAAATAAGTTCAAATGGAAGACTCGACATTACAAAAGACAAAACAGCTGATCGATTGAACGGGCCTCCTAGAAAAGAGAGAAATAAAAAATTAAATAAAAAAAAAAACAGGAATCTCCAGTCTGTGTTCCCTAGACTTCATTATCATGGTAATGGCGTTAGCAACCCGACACACAAGAGAAGAAGAAAAAAAAAAGCATCTCGTTGCTTTTTGGGAAGCTAGCGGCGACGCTCACATAACGCATAATTGGGGTTTCTCTTTCTCTTTCTCTGACCCGATCCCTCTCGTCGCCCGTTTCTTTACATTAGATTCTTGACCGGGAATCTATTGTCGAACAACAAAACTGCATCCACCGGGGCCGGCCGATCGGAATGATGTCGATCGGCTAGAATTATTAGACGTCATTAATCAAAATAAATATGCTATAGTAGCCTATATAAGTAAACCAGCTAAACTCCCCGAAGAAAATCAAAAAGAAAAAAAGATTTCAACTTGCAGAGTCGACTTTATAAGTCGACTGGCCGAGCCGGCTCTCACACACGAAGAAGAGGAGAGAGAAACGGGGAGAGAGAGAAAAGAAAAGCCGAGCGAGAAAAAGAACCAGGGAGACTATACAAGGTAGGGGCCGGGACAGGTGGAAGCTCAGTTGTCGATCGACACGTGACCAACTTGCACCGCGTCAAAGAGCTTCTTTTTCTTCTATCGACGAAATAAAAGTTTTTGTTTTTTTTTCTCTTCTGTTGTTGTTGTTTCGTCTTCGAGACCTACATTTCGGGCTGTTGTGTTTTTTTTCCCGTTCGACCTATCCGACCCCGAAGAAGAAGAAGAAGAAGTTCTTTCGATTTATTTGATTTCCCTCCTCGAGTATTCCCAACGTCGCCCAATTTTTCCGACTGGCAGAAAAACGGGCCGATCGTTGCGTTTATCCGGTCTCGTGCGGAGAGGTGTCGCTGAAGAAATGGATCGTTTACCGTCGATGTAGTCGTCGCCTTAAGATATCGGAGGATTTTTCCCAATCGCGTCATAAATGGGCCCTTGGACTTGTCACTCTTGAGAGACACTGTGTCGAAAATCAATAAATAAAAGCGCAACCAGTGAGAATCGCTTCTTCTGTCCAAAATCGCCGAGAAAAAAAAGAAAAAAAACGACGGACACAAGTGACTGACCGATTTGTTAAATTGAGATAAAAAGAGAGACTTGAGAGAATTTTGTGCGACGACATGACCAAGTCGAGGTGGATGGCAGCTCTGCTGCTGTTGCCGCTGCTCTGGTCGCCTGGCGTCATGGCGGCCAAGCGGAGCAATGGAGCGACATCGAGTCGTCCGCGAACGACGACGACGACAACGACGACGACACCGTCCAGCATCATCCCCGACGATTGGAGGTAAGAAGAAATAAAACCAACCAATTTGCTTCCTAGGGTCTCGTTCCGTTAAATGACTCAATCGCTCTCAATTGTTGAACAACAACAACAAGAAAAATAATATCAAAAAGAAAAACGCGCGATGCCCTAATAAGAAGAGCTAAACGTTAACAAAAAGCGTCTAGTCACGTTTGTTTGATCGCGCCAGGGCCTTTAGAAACACGAGAAATGTCGACTACTCGTTTTGTCAGTTTTGGTAAAAGAAGAAGAAGAAGAAAGAAAGAAAGAGAGAGAGAGACCTCACCGGGCGCGCTTCAAAGTGGGTTTCCTATCTCTCTTTCTCTTTTACCCAATTTTCCTTTTTTTTCTTCTTCTTCTTCTTCTTCCACACATTATATTATGGAGGCGGCCCCAAAAGAAAAGACCGGTCGCTCGGCCTACCTTTCACCGGACAAAACTTCTTCTTCCTTCCCAAAATTTCCCCATTTCTTATGATTTCGCTTCTGGAACACTATCCGATATTTCGTTCACCCTCGAGTTAAAGAAAGAAAAAAAAAAGTTACAACAACAACAACAAAGGCCTCTTTTTTTGCCTCTTAACCAAAGAAGAAGAAGAAAAAAAAACGAAAGCTCTCTCTTTCTTTCAGGCCGCCGCCGCGGCTGTATGTAATATGTACGGTTTACCTTTTGGAGGGAAAGTTTTTTCCCCCAAAATTGTCTTCGTATAATCTGGAACCAACGAATTCGAACTGCGTGGGAGGATTAGTAACACGTAAGACGTCGAGTCATCGTTAGCCACTTTGCCAAAATAATATGAACGACTACCAGTGTTCACTTTATGAATGGGAAAGTGTCCCGTCCGTCCAAATAAAAACGACGACGGGGAAAAAAAACTCTAGAAAAATACTCTAGATGACGGTTTCAAAAGTAAAAGCCATTCATCGAGTCTCGCAAAATGTAAACAGAGAAGAAAACAAAAAGAAAAAAAAATTGGGGTGAGCCGTGGCTCCGTGACGGATGGGCGATGGGTGGATACGTCGAGTTGACGGCCGGGCAAGTCACGATCTCTCCGACCACGACGACCACCATCTGGCCTAATATTTCTCCCCCTCTCTCTCTCTCTTTCTGGACGCGTTTTCCTTTTGTTTTCTGAACGATATGTTGCAAGTAATAACCGACACGACCTTGTAATGTTAACCGTCGTGTGCGGCCATTCACTTTCGACTGGCTGCCATCATCATCATGATGGCTAGCTTAGCTGCTACTCTACTACTATCTCACTGATGGAGTTATCCACCGCAACACTAACCCCGACGTCACGGACCGGTTGGGCGCGGTGAGCGGGCGGCCCGGCGTACAATGTTCTTGCCTATTAGAAATAGCGTGTCGCCAACGAAAAAATTTTCCAACGCCCGGCGACGTCACAGCGTCCGCTCGACCGAGAGGATGTCGTTAATCGCAGTTAAAGAAACTTCTTCTTTTCTTCTCTTATTCCCACGACCGACATTTCGCCGTTCTTTTTTTCATTCGAGGCATCACGATATTATTATTTCATCCTTTTCCAATGAAAAAATCGCGTCGTAAATCAGAGAAAAAGAGAATCGAGAACAACGACCCGTCGTAAAAATGAAGAAAATGTGTGGCTGCCATCGATTTAGCCCGATGCTAATCGTCTCACAAGCGAGCGCCCCCCTTCGGAACACAAAAAGTCGGAGAGATAATAGTTGGTCCTTTTTTGTTTTTGTTTTTTTTTTTGTTTCTGTTATTGCGCGGAGAGAAGAGGTCGCGTCGTCAATGATGGGCGCGGTCCTTCAGGACTCTGGGGTCTCTCTCTTGCGGCGACCGGTGTCACGCTGTTGGCCTCGGGGATCGCGCGAATTCGTGTGGTCGAAAAAAGCCCCAACTCCAAAGGAAAACAACGTACAACAGAAAGAAGGGGAAAAAAAAAACAAATGACAAACGAAGGCACCACGGGCAGAAAACAAAAACGAGAGTGAAAGTTTTTTTCCCGAGACAACTCACGAAGGCACACACAAAAAGAAAAAAGAATTCCTCTTTGATGAAACGGGCACGCTACACTTAAAAGCCTCCTCCTTCATTTCCAACCCGACACGCAGACAACCCGGCTCGACTTTTTTTTTTTTTTTTGAAAAAAAAAAACCGGGATTTTTTTTTTTTTGGCCCGCCCAGGGGTTACATCACGAGACTCCACCTATCGCTCTAAACATTTCTTCATTGATGATTCGTTTCGTCATTCCGAGACTTTCGCGCCGTTCATCACCTGTGACGGAATTCTTCATCAATTCGGACGGAGGAGAAGAATTCCCCCAAAGAGTTCCAGAAAATTTGTCAATGTTGTCATCGCCCGCATCTTTCTGGGGCCCAATCAACACGGAGGAGCGGGGCGACGAGCCGTTGGCGTGACCCGAGTAGAACAGATTCGGTTGTTTCGAGTTTCTTTCTGCGTGTCCGTCTCGATAAGAGATGATGGGCGAGAAGAAGCCAAGAGAAGAGAAGAGATGGAAATGTTTGGCTTCTTTTGTTTCTCTCGTCACGCGACGGCCGCTAAGGTGTGTGTGTCTGTGCGTGTCTTTTTCTTCGGCTATCGGGATGACGGAGACGTCGGGGTCTCTTTCGAATGTGATGGACATCTTCTCTAACTCGATGGGTCAGTCGACCCGATCCCTGCCAAATCATCAGCACCGGTCCCTGACCACTTAGCGCCAGCGACAACAACAACAAAACCCGAATGGAGAATCTTGAAAAAAGACGAATCATCAATAATCGAATTGGAGAGAAGGAAAAAAAAAGAGACGGATAAGAGATCTTGTTCTATAACAAGACAACATATATATCTATTTATTATGTACATTTTTGTCTGTTTTCTTTCTTTCGAGAGAGAGAGAGAGAGAAAAGTCGGCGCGTTCTGGTCATTCCAGTTCGTAGGGTTAAAAAATGAAAAATGGACGACAGAGACCGAGTGTGTGCGTTTTGGCTCGTTGTTTTCTCCTCAGCAATGCGACGGCCGTCTCCTTCGACCGTCTCTTTCGAGACAAGAACTTATTTTGATTTGATTCCGTTTGTTGGAAAAAGGGGAAAAGAAGAAGAAGAAGAAGAAACAGAAAAACAAAAAAAACAAAAAACAAAGTCAAATTCGGGTGACGGTCTGTCTGTCCCCCTTTTGCTCGATTTGGTCAAGTCACTCTCTACACAAGCCTTCTTCTCCCCTTATGCACACACACAACTAGACGGCGGCAGACAACGTGACCCTCATCAATCCTCGGCTCGTCCGGATTCGATTCCGGAGCACTTCTTAAATAAATATTTAAAAAAAAAACGGCCATTCCAATGATGAAAACGGGCTTTTTCACTTCTGGAGACAGGTTTCTTTCTTTCCTACAACATTGTATGTCTCTCTCTCTTTTCCTCTCCACCAAAACGTATTTATTATCAAGTAGATGGTGGCAACAGCAGCAGCTAGGGATCAAGAAAAGAGCAATCTAGTTGGTGCGCGCTCTTTTTGATTGAGAGGCTATCATCGTGCGCTCAAGAGGGCAGAGAAAGCTTCTTCATCTTTTATAGATGCTATCGTCAGAAAAAGACGACTTGTCGTTTTCCTAAACTTCTTTTCTCTTTTTTTTTCTTCTTCTTCTTCTTCCTTCTTCCTCGTTGTGCGTCTCCGCATTCACGATAAGAACGCGCACCTGTAGCTATCAGGTCGGATCCGTCAGTTGATACCGGCCGCCCTTGAAAGTCAGATCGAAAAAAAGATGACACGCGATCCAGCCGGTTTTTTTCCCCCATGTTCTTTTTTTCTCTTCTAATAATTTCGAGCTGTCGCGCTAACAAAGTAGTAGGCTACTCGGGTGAAAGGCTCCGTGTAAAAATGCCACCGACGGCGAAAGAGACGCCAGAATAACAACAGAAACACACACGGAACGACGAACGTTGTGTCAAAAGTTGGATCCGCGCCAAAGAGAGAGAGAACTCTTCTTCCCCTGCGGACGCGGATATGCATCGGCGAAAAAAGAGACGAAATAACACCCTACAGCGCGGGCTCCGAGAGATGGAAATAAGGCCAATAGCCCGGCCGGCCGGCTTCATAGACTAGTACTACCTTTCAGATTTTTTTCTAAAAAAAGAAGAGAGAGATATCATTGCGTCAATCGAGTTAAGAAAAGTAACTGGCCATTCAATGTGGAACGAGAGACATGCGCGTTTTCTCGCGCCTTTTCGATTCAAACAGCCCGAAAGGAAGCTGGAGAAGAAAATGATAATAAAAAAAAGAGAGAAGAAGAAGAAGACGAAGAAGAAGAAGAGGCAAGAAGAGAAATTGCGGATGTATAGCCTCAAGAGATAGAGAGAGAACTCCACTGCTGCTGCCGCCGCTGTTGCGGACCGAATTGGATATGAGCGAATCTCGTTACACTGACCTCATAACACAAAGAGCCCGAGCCAACCGAACGGCTTGAGCTTCTCCCCGTGTATGCAAATGCGCAAGCGAGGAGCAAGCGAGCGGGCCATCACGGTCTGGCGCCACAGACGGAAATCTTTTTCCAGCTCTAGACGGAAACAAGTTCAACGGCCGCACCTCGCGCGCAGAAAAAAGAAATAGAGGTTTCTCTAATCATTGCAAGTAAGGCAGTCGGGGAATGCGCCGACCAACTATAGACCAAGATTCGCCAAATAGGGACGCAGCGCGACTAGAGAGAGATCCAGTGGCGGGGGGGATCCCGTTTTGTTCCAGTTTGGGTCGGTTTCCTCTTGGATTTGATTTTTTTCTGGAAAGAAGAAAACCGAAATAAAGACTTTCTTCCCTTCTCCATCTTTTGCGGTCGATCGTTCACACGGAGACAACGAGAGTAAATCACAGATTGATCAAGTCGTTATCAGGGCGGAATCGAGAGCGAATGGAAGAAACTTGAGAATGACGTCACGCTGGTCAAGCGGCCATTCGGCTTTGGGTGCAAATAGACGACACTGATGTGACCGTCCGCCGACGGACCATGTACGGATTTCCCCATTCCATCACGCGCCACAGTCTCATCCCCCCCGTTGGGGGCCCCTTCTCTCTCTCTCCTCCGACGCCGCCGCCGCCGCTGTAGCCGCTTGGCCGGCCATAAAGTGACGCTGGCTCTCTCTCTCTCTTTCTTTCTTTCTCCACAAACAGAAAGAAAAAGAGAGATGAAACATGTTTAGCAGACGAAAAAGAAAAAAAGTCGGCCAAGCTTGTTCCCGTTAATGAGCTGCTAGTTGTCTGGTTTTGCTGCCGTTTTCGCCGACCGAAGAAGACGACGGACGGGCGACTAATTCCCCCTTTTTCGAACAAAAAGGCAGTTTTGCCAGTAGACGTATAAATACAGGAAATATATATCGGACAAGAGAGACCACCCGGCGCGATCAGAGTGATGGATACAACAAACCCGGTCTCCGGCTCCATCTTGATCATCGGACCAGACACAAAAAACGCACCGGCTATTTCCAGGGATTGGCGTAGCGAAAAAATTTTGCGCGCAAAATGGCGGACGGATAGAGCCAAAAAGGCTGGGCGATGACCTCTTAAGAGAAACGGAAGAAAAAAGACGCAAAAATTCACACGGATTTGGTATACATTTTTTGAAAATTGTCCGTTTCAAAAAAAAGAGAGAAAGAAAAAAGAAGAGGAACGTTGATCGCACACCTCTTTGAAAGTTATCTATCAGATGGTTGGAAAGTTGTCGGATAAAAGGGATAGCTTGTTGTTGTTGTTTGTCTTTTTTTTTGTTTTGTTTGCGAGCCGGTCAAGTGAATCGGACATGCCCATTTCAATCGAGATTGGGCGCTTATAAAAAAGCCGGACGGATCGCCACACATCTCGTTTTCAACAAGTCTTTTTCGGCCCACCCAAATAAAACGAGCCAAACGAAGAAGAAGAAGACGAAGAAGAAAATGACGTCACGACCCAGACGAGTTCATTCCCCCTTTTTCTTTTCTTTCTTTCCTTTTAAAAGAAGAGGAAAATAAATAAACCGTAGACCGTGATGATGATTCTCCTCCCACCTTCCCTCTTGTTATTCATCGGTCTTCTCTTCTTCTTCTTCTTCTTCCTTCGTCTTCTTCTTCTTTCTTCTTTCTATCCCTTTTCTCTGACCGAGTTGTTGCGTCCTGCCGCAACTCGAAACGCAGCGAGGGCCCTGACGTTTCGTCGGAGCGAACTTGGGAGTGGGTTATCAGGTTGAGGAGAAAGACACGAGGCGCAAGCTCTTGCTGTTGGATAAGACGAAGAAAAAAATATACGTATATATATAAATATATATACTTTTGCAACGTCACACTAAAAGCGCCGGAATCATCATCTGGCGACATTGTTGGCCATGTCCTACATTTAAACTCTTGAATGAATTGTCTCTCTTTCTTTCTCTCTCTCTCTATAAACTCGCCAAAACGGAAAATGTTGTCTTCGCAGACACTTTCGGCCCAAAGTGTAAATCACGAGGTCAAAAGAAGAAGAAGAAGAAGAAGAGATGTGAGCGGCGTGAAAGTGGTCAGACACAATAACGCCCTACGTCCTCATTCATTTGCCCAGCTGTCGTCTCTTTTTTCTTCTTCTTTTTATGAATGGAGCACACACACACAAGTGTTGAAACCGTGTTATCTCCTTGTCAAAAACGGACCCAGAGACTGTCAGGACGGACCAGTCTTTCCATTTGAGCCGCGCCTATTTGTGATTTCAGTTTCAAAATCTTTTTTCTTTGGGATTTTCAAAATCCATTTTCGCCTTAAACGGCCGAAACGATTAGCCCAGATGGTCCAGGCTTCCGTGAGGGCTCGAGATAAAACTCTTCTTCGTCTTGGTTCGGCCTCTCGGCTATAGTCTTTTATTGATTTCCCTATATAACCTTGTTTTGGGAAGAGCGGATAAAAGAAGAAGAAGGAATCATAATAAAACACCGTCGCTTGCTGCCAGAGTCTAGGGATAAGCCAAAAAGAGAATTTTTTGTTTTCCTTCTTTTTTTGGGTTCCCCGCTAATTGATTGATCGCTAGATATGTTGTTAGGAACCGGGGTTAGAGAGAAAGTCCCGTCTTCACTTTGGTTTTTTTTTTCTTCTTCCTTCTTCTTCCTTCTTCTTTTCAAAAGAATTGAAAATGGATATAAAAGGTTGCTCCTTCTATATAAAATACCAGAAACTGGCTAGTCTCTAAGCTTCTTGGTAGGACGGACCGCAAGGGCGGCCCGGCATCTCGCCGCCGGATGACCCATTTCGTCGCGTTCACCTGTCGTTCCCTTTCATAAAAGGGCAAGACACAAGCCGTCGGTCGGTCGGTCGGTCGTCGTCAACTTGGAAAACGAGAAACAAACGGAATCCCATCCGAAACGAAAAATCAAAAGAGAAGAAGAACTTTCGAAAAAAAAAAAATATATATAAGGGAGAGAAAATGGGGGCTCTTTCCAAAATGATATTGTGACACAATCGACCGTTTCAATATTGACTCGACGATAACAAATGAGGCGAAAACATGAACAACACTTCTTCTTCTTCTTCTTTTTTTTCTTTCAAAAAATAACGCAGCGGCAAGTTCTCACGATTCATCGTCGCGCGCACCTCCTTTCACGGCTCTTTGACTTTTACCTCCGCGCGGGATTTTCTCTTTTTTTCTTTCCAGCTGATTGCATTGTGTTTGGAGAACGCTTAGAACGTTTCCCGCGGAACCAATTTTGTCTTGAAAAATAGGAAAAATTAATTTATTGTAATTTCTCTCTTGTTTGTGTAAAAACCGACAGGGATCCGTACGTGTACTCGCTGTTTGAAATCACGCTGTCGGCCATTGATTCGAAACTGAGACGGGTGGACAACCTGGAACGCAGCATGGAATTGATGATGGCCAAGATGAACGAAAACAGCGCCCGTTCCGACGCCATTTTGACTCAGTTGAAAGTCATGGACGGGCGGCTGAACCGGATGGCCGGCGGAGCGACCGGCAGCTCGACGACGGGATCGTCCAGCTCGACGGCGGCCGACCAGTACAGTTTGGAGCCGCGCATTCTGGCGCTGGACGAGAAGGTCAGCCAAATCGGCTCCAAACTCAACGTCCTGACCTACCAGCTGGATTCAAACAGCCTACTGTGGGCCGGCCTGGCCAGCAGCAACGACACTGGGAGACATTCCGACGATTACGTCTCTTCCAGCAGCGAGCAGGCGCGATCCTACGTGGCCGTCCCCAAATCCGACCGGGCCGGAGGCTCCGACTGGAGCCGAAACGCGGCCGGAACCGGTGGAGGCAGCAGCGAAGAGACGGAATCCATCCGCACGACAATGGCCAGCATGGACCGGCACCTGAAAATCCTCATCGAGCTCTTCTCCGAACAGATGGACAAGATGATGAGCGCCGTCGCCGACGTTCGTACGACCGTCATCGCCGCCCAGGAGACGTCCATCGCCACATCGGAGACGCCCGTTTTGATCGCGACCGGCCGTTCGACCAGCAGCGGCGTCAGCAACGCCAAACTCGACCAGCTCTACCAGAAAATGGCCCCGTTGCTCGACGTTTCCGAGAAGATGGACCAAGTCTGGAACGTTTTGATCGGAGCCAAGAGCTCTGTGGATTCACTCGTCCCAACATCCGAAGCTCTTTTATGGCAGACGCAGCGCCAAGAGCGCGCATTGACCGACATCCACGCCGAACTCAACGTCAAGACGAAACAAATCATCGACAACTTGAACCAAATGGAGAGGCAATTGCAGTTGCGCGACCAGATCTCCAGCAGCAGCAGCAGCACGAGCAGCAGCAGTAGCAGCACGTCCAACTTGACGAAACGTTCGAAAAGCGACGTCCACGAAATCATCGCCAAGCCGCAAGAATCGCAACAAGTCTCGGTGACTTTTAAACAAACGTCCGAAGTGCCCACAAGCCGCATCGTCACCGCAGCTATTAGGGCTCAAGAGCTATCGCCCGGACCGGTTGTGGCCGCCGTTCTGGCCGCGGCTAAATCGTCGACAACCAGCACGACATCGACGACGACGGCGCCGCCGTTTTTGCCTCCGCCACCCGAGGTCGTCCCAATTCCATCCGATATTATGGACAGCGAATTCCTTCACGACGATCCCCTTGTCGCCGCTAATTTGACCGTCATCAGCTCCTCCTCGATCGCCGCCAACACGACGAAAAAGACTTCGGCCGTTTCGGCGGCGGCGACAGCCGCTGCAGCAGCCGCCGCAGCCGCCGCCACAGCGGCCAACACTTCGTCGACGACCAGCCGCTCCGTTCTGCTCCAGCACATCGCTCCGGCCGGCCCTACAGAGCGCTCTCGCATCCCGACAAATTCGGCCGTCATTTTCCCGTCTGTGAAGAACAAGCCGGGCTTCACCAACACGACCTTCTTCTACGACTACACGACACCGCAAAACATTCGCGTAAGGCAACAGAGCATGACCACCCGACATTAACCCCTTTTGTTTTTTTAGAAGGGGAAGGCAGCAGGAGCAGCATCCCATGTTTAGACGAATCAATGATATAACAAATCAAAGAGTCGAAGCCGAGTTGCGAGAGAGAGAAAGCTTTCTCTAGTTCGACCGTACAAGGACAGCCACACCGTTATTATTTATAGACTTGCGGAGGATGAAGAAGAAGAAGAAGAAGAAGAATGAATTCATCGGGCAAAAAAAAGATTAGATGCATAGAGAGAAGAGAGAGAGAGAGAGAGACGAATGGATGGCGTCATATCTCACTGGCAGAAACGTAACGGCAAACGCCCAGAGGCTGCTGCTGCCTATTAAACAAGTCGACACCCTCTTCTTTTCTTTCTCTCTCTCGCCATGGAGGAGAAAAAAAACAAAACAAAACAAAAATCTAGGACACGAGCCGTTTTTGATAACATCATCTACTACCGAGCTTTGGCAACGACTTGGGGGGACTTTTTGTGTGATTGACACCGTCGTCGATCTTGATTTTGTTGTCATCGTCGTAAAAATGTTAATTGCCTTTCCTCTTTTCTGATTCAATTTATTGATGATTTGACACAGGGCTACTCGTGCGCCGAATTGAAGGAGCAAGGACTGACCAAATCGGGCATCTATTACCTACTCATTCGCGGCACTAGCTTCTGGTACATCAAGGTCTACTGCGACATGGAAGCCGCTAATGGCGGTTGGACGGTAAATTTGATAAAAATTTCCTAATTTCCCTCCCA
This sequence comes from Ceriodaphnia dubia, assembly GCA_022539655.2. NCBI lineage: Eukaryota > Metazoa > Arthropoda > Branchiopoda > Diplostraca > Daphniidae > Ceriodaphnia > Ceriodaphnia dubia. The sequence goes on from JAKUCG020000070.1 coordinate 3,251,393, forward strand.
ACCAAAAAAAAAATTTTCAATTAGCCTCCGACCCACTTAAAGACTTTGAACTTTATCAAAGTTTTGAACGAGATCATTATTAGAGAAGGTAAATTTATGACATAGTAGAGGTGGAATAAGGAAACCAGTTTGAATGGCCCGCGCAGAGTGGAGGTTATTACCACACAAAGAGAAAGAGAGATAGAGAGAAGGAGAGAAAAAAAAGGGTTAGTGGAGTAGTGGATTGCGTTGGACCGGTTCTTTTCTCTCTCGAAAGAAAGAAAAAAAAGAGCCGGGGAAGGTAAAAGAAGAAGAAGGTGCGGATCTCTCATCCATCAACACATATGGACGGGGAGTGGAATGGGTAGTAAGTGGGCGGTAGGGACCTCTACACACGACGGCGGACTCCACCGCTGTTGCCGCCGCCGACAGAGAGAAAATGCGCGTGGAGAAAGAGAAAGGAAGAAGACGCCGACGGGCGTTTTCTTCCATGAAGATGCAACCCAAGGAATAACCCGCTGGCGGGCCACAGCGCGTCCGTTTTTTTCTTTCTTTTTTATAAGAAGAAGAAGAAGAAGAGCTAGGTGAACACGTCGGGGTTGAACAGGTGAGAAGAGGGGTTGGGCTAATGACCCTCACGTCTCGTTTCACCAGACGCAATGAATGAAACTCTTTCTTTCACGTCTGGAAAGAGAGCAGCAACATCGAGATCAACACGACCTGATATATATCCATCCATCCCTTTTTGTGTACACAAGAAAAGAAAAACAAGTCGAGCGAGAAGGTAACTGGACAACGGCGTCGTCGTGATACGGTGAAAGTCTTTATATATACATTCCCGAATTAAGAAGAAGAAAAAAAAAAGTGCAAAAAGATGGATATCTCACTCTAGAAAATTGAACAGTTGAGTAGGTCAGTCATTGTCTGCTACTGGCCCCCAAAAGAAATGCGATACTCCTCCAACAGGTGTTGACTTTCCCGATGCCTTAATGGAGAGACCCATTCGGGTTCTGGGGGACCTACTACTACGACTACTACTACTACCTCTTTAGCTGGAAGAATGATACGGAAGAAAGGAGGAGCAGCAGCAAGTCTTCTTCTTTTTTTCCTCCATTCCAATTAGATGGCTATTGTGCGTGATTTCTCTATCAAGTCGCGCGCTGTATCGGACCGCAGAGAAAGCTTTCATCATCTTTCTTTTTTTCCCCTTCGCTACTACTACTATAGTACTATATAGCGCGTGATGGACGGCCGCGATTGCCGTGTTGAATCCGTGAAACGAACGCTAATCCGGCGGTACCCAAAGAGACCTTTGACACCGGTCGTCGGAAGCCATATCAAATGTTTTTTCTTCTTCTTCTTCTTCTTTCCAGTTCTCTTTTCGAATCAAAAAAAAAAAAAAGAAAAGGAACCCCCAAAGTAAGACAATCTAGCGCGCGTGTGTGTTCGACTATCGCCTAGTCATCGAGCCGACAAACGCACACCAAAAAATCTTTTTTCTTTTCCGAGGGGGGAAACAAGGCTATCGGGTCGGTAAAATCGCTACAGCTTTTGTCTGTGAGACGACGCCGTCCGTTTGTTCCACTGATTTAATCAAAGAAAGTTTCTATTTTCGAAAAACAAAATGGTAATAGTTTTTGTTTTTTTTTGCGGGTGAATTAAAAAAACAAAAAAAAAAAAAACAAACAAACAGGTGATCCAAAGACGAGACGACTACGGTGGCGACAACCGCGAAAACTTCAACCGCGACTGGGACGATTACAAAAGCGGTTTCGGCGATCCCGATCGTGAATTCTGGTTGGGAAATGAAAACATTTACATGCTGACCAACGCCGAAGATTACTCACTCCGCGTCGAGCTCGAAGATTTCGAAGGCAACAAAAGGTATATTTGACGCACTACTACAAACATAATTTACTTTTAAAAATCATCTTAGAATTTTTTTTTTACAAAAAGCCGCGCCCGAACGGACCGAAACCAATTTCTAAAATAAATACCTCTCTTTTTTTTTAATTTAAAGAAAAGAAAAAAAAATTTTTTGTTAAAGAAAGAGAAAAAAAGATGAAAAATAAGAAGCGGTTAAAAAACAAATGCCGAATTTACATGGAGAGCTCTCGCCAGCAGAGATTGCGTCATGTTTGAAACATTAACGGCGCTCACGAAAGACGAAAGGGAGAAGAAAAAAAGAGGCTGATTGAATATGGCAGATTTTCACTCGTCGACAAGGCTGATAATCAGCTCGTTAAAATGTTAATGCATTCCCCCAGTGGTGCTGCCCGCATCTATGCCCGGCGTTCTTTTTTTTTATATTTCTTTTCGGTCCGTTCCGACGGGGCAAGTTGTCTGCCGACTCGAATCGTTTGATTTATTTGTTTTGAATGGATGTTTCTTCTTCGTTTTTTTTTAAAAAAAGGTACGCCGAATATTCGAGTTTCAAGTTGTACTCTGAGCGGGAGCAGTACAAGCTGGAGATTGGCGGCTACACGGGCAACGCCGGAGACTCGCTGAACGATCCCTGGTACGGCTCCAACTTGAGCCCCTTCTCCACGTACAATCGGTAAGCAAAAGAGAGAGAGAAAAAAAAACAACTTTCTCCTCGCCTTCTTCTTCTTTGCTTGTGCGCATCGGTCGTAAAACGAAGGAGAGAGATAACACCAAAATGTAAATCCGATTCAAAAAAAAAGGGACAACGACCGATCCAGCCTCAACTGCGCCTCCATGCTCAAGGGCGGCTGGTGGTGGAAATCGTGCGGACGAGGACTCAACGGCATCTACCTGACCGACCCGCAAGATCTAACAGCCAGACAAGGTATTGATGCCAACAGACAACAACCAAAAGAAAAAAAAAAGAAGGAAAAAAAAACAGCGAGAAAATTGTTCTTTTAACGTTTCGTGTCGTCGCAGGTATCGTTTGGTTCCGCTGGCGCGGATGGGACTACACTCTCAAACGGGCCACGATGATGATCCGCCCGCGACATTATGGCAAAGAGCCGTCAACGCCCAGTCCTCAAGAGAAAACTTCGACCAAATAAGAAAATGGTAAACAAGAAAAGAAAAACACAAAAAAACCACAACAGATCCGATCCATTGCAGATTTTCAGTAAAGAAAAAAAAGAAGAAAAAAGGCAAGTAAAATCGATAGATTTCCACACAAAAAATTCCACCCTCCAGCTGCAGTATTACAGCCATTTTTCCCACGCAAACAACAAAAAATACTGGATCAAAAGATGCCGTGTCTCAACAACTAAAATAACCCAAATTTATTTTCTCTCTGTTTGTCACTCAAAAGTGACTACTCGTTCAACACATCGAGGCTAAAGTTAATAACCACACACACCTACACAACAACAACACAAACATATACACACCCATTTGTCCATCACAACGGACGCAAAAAAAAGTGAAAAAAAGACGCAAAAAAAACGCTCTGGAGGAACTTATCATGTAAATACCTATTATTTTTAAATAATATTTTTCTCCCCCAAATACCGAAATGTACACCCTCCAACCCACACACTGCCCTCCAACTCGCAGTATAGAGCCCAAGCCCCCCGAATTTTTTTTTCTCTCTCTCAAAGTGAAACATCTCTCTGAAACAAATGATAATTATTTTTACTTCAATGCTGTCAACGACACACACACACACACCCACACACTCTCTCTCTCTCTTTGGATGTTTTTCTTTCTCTTTTTTTTTTAATGTCCAGATATAGTTTGATTCCACTCTCCTTCAACATGAAAACAAAAGCCAAGTGAGATGAGGTCTCTCTTTTTTCTTTATGACACTCCCCGTTTATCTACACGTTCTGCAAAAAGACAAAAACAAAAAAGAACTTTTTTTTCTCGTCCTGTAGCTGATAGTCCACGGTAGAGATTCGTGTACCACACAACCCTCCGTCCATTCTCATTTTCTCCTTATCTGTCTCCAAGTTCCGTTTTTTTATTACCTATTTCTGTCTCTCTCCCTATACCAAACGGGTGTTTGAAATCATGTGCTGGGCACTTTTTTTTTGTGGAATCTTCCAGTTGATATATAATAAACGTATAATCTCTCCAAAAGAAAAGATGGGGGAAAAAACAAAGCTAAAAAACAAATTGCGTAGGTCGCGGACTCACCGACGGACGGGTAGACGACATCATAAGCCAATTTCTTTCCAGGTGAATCATCTGGCTTCTTCTTTTTCCTGGATTTGCTGGATGGTGACTTTGTGTAGGTACCGACAATCCTTTCATCCGTCCTTTTCATCTGGTAAGGCAAAACAAATTCAAAATTAGAGAACTGTGTTGTAGGGCCACCTGTTGGTGTGCTGGGGAATCGTGAACAAGTGTCTCGTTATGTGATCAAAACACACACACAGCCAATCCGACATCAAAGCCATTGATCATCAATCTCACATTTGATTTGAGCTGTTGAAGCTCCTCAAGCAGGTCCAGAGCTTCATCTGCATATACATCATTAGAGTTTGCATCTTTTTCTCTGGCCCTGCCCTCCGACTTCTTTGAGAGAATTGTGGTGCGGATTTCCAAACGACGAGGCATGATGATCCACCTGGTTTCAAAGAGAAATTGACTATAGAAGCATTGGAATTGATGATCTACTTTGTCATAAATTGATACCATTCAATGGGGCTTCCCGCTTAATAGACGAAAAAGTTCTCAGGGCGGGCACAATGTCATCACAAAAGGCACTCCCAGACGTTAACAACCGATACGCACAACCGATAAGATGATGCGTCAGCTCCCCAACACTAATGGACGCACCGAATGGTCTTTAAGACCACACAGATTCGTTCAGCAGGTAGACCAACTCATCAACAGTGAGAAACCTGTGGCCACTCACACGTCAAACACACACCAACACACAAGAGAGCGCGGGCAAATAACGGGCGAGCGGGATTTCGAATTGTTTACAGCGTCGTCGTCATGACGACAGAAGCGCTGTTGCCAAGTCATTCCTCAATTGATTTTTCGGCGCGACCACGTGAAAGGAAACCCAAGCGACACTAATTATTCCCGCTCGCGACCAAGTTAAAACAAAGCCCCAGACGAACGAAGGAAAAAGAGTTTTTGTTGGTTTCCTTCTCTTATTATATAAACGAGCGACGGTCGCCTGTCAAACAAACGGTACATTATTCAAAAATAAAAACCCGTACAGTTTGCTCAGCAGTATTTATCTGAGTTTATCGTGCGTGGTTCGAATAGAAAGGCATCGAAAAGAAGTTTGGTTTCTTTTTCTCTCTCGTTTTAATCTACTCATTTCCCTTTAGAAGCAGTTAACGGAACGTACACACACAGAGAGTGAGCACACCACAGACGGAACGAGAGAAAAAAAGTATAACGTACACAACATCAACATCGCCTGCGGGTAGTCAGCGATCCGCCGCCGCTGAACGGAAGAAGTGCACCCACATACAACTCTCTGAAGCCGTTTTCTGGCTGATGCTATAGAGTGTGCTGTGACTCTTGGAGCGAGTCGGGCGACAGCTGATAGTCGTGCTGCTGGTAGGTTGGCGCTGGGGGAGAAAGGACCAGCTGATATCGCCCTCTTGGTCTCTTCCGAGTGTTATTGTGCGCGCGCGGGCAGTCTAGCAGACTGCAGACGGAGCTCCAGTTGTTCAGTCGTCGGGGACAGCTTCACACCGCCGGACGTGTGCGAGAAGGCGTCCTTTCACTTCACAAATTGCGGATACAGTTTTTTCTCGTTTCGTTTCCCCCCTCCATCATCAAAACCCGTAGGATTTGATCATGTCCGGATGTTGTGGAGAGTGATTGCCTTCAGTCTCTCGGCTCTTTTTTTTTGTTCCTGTTTTGTGTCCTCCTCGTTTCCACCGAAAAAAACGAAAACAAAACAACCGACGATCGTCAACCATTAAAAAACCGCCTTTGTTCTCCACAACAGTGAGATCGTTCGTGATCCAGCGATCTTTACCAGTTTCACTTTGAAATTCCCAGCAGTCAACCGTTAAAAGAAGAAGAAGAGTTTTACCAACTTCTCAGCAAAAATAAAGAAAAAAGAAAAATGAAAATCTTGCCCGCATCCAACGGATCCGGCACCGGAGCCTCCTCTTCGTCGTCCTCAACTTCTTCTTCACAAGTCTCCGGACTGAAACTGGGCATTGTCCGGCTTGGTCGGGCAGCAGGCAAGGTAAACACTAAACTTTTTCTTCTTTTTTTTTTGTTGTTGGGAGGTTGTTCAGTTGTTGCCTTTTCGTCTCTATGTACATATGGAGGGACCTATTCACCTGTCATTCCGTCTCGTCCGTTTCACGAATTCAATCGATTTTTTGTTGTTGTTGTGCGCGCCCTGTTGTCGGTTAACTCGTTTTCTCATCCGAGAAAAGTCGAAAGATTGACATCGCAATCCGGCAACGGGACGCGTCGTCTATGGTAAAGAGATTCCCCCGCTCTCTCCGCTATACAGAGCGAAGACAAAAAAATAAAATAGCAGCCAGTGATCAATACAGTCCCTTAGCGCCGTCGTGGGAACTGTAGTGCAGTACTGAGAGAGAGAGGACGAGGAACGGAAATCGTCCGGATCAGTCGGAAAGATAAGAGAGAGACGACGACGAGGCACACGGGGCGTAGTGTTTGCCACCATGGAGACGGGTCTCTATTCCCTTCAAACAGCCTGGCCTATTGGCGGCAACTTCGGTACACAAAACTCACGACTAGGGGAGAGAGAAAGAGAGAGAGAATTGGAAAAAAACAAAAAAGAAAAAAGGAAGAAAATAACCGATAAGAAACTTGGACTTTGTCGCGGAGTCATCGATAAGCCGCATGCTGGCCTCAAACGAAGCAAATAGTACCATAGTTCTATATTACTACTTGGTGGTCTGTATGTTTCGTGGCGATAGGGAACCAAGACCGGATTTCGGCCTTTCTTCTAGGAGACAACGAACTTGAAAAAAATATCAAAGAAAATCTTTTTTATGAAAAAAGAAAGAGTTGAAGGGAAAAGTCACGGCCGTGAAACCGGACATTCTGCGGTCTGTGTGGTTTTTTTTCTTGTGAATTTTTTTTTCTCCTGGGAAAACGATTGTTGACGACGAACTTTTCTATCTATCGTGTCTGGTGTCTCTTTTCGTCCGATCGCAACCAGCATCAAAGTTAAATAATACTTATAATAAAAAAGAAAGACTAGGAGATAGAGACGGCAACGGAAGCTAGTGTTTTTCTAGCGGTTTCCGCCGGAATACAAGAGGAAATGTGAATCATTTTCAATTCCGGAAGGACTCTAGCTCGGACCGATCTTTGTGTCTGTTTGTCATGATATCTTTTTCTCTCTCCCCCCTCAACTCCTCGAACCGCAGCGCGGTAGTTGGAGGGAGGCATTAAAGGAGACTATGGGGGGAGGAACGTGGTCAGCTGGTCCGCGCCCGTCACCTGGTCTTCTTAGCCTTGTACGCACCACGTTTTGCGGTTCACAACGATTCCGAACAATGAACTTTTTCCTTTTCCCTTTTTCTTCATGTAAATCGCCGGAAGCGCCGGAAGCTCAACTCCTCCGGAAGACCAGCAAAGTATTTCTTTCTCAACTGAAGGCGTGTTTCAATGAAAGAGGCTACCATCCAAGTTCGTTTCAGTTTTTTTTGTTGTTGTTGTTGTTGCCTCCAGGCTGAACAAAATAAAGAACCAGCTCAAACTCTCTCAACAACACAAAAGATGACTTATTTACGTATTAGACGATTGAAGGGTTTCCGAGTAGGTAGAGAGAATAAGAATAAACATGATGGAAGCAATCAACGAACCAAGAGTCACGACTGGCGCGGACAGGGCCGCAACGACTCGTGTTCCTCCATCCGCTGGTTTTTTTTTCTTTTTTCTTTTGTTATTATTTTTTGTTTCTTTTTTTAATTTACGCAAAGGATCGTGGAGAACAAAAGAGGCCCCTTTTTGATAAAAGCCAAGGCACACAAGGCATCTTTCTTGCTTTGGTGTATATATATATAAATATATTTTTTTCTCTCTTCCGCGCGCCGATCCTTATAGAGCAGACGGAGCGGGTAAATGATAATCCGACTGGATCCGGCGGTATATAGAGGCGCGCTCGATGGGGCTAAAATGCGGACGAGTTGTTGCGAAGGGTGGGTGGGGAAGGTCGTTTGGTCGCCGTCGTCGGCATTGAATGATCTCTCGCAAGGCCCAAACATGAAAGTATTGATCGGCTTCTCTCTCCAGCGCGCTGCTCCAGACTTGGCTGCCGCCGCGCGTCCGCCTTTTGCGCGCTCCGTTTGGAGAGAGAGACAGAGAATGTCCACCGCCCTTTTACTCGTTTCCTCCTTCTTCGGGACGACGACGACGTTCTCTCTCAACAGAAAGCCAAAAAAAAAGAAGAGAAAAATTGCACACTGAGAGAGTGCCGTGCGGGATCGATCGGGATGCACAATCACGGGTCTCGACATCCGGATCGAGACGACTTTCGCATCCGCTCTCTCTCTCTATCCCTAGTAAATACTAAATATAGTCGATGGATAATATAGAATTGGACCCATACTAACTTTTTATTCATTTATTTATATTTGATGAAAAATAAAATAAAAATATGTTTTCTTTTTTTCTTTTGTATCTTTCGTGTAGGTCAAGTACGCTCTGCTGGACGAGAGGGACATTGGACTCGTTCAAGAGTACGCTTTCGAGGCCAGGATGGACGTCGACCGGAACGGCGGTGGAGCTCGAATATTCGCTTATGCCTACGATGTCGCCCGAGGCCGAAGTTCGGGCGCTTACGTCCACCAACTCTTGTGGTGAGTTTTTGTAATTCTTTACTTTCGAGCTGGACGATACGATGATGATGATTCATTCAGTCAAACGCCGTTACTAGTATATAGTTAGACTTTCGTTACGATCCACGGATTTCCCCCTTTTTTTCTCCTCATATTTTGTTCTTTAACAATAACAAGCGAAAGGAAATGGATGAAGGGCCAAGTGCATCCGTCCGTTGACTCGAAACCGGCAGCCGTAACGGGCAGCTGTCTAAAGGGGGTTTTCTCTCTAGCTGCTCTTCTTAGTACTCTAGTATTCTTATTTGCCAGTAGACTGGCAATCCGAGTATATATCGTAATAGGAAATTCCGAGACAAATTTCCCTTCAACAAACACAACAAGAGCAGAACGCGGCCATAAAGAGTTCAGTTCAGTTCAGTTCTTCTCTTCTCGACTATTTGTAACTCGAAGCCGGACTCCACCACTACTATGCGGAATGGATGTATTTATGTTGATAGAGAGAGAGAAGGACGATGGACGAGGGGGTTGGCTGCAGACTGGGCAGATTAGGTTTCAACAAGAAAGAAATCTGGTCTCTTTCAAAGACGGAGAAAGAAAGAAAAAAATAAAATCCAGTTTCGACAGAGTCTCAGAGGCCACTGAAAGTGTATATCCGCAGAGCAAACAACAATAGGAACAAAAAAAAAAGGAAAAAAACACCCGATACGAAATACAATCAAGCTGTTTGGGAGCTGTGGAAACGCACCTAGAGAGAGAGATAGAACAACGTCGAGAATGGAGAAAAAAAAAGAGAGAAAGAGAGAGATTAAAGAGTGATGGCCTCGAGGGTTTTGGTTCGTTGCACCGGGGCTAAATGCTTCCCCCGCTGTTGCTCCTCATCGTCGTCGTCTCCGTCGTCGTCTCTTACCTTCAGCTGTTTTTATTACACAGTCTCTCTCGGTACGGTTTTCCCTTCTATTCACTTTCAGGTAGTAGTTGGTTGTTTACGGCTCTATGGTGGGTTTCGAATGATTGCTACGTCGGAATATCGTGTAATGGCAGCAGCAAAGAGCAGCAGAAACAAAAGGGGTCGTGATGACACTCTAACGGTTTTCGTCCCGCGCTGCCATGACTCGGCGGCAGCGGCAGCAGCAGCAGCGGCTCCTCACGACAATAACCGATCGTAACCGCGCGGCCGTGGTGGTGCAGAAAGTGGTCGGTTGATTCCCCCTTCAGCTGCTGCTGCTGCTGCTCTCGGTGGTGGTGGCGGGTTCAATTTCATCCGTCGGATCAGCTGGGGTGATGATAATAGCCAGGAAAAGGTGATGCAGCAAAGCTAGTAGTAAGTCCTCCGTCCAACAGCCCACAGACAGAACACAAGAGCCAGGTGGTTGGCGCGCGTACGCGCCAGCTGCCCCGTTTGTACATCTGTCGGGGAGGAGCGCCTCCCTCTTTTTTTTTCCAGCAGCTTCTCCGCCTTCTGCCGGACCATCTTCTCATCCTATTCATGTTTCTTCTTCTTGTGTAAACATCAAAAGCAACCACTCAAAAAGATCAGAAGAAAGAAAAAAAGAAGTCCTCCATCGCCCTCTCCGATCGCGACCGAAATTCTCTGCATTCTCTCAACTTACTGACCCGATTGAGCCGTATCGGAATCTCCCTTTTGAACATCAAATATCATAACGGACGGCATTTGTCAATGATTCAATGTTGTATATATACGTCGGTGTACCCCGGCAAGACGGCAGCTGGTCCCCGCCCTTGTTACAAATGCACCTGGGGTCCGCGCGTTTCCGGATCAACAGTTTTTCTCTCTTTTCAAAACGTCTAGCGGAATCGGACGGACTTTTTCTTGCAGATGTTTTCGGAAGAAAAGAGGATCGTGAGAAAAATGTCTTGATCCTTCCAAGTACGATCAGTCAACTGTTATTAAAACGATGGGGGCCAATGGCCAACATCTTCTTCTCTTTGTTGTACCTTTGACGCGCGGTTTATGTCCCCTCATTATCTACGAAAAAGAAGAAGAAGAAGAAGAAAACAACATATAGAGAGTCGCGCGGTGCGTGTGCAGCACTCTATTGTTGTTTGAGAAAGGAAAATGGCGTGAGAAAAACAAGAAAATCGAGCCAGTGGCGCAACCCGGGTGTCCGAACTTGGTGGTTCCGGACGGATTATATGATTGGTCAACAACAACCAGACCGAAATCTAAAAGAAAAAAGGGAAACGAACTTGAAACGCTGTCGATGTTTACGGGCGGCTAAACAGTAGTCGAAAGTCTTGGATCATTTCTTCTATACCCTTGGAAACAAACGAAAAGCCCAAGGACAGTGGAATGAACACACAGCTCGATGTGGTGGTGGTGGAAATCATAAGAGCCGATCGATGGATTTGATGGCGTCACACAGGGCGGTCGCTATGGTACCCATCCTGCACAACAAGAGGTGCCAAGAAAAAGGAGAGGGGATACTCAAAGAAAAAAGGAAGGAAGAAAACTGACGAAACAAAGCACGTGGCCGATCCCTTTATAAATCAGGCCGGGGACATGGCAGAGCTATATAGGTACTACCTGCCTACCCCACCAGTCTCAGCCAAAAAGAAAACTCGATCTTGCTTACCTTTGAATTTTGTGACATGTCGTTCCGTTTCTCTTCTTACTGACATTTGGCAGTCGCTCAAAATACTCTGCAGCAACAGGACACTCTGGCATTCGGTAAAGCCGTCCACCGAGAATATGGGGGAGAGACACGTATGTTGAAATGTTAATTGGGAACTAGAGAGACTAGCAGAGTCAACTATAGAGCTGGAAAATGCTAGTGTCGTACCGGTCCATCAGTCCACAGGCCTCGTTTTTGTTGTCAACTTCTCTCCTTCACCGTTGATCGTGAATTTAAGAGCAAACCCGCATGACATTAATGGATTGATGGCTCAATTATTTATGCATCTTTCTTTTTTCTTTTTTTGTCGTTGTCCCCGATTCACAGGGAGAGGCACTGCGGAGGAATAGCGCCAGGGTTCCAAGTCGTTCACCGCAACGGCGTCACAGTAGATAATCGGCTGGAGAATTTGAATCTGGTGCCCAAGGGATTGGCGCCACCACCTAGCGGTCGCCATCACAACATTGTTCACAGGGTGACGGCGACGTCGACGACGACCGCGGCGGCCAGCATCCACTGCGACGACGTCAACACCGCCCAGACCAGGGAGCATTCCCTTTATTGGGCCGCCATCCAGCAGCTTCCAGCCGATCCGGTCGAAGAGGTAAAAAGGCTTTGCTTTTGCTCTTAATTAACGACGAGTCCCGCGAGGGGCTCGTTAGCGCTGAATAATAAGCGGATCACGTAACTAACGATGACGTTTTCTCCAAACGATTAGCACTTTGGCGAGCTGGGCGTCACGCGTTACTACAACGTCAACGGGGAAGTGATCGACGACGAAGACGATACCTTCTGCTATTACGAATGTCACTACCCTCCGTGCACCAATATGGAACGCGAGCTCAGAGAATTCTCTATTTGCGGACGGTGTCAGGTATGTCGGGTGAAATAAGACGATGAGGACACGAATTCTTTCGCTTCTCCTCTTTCCACCCTTCAAAATTCCTGACGTGTCCTAATTTCGGATCGCTTTACAGGAAGCCAGATACTGCGGGACCTACTGCCAACAAAAGGACTGGCCCGTTCACAAAAAATCATGTCGGGAGCGGAAGAGACCTTACGTTGTCGAGCGTCCGCCAGAGCGTTAACTATTAATCTCCCCCCAACCAAAAGAAAACAACAGTCCGAAAACTACTAACGAGAGAGAGACACACAACACAACACAAAACTCGATTGTACATTACAAAAGAATAAATCAAGAAAAAAAAGCAACACGACAACAAGAGAGAAAAAAATCAACGAAACAACAACAAACATTGTCACAACACACACACACACAACTAGCCCGATTTTCTCGTCCAGAGTAGTTTGTATGTGTGTCCTTACTTGAAACATTCACATATATAACTCGCAATTAAGCATATTGTCAAATTGATCGTTTGTGTGTGTGTTTGGGGAAACCAGAAAGAATTAACCTCGGCGCTACTAACCATGGTGACGGGATTTATTAACTAGATATACTAAAACTAACAAACATTCCTTTAGAGTCATTTCTTGCCCATCTTTTCCAAAAAACTTGATTCTCTCTACCGATTGTTTTTCTTTTCTTTTTGGGACGAATTATCACTTGTACAGAATTTCCAAAAAAAGAAAGAAAGAAAAAGTGAGAGAGAATGAGGAAAAAACATTGTCTGTGTCCCCCTCGTTTACTTGTGTTCCTATAGAGAAGACATAACTTCCGCGAACTAGTTACTCTTTTGCTCTCTTCCCTGCTGATCTCACGATGACCTCTTCAATTTATATCTCCCCATAAAAAATTGATTATAATTCCAAATGATCCTGTGGGGGATAAAATCTTTTTTTTCTGATGAAAAACCTTCCTCAACTCAAATTTCTCTCCATCGTGTTTCCTATTAAATTAAAAACTTGGTATTAACTTTTTTTCTCCAATCAATTGTATTTTTTTGTTTTCTTCCAATTTTTCTCGAGCTTATTGGGGAAGGCATAGTTTACAAAAGGGTCACGTGACGAAGCCGATGTCTAGTCGCACTAACAACCAAATAAACCGCATGGAACTTTTTCTCACCCGGATTATTATCGTTTTCTTTCGTACTCACACATTCTCTCTCTCTCAGTCTTTCTTTTCTTTAATTTTCCAATTTTTTGTTCTCTTCTCGTATGAATTAATCATTCTAAAAAAAATATTGGCTCTTACTTTTCTCGTATACTATCACCGGCTCGTCTCATTCTTAATAGCACTCAATCGACCTAGAACCTTTTCGGCTAACGACATGTACGCCTGGACCTGCGTAGAACAGAGGAAAAAAAGAAAGAACGAAAAATACATCATCAACATGGACGAGATGTTTCCTCACATAAAAATAACTGGAAAGAGAATGATCTAGCATTTTGTAGTTGATTAATTTTTCCGTGTGTAACAGTATTTACCAGAGGATTGCTGCTTGTAGACGATATAACAATCGGGTAGCCTCCGTCTGCAGCCTCCATAATGCTGGTATCTAACGGTACATCCACCAAGACATCAACACCTGTGCCCGGGTGCGAAAAGAATATAATCGGGAATTTATTGGTGGCGACTCTGGAGATAAAGAAACCAAAATGACGGTGTTAGATTACCGATTTCTTTTCCGAGTTTCTCAGCGCCAGAGGCGCCAAAAATATGACTGTGATGGCCACAGTTGGGACACGCATAGGAGGACATGTTGTTGACCAGACCGAGAACGGGAATGCCCACTTTTTGAAACATCAACGCCCCTTTGCGCGCATCAATCAAAGCTATTTCCTGTGGCGTGGTGACGATTATGGCTCCAGCTACTGGGACGTTTTGCGCGATGGAGAGTTGGGTGTCGCCCGTGCCGGGAGGCATGTCTACTACGAGGTAGTCTAACGGCGACCAGTCTACTTGACGTAGGAGCTTTTCAATCGCTGACATAACCATGAGGCCTCTCCAAATGACGGGCGCCTTGTTGTCCACTAAAAAACCCATGGACATGCTGAGAGGTTGACAGTTGATTAGATGGGGCATCAATCAATCAGCCATAAATAGAACGACACTTGATACCATTTGATATTGTAGTTGACAAGTGGTTTGATGAGATTTTTTTCCGTCAGCATGGGATTCCCAGAAAGGTTCATCATGGTAGGAATAGAAGGGCCAAATATATCAGCATCTAGCAGACCCACATCTTGTTGGGGCAAATGTCGACTCAGAGCCAAGGCAAGATTGACTATATGACAGGTAAAATCAGTGACACCCAAGATATTCTACCAAAGATGTTTTGCGCCTAACCTGCAACTGTTGATTTGCCGACGCCACCTTTACCGGAAGCTACGAGAATTACATTTTTGACACCATCAATGGGTTTCTTGACCGGCAAACCTTTCTTCATCATTTCGACTTGCCGTTCTTTCAACTTAGTTCCGGTTCCCTACATAATTAAAGCTCTACACGATGTGTACTTTGTAAAAAATGAGCCAGCTGACTTACTAGGGGATCGCTGTGTGTAGAGTATTTCATTTTCCAAGAATTAAGGGAAGCAATAAGAAACTTGAACCGATGATGAAAAGCCATGTTGCACTATTTACATGTTTTAGTGACATCTATGAACGGCTTAGAAATCAGCGTAGCAGTTCTACATTACACCGCCAGATATCTCAACACGTTATTAATTAATCCGCGAATCAGCTGCTATCTATTGGCAATTGAAAGAATCTTGCAATTGTAGTTCTTCGTTGTGCCGCCTGGCGGTTTCGTCCACGTTTCAAAATTCGAAACGTAAACAGCAGCTGTGGTTTAAGCCAACCCCAAATTCAATGTTCGAGAATAATAGTGACGAAGATTTTGATTTTGACTTGGATGAAGTACGTCAAGTTATAACCGCTTCATTCTATTTTTCACTTATGCTATATAGGTTCTCTTTTATTTTAGGTGGTCAAACTAAATAGTCAACCTGTTTATACACAGAATGTCGATAAAGAGGTTAGAATATCGACCGAAAACTCCAAAAAAGAAATCCATCATATACAGCAGCAGACTCAGAATGTTGAAAATTGGCCAAATGAGGATGATTCCCATCTCTTTGAATCTCTACTTGAGCCTGCTGCAGACATAAAATCTGTGACCATAACTCAATCAAACATTCGAGCATCAACGTCAGTTCAACCAAACAAAGGAAAAGATTTAAGAAACAACTCCATCAACATTCAACAAAGTCTAAACCCCCTTCATTTCAATGATGTATCTGTTAACAAAAGTATGGACACAGTCAAAGCAAAGTTCCCTGGTCCAGCTGGTTCCCTCAATCTTCCTTCAGTAATTTTTCATGCTGCTGTATAAAAATTCATTAGTTAACTCTTTTTCTGAATCTAGAACAACAATGTAAGAGGACAAAGGCCAAAGATGAACAAAAACTTGACCAATGTTGACGGACTGTGTTGGTGGGATACAACATTGTCTCTTTTGAATGTCAAAAGGGCTTGGCAAAGCAATGAAATGAACTTGCAAATGATTAAAAAAACTTTTGCGCCGCATGTAATCTATCTCACGGCCCCCATACTAATAGTTGGTGTTCAAAAGGTTGAATTCGCGCCAATTATTACCAGTGACGTCAATTGCGTCCTTCAAGATCCCACGGGTAATTATGAACTCATCCTGCAAATCAGTTCCAGTCTTTCACCAAGTTTCCTTATACAGGCGAAGTAAATGGTCGAATTTTAAAAGACGTCATTGCGGATTATGGCAAACTCATCCAGGTGGGAACGATACTTGTACTTCGCCGACCCTCGGCACTGCACATGGATTCAAACTGCATCGTCACCATTACAAAAAACTGCCTTGTCGGGGTATTCTCTTCACAAAGCAACGAGGTAAATTACATGTCATTGAAACGGAAAGAAAGAGTCATGGATAGTTTTATCTATCAAGATTACCAGGTGTCGTGATTTCGAAAAAGGGGATCTCATTTCATGGCTCTCCGAACCTATGGTTACCGGTGATCCTGTATTGTGTGGTGAAGAAACGTCGGAAGAAGAAACTACAAAGCCACCAGTGTCGTTATTCACGTCTGCCGGTTCCGCCTTGGCATCCACGTCCGGAGCTAGATCGGCAATCCAATCACCTGCTAGTCTCCATAGACCTATGACCCCTTCCAATTATAATCGCCCCAGACCACCAGCGAACACGACCCCATCCATCAGGCCATCTACTGCTGGACCTAGTCGACCTTCTCCAGGCCAAATCAGGCCGCTCAATAACCCTAACCAATACCAATTTAAAACTCCATCTACAGTTGTTACAACACCTCGTCCGGCTCCGTACGCCCAACCTAATAGAACTTCATCCAATGTCGATTCGATTCCCATTCGTCCTGCAGTTGCCGCCAACAAGGAACCAGGTGTGGACGACCAATTCCTGTCCCAATTCCTTGACGGTATTGATACGGACTCGCTTTTCGATGACTTCTAGCTTTCGTCTTCATTTTCAAATTGCTTTTCCAAAAATTTAGTTGCACATTTGAGACCATTGGTCAAAGAAAGAAATTACAAAGAAAAAAGCCCGATTGGCTGCTTCTTTCTTTTCAAGTTTGTCATTTTATTTTGTTTTGCATAACTGAAACTGCACCGACATAACATCATTCATCATCATCATGTATTTATAATTTTGTATGTTTAAAAGGCAAAAAAAAAATCACTACAGAAATCGCATAGATTGTCGGTTGTGTACGACATTTCATAATGCATCCAAAGTCAGTCGCGTGGGAATCACGTGCGACACGATCAAAACACATCCCTCTTTGAATTCATCCTCTTCATTTTTTTTCCTCTTCTTATTTTTTTGCATCATCTTTATATTTTTAAAGACAATCGATGAGGGATTGAAAAAGGGCGAGGTGGCAGTAGAGAAAAAAAAAGAGAGAGGGAAGAAACAAAAAGGCCTGAGGATCGCCATCATTCTTATCGTCTTACTCATTATCGCCCGAAAGATGAAAGAGAAAATTTCCAAACTTTTTTTTTCTTTAAAAATCTGTAAAATACAAAAAATTTTCGTGGGTGGAAAAGCCGAGATAAAAAGGAGAGAGAGAAAGAGGGAAGTTAAAAGAGGATTTTTCAACACGTTTTTAACAAAGAGACGGGAACGAAACATTTGAAAAAGGCTCGAAAGAGTATTGGCAGGATTTCGCTTTTAACTTTTATCCTTTATTTAATTAACAAGATGAAGAAAATACTACGTGTGTGTGTGCACTGACGAGCCAAAAAAAGTGATTTCATCTAATGATAATATGTTTTTGTTTCCCCGTTCGAGAGAATTCAAGATAGAATGAAGAAAAGGCACTTTCAAAGGAGGGAAGGTGGTGGTGGTAGACAAACGTTTGGTTTGGTGAAAAAAAAACATAGCGCGCATTCTAATGCAATTCATTAAAGGCAAATATTCTCACACGAAGGGAGCTTGGACGTAGAAGAAAGTTTTCGGGGGAGGGAAGGAGGCGAGAGAGACATAGTCGGGCCCGGTTGATGCATTTGCCTTTTTTTCTCTAAATCTTGTGTATAAGAAATGCGGAACAAATCGCATCCCATTCAGAGACAAGGGAACCAAAAAAAGAAAAAAAAAAGAATTCCTATCGAGAAGTAAACAATGTACATGACCCCGACAAAATTGAGTTAAGCTAATGTAGTGTATGGGGACGGGAGCCAGGAGACACGAAAAAAAAATGGTTGTGGTTAGATGATTAATCAACGAGTGAACGGGGATTTTCGTCCCCAAACTATTAAAAAATGACAAAAAAAAGGCAGAAAAATGGAGCCACTTAAGGAGAAATATTTCTGTTTTTTTTTATAGTTATTGAACGCCAAATCAACACCAATCGGCCATGTAGGTAAAGTCTTTGAAAAGCGACTGATCGTCATCCGACAGGATGCGGGGATCCTTTGGTGGCGTCAGAACCGGCTTCTCCGACGTGAATTCTTCATCAAAGTTGCTCACATCCTCCATGGATCTCTGCGATAACGAGATAGAAAAAAGCCATTCACATGTTAATAACATCCTTTTTATTCATGCAAGGTGAAATTTGTCGAGAAAAAACGAGCTGCCACTTACAATGGTGGGCACGAATGGCGGCTTGAGTCGTCGGGCCAGCAGGTCCTCCCAGTGTACGTGCCGGAAGAAGGCTTGTTTCTTGACATCTTCCGCGTCACGCTCGCTAGCTCCCAAACGTCTCTCTGGGTTCTTTCGCAGCAACTGTTTGCGACAATGAGTCGTCGAAAAAACAAAAGGACAAAAAACAACAAAAACGGTGAATGTATGTTAAAGGAATCCGCATCCGGAAAGATGCGACGCAACGCAAGACAGTATCAATGTCAGTGTGAGAAAAATTACCCTCCGCATAATGGCGATGGCCTCGAGAGAGAGGAACCGAGGATAGCGGACCTCGTCATTGACGATGCTGTCAAAGACTTCCTCTTCGTCGTCGCCGGGGAACGGCGACTCGCCGACGAGCATTTCAAAGATGAGGACGCCGAGACCCCACCAATCGACGGCTCTGGTGTAGGTCGGCTCGGTGAGCACCTCGGGCGCCAGAAACTCGGGCGTGCCGCAGAACGTGCCCGTCCGGTCGCCGAAACCCATGCCTTCTTTACACAATCCAAAGTCGGCTATTTTCACGTAGCCTTCCGTGTCCAGCAGCAAATTGTCCAGCTTCAAGTCTCTGCGCGCACGCAACATCACGAAACCATTAAGTAAGAGTAGATTAGTCGAGGAGGAGGGAGACGAAAACGTCAAGAGTAGGAGTTTAAACGTACCTGTAAATGATTTTGTTCTCGTGCAAATATTGAAGGCCGAGAACGACGCAGGCGGCGTAGAAGACGGCGCGCGGCTCCGTAAAGACGTCGGCGTGAATGTGCATCATCAGATCGCCGCCGGCCGCGTACTCCATCACGAAACAAACGTGCGTCTGCACATTTTTCCAGTTTCAATTTTTTTCCATAAATGAAAACGAGAAGGAAGAAGAGAGAAGCGTTAAGTTTGAGAAGAAGAAAAAAAAGATAACAATAGCAAGAGCAGGAGCAGTAGTCTGCAGCGATTAAATATGCAAATGGCCGCTAAATGGCTCTCGCCGTGGCCGGTTTAAGGGTTTGACTTACATCGGTCTGGAAGCAAGAGAAGAGATTGACGAGGAATGGATGGCGGGTAGAATTGGCCACCTCGAAGATGCGCTTCTCGGCCAGAAGCGATTCGACCTCGTCGCGGGCGATGATATCGCCCTTTTTCAGCGCTTTAATGGCAAAGTACTCGCCAGTGTTGCGATATTGTGCCAGGATGACCTTTTGGGAGAAAATAACAAGCCATTCCATGAGTCCTCTCCGCTCGTTTTCGCGCACACAAATTTTCTTTTCTCTTTCTCATATGTACATGTACGTATGTTCATATATATATATAAGGACAAAAGAATATAAAATGCGGAACACATCACGTCCGCCAGTAGTAACAAAGTCCATACTTTGCCGAAATGGCCGCGCCCGAGGACGCTGATAAAGCGGAAGTTGTCCAGCGAGATACCGCCGGTGAATTGAGAGGTGCGCCTCGATTCGTACGCGCTGTCGCGGTAGTCCAGCGGCCGGCCTGGACGTCTCACCGGAGGGAATACCTAAAAGACAACAACAACACACAAATCAGTTCGTTTTCGTTTGGTCACAGGCGAACATTACAACTACACGGACTTTCGGTTGGGAGATCGTTAAAATCAAAAGAAGAAGAAGAAAAAAACCCAAACCCACGCCCATCCATCTATAAAACAAACGGACGCGGGGGGCCGTCAACGAAAACAACAACCCCAGAGCGAATCGAGCCATCTACGCTAGGGGAAGGAAAAAGAGAAAAGGGCAGAAGCAAAGGAAACCAAGTCCTCCTCCTCCTCTGTCTTGTGCAACTTTATTTTTCGCCTTATTTCAGCGGTTCAAGGTTCGAACAAACTGAAGAAAAAGAGATACAAACACGGTGCCGCCAAAAGTGGACCCGATCGTCCCTGTCGTATATTATATAAACATTTTTTTCATGTCCTTATTATTTTAGAGGCTGCGGCCAATCAAAAGACCGACAGGTTGGAATCCGGAGCTTTCAATCGCCTTATAAGAAGAGAAAAGACGACCAAGACGAACAGGGAGGTAATCTGCTGACCAGACCACAGCGGCCGCAACGACGTTAACAGTAAAAAAGGTAAAGACAAGAAGAAGAGATATCTACAGCCAAAATTCTAAATGGTCAACGACAAGCTACCGAGAGTGGCCGAAATATTCACAATAAAAACCCGGTAGAAGAAAAAAAAACAAAATTCCTACGACAAAACCGAAACCAGAATAGGAGATGAGACCCTCAACCGTTTATGACTGAATCGAATAGAGAAAGAAGAAGCTGCCACCAAAATAATAATATATATAGACGCAGTCAAGGAGATGAATAGACTCAAGGTCAAGGATGAACTCTTCTTCGTCTTCTACTTCTTTCACCGTGATAAACGCGTGTCAAAGGTGCCACTGTCTTCATCTCTTCCACCTGAGACAACAAAAAGCCCCCCAGAAAGAAGAAAAAAAAAACATCTTTTTTCTTCTGGTTAATTGCTCCGCATTGTGTGGCGCGCACTTTATCACGAAACGATTCTTTTGTGTTTATCCTGCGAAGGTCTCTCTCGACTCAAAAGAAATGGTGACGAATGCTGTGCTAGTATAGGAATAGAGCGACGGGGGTAATTAAAAAGGGAGGCTTGTTATCAAGTGTTGCGTGTGCGTGCGACCTTTCAGCTGGAAATGGATGGTGTCTACCGCTGTAATATACATAGACGCTTGCTCCTACCACTACTAGCCTACCACACTAAAGGCCTCCCCTGAATGGATGTCGAAAAGTCAAGGTGAGGGTGAGGTTTGTGTTCGGTGCGGTTATGAACATGAAAATAACGTTTCCCCACTCGAGAGAGAGAGAGAAATATCTATCATGCCCTAATATGGACCGAACGCCCTGGAACCATTTTCTCTTTCTTTTCTGGGTCTAGAAAAATTGGATGGGGGGTGTTTTCCTCAGAGAAAAGAAAAACGAGTCCAGCTAGTGGCCAGACGAATTTAAATTAAAGCTGGGAAATGGATGTAGAGGTGGACGGACTCTTGGGGGAATAAAAGTATACCTCATCATCGGGGAATTCGATGACGGGAATTGGGCCGCCGCCCTCGGCTTCGGCGCCGGGCGGCGAGGAAGACGGCGACCGTTGGTGGTACGACTGTCTCTGTTGGAGCTGTTGCGGATGCAACGGATGCTGCTGGCCACCACAATTGTTGCCCAGAGTAGTAGCAGTAGTAGAAGAAGGAGACGAGAGGAGTGTCGGAGTGGAAGCCGTGTACGGATGGTGATGGGCGATAGAGGTGCCCGCCGCCGCCGTCGACATGAACGGCGGTGGAGAAGGAACGGCAACATCGCCGCTGTCCGCCACCAGACCGGTTGAGAGACCGGTTAGGTTGAAGTGACCAAAGGCCCTCTATACATTGATGCATACATACACAATAAAATAAATACAAAAATAGAAAGAAAAAAAAACATTCGACTATTTTGGGTAGAAAGAAAAGAAAAGATGAAATCAGCATTCCCCCCAACCAACCATGTTAACGATGACATCAACTCGTTTTCAAGTGTTCCAGCCTTGACAATTTCTTCTCTCTCTCTCTATAGCTTAGCTCTCCTTTTCGTTTTCTATTCGGCATTCGTCGATGTCGAGAAAGAAAGCGTCATCAACAACTACACGGGTCCTTGACGAGTGTGCAACGGCAACAATGGGGTCTTTTTGGAAGCGCGTTCGGTAATCGAAGTGTACGCGACCCCGCGCGTTTACCACCCACCGAACGGGCTTCGCGCGCAAAAAGAAAAGAAAAAGAAAAAAGCCTCGAGGCATAGACGATCGCATAGTGTTCCGAGATGGGCGGGACCCGAGCCGTCCCTCCATCCGTCTTCTCATTGCTTAACGCTACCGACGACGTCGACGACTACTATTGGAGGGGGAAAAGATCGTCTGATGCCTTTAACACGAAACCCAATGAACACGTTCTCTCGATCCTTTTGCGCGAAATAACATTTTGGCATGTTCTTAATCAAGATGGAGGGGGCCCTTATCGGCATTGCCACACCTTCGGCGTAGATTTACAGGTGTTGGCTGTCGAGCTCTAGAGTCAAGGTTTCGGTTCCAGACTCAGGAAATCAGGAGAGAAAAAAAAATTGCGCGTTTTCATCTTCCTTTTTTTGTTGTTTCAAAATGGCCGTGAACGGCCCATACCGGGCGACATACGAAATTAAAAGGTAAAACTACCTGAGTTGTGCTGACTGTATCGCCGGCCGTGACGGCGGTGGAGACGGCGGTGGCGCTTTTCGACTGTTTCGACGGGCCCGAGGATCGCTTAGAGTGCAAACGAGACGGAACGATCTTGTCGCGGGATCGTTGCTGGCCACCCGTGTCGTACTGGCGGACTAGAGTCTGAACGATCGATGGGAGCGGGCCGAGCAAATCGGGCGAGAGACGCTGCATTCCGCCGTCTTCCAGCTCGTCCTCCTCGCCCAGCCGTTTGCGGATCTGGTGGAAGCGCTGGAGGAGCTCGTCGTTGCGCTGGATCTCTTTGGCCCGTGACCAAGCGTGCTTGTTCCGCTGGCGGAAGGCCTTCTCCCGACGGATCGTACTCCGCTTGGCCTGCACTTTCGGCGTCCGCGGCTCGTGCCCGCCCATTTTGTTGAAAATCGACTTGATGATGGATGTCGACGTCGGCGTCTGAATCGGAGGGTCTGGCCGGCGGTTGGCCGTTTCTTCGAAACCGGAATCGAATTGTTCAGAGCCGCGCGAGCTGCTGCGAGAGCTCAGCGTCCCGACGGGCGACCCAGAGTCGGGCAGCTCGCCAAAACAATACGTCTTCATTCCGGCGCTGTTTGGCGGCGATTTGCCCGGCTCGGACGTCGTCGGAGAGTCCGGCACCGTTCGGTTGTTGATTAGAGTCACTTCGATGCAAGTTACGTGCTTGTCGGGCCGGAATCCGACTAAAGACAGGTCCGGCCGTGTCTTGTTACTGGCCGGAGCGTTCCACGTTTTGAACGGACCTTCTGGCGGATGTTGATGTTGCATCCCACTCCGCCGATGGGCCGAATGGACCGTCGCGGGCGTCAAAGTGGCCAATTTAATGACGTACGTATGTTTGGCGGGGTTTTTCTCCTTGTCCGTCTCGACGGGCTTCTCCGGTTGGCTTTCTGTCGCTTTAGGTGCGTGCGGGTAAACGTAAGGTCTGTGAGACGGACTGGGTGATCGGACGGGTCCGATGACCACACCCTGGTGTCCGCTCTTGAGGGCTGGCGTCTTCTTGTGTCCGCCAAGATGGACGGCCGACGAGACATTGCTGACAAACGATTCCAGCTGATTTTGGCAGTCGTTGGCTTTGGCTTGGATCCTCTTCATCAAACCAGAGAGGCGAGTCGACGGAGCGGCCGTCGGTGTCTGCTCGACCGTTGTCCGTTTGTTGGCCCTGGGCGGCCCTTGAACGGCCTCCCGCGTGAGTCCGTTAGTCCGATGAGGGGAACGAGCCCTTTTGCTCTCTTGGAACGAGACCGCGATCGGCCGCATCTCGGTATCAACTAAGCCCAGCATGTCTCTCATCCAACGGGATCCGAAAAATCAAATGAGAGAGGCGGACCAGAGCCGGACGAGAAATCTCGAAGGTCGAAAGCCTCACGACCGATTCACGCACCATTAACGAGAACTCGTTTAAAACAAAAGCGACCGAAACACAGATGGAGGGGAGAAAAAATAGGCGGCGGCGGCACACGTTAATAGAATACCAAATTCCCGTTTTTGTTTAATGTCGTGTGCCTCCCGATCCACTTTCACTCGACGCTGGTGGAATTCCAAAAAGGCACCCGCACACTGAAACCCGATCATCCGTGATCGATCACACTGAAAACAACAATTCCTCAATAGCAGCTGCTGCAGCTGCGCATCCGAGAGAGAAGAGACCGACTTGGCTGACGTCGCGTTTCTAACTGGGCAAGGGTCGGACGTCGACAGCCAACTATAAAGGAGACCCCAAAAAGAACTAGCTGGCTCTCTCTCTCTCTTCCAACACCAACTACAACATAGTATATGACCCTGAAAATGATGGCTGAAGCCCTGGCAAGCCCGGCGTCGTCTCTCGAGAAAAGTAAGGAATTTATCTCGTCTACAAGTGGTGGTGGCGGTTTTGGCGGAATGGCATTTTCGCGTGATTCTGCCAATCTGGCGGCGGCGGAATTACTTAGCGGGAGCTGTGGACGTGTGCGACATTGGAAATCGATGAAATTAATTCCAGAATTTTACCACCATCTGACGCAAACTCATTTGACAGATGGAAATTCCTTGACGGACGCAGCAGCAGCCGACGAGAAGCTTTCTCTTTTCTGCTGACAAGAGCGCGAGGTTGCGCCGGACGAAACCTCCGTTTCCATCCATCATCCATCCAAAAGAGCGCACCTAATATATCACTAGAAGAGTTCCCTTCTTCCATCCCTAACAACAACAAGTACTACGGTTGTGTAAACTGGTTTTTTTCTCGACTCTTCACAGTCCGTTCGTCTCTTAACTTACTCAAATTCCCTTCGTCTTGTTGATTTAGTTACGCTCCCCCAAGTATTTGTGCGGCCCTTTTCGGCCAGCTGGTAACCTGTTGCGACATTTGCGCAAACAATTTAGCATTTTGCCGAGGAGAAAAATCCATGCCAAGGACGGTAAACAAATCCGAAAAAAGTCAGTTTTACAACTGCTTGGTACGACGAGGAGGATGTTGTCAACCCGGGAAGAACTAGAGAGAGAGTTGAGAAAGAGAAAGAACAATAGCTCGCCGATGCGCGATAGCCGTTTGATTCAATAAGACAAAATAACTTAACACCGTCTCATCTCATCCGGAAAGAAAAAGAAGAGGAGAAAAACGACCGCGGACGGACCGACACACGAATGTTATGTCCAAAAGGGAGAGAAAAAAAAATGTCTGAAAGCGGCCAAATAGGGACACAAGAGACAACATGGGGGCCTGGGCGAACGCACAAGAGAATAACCAAAAAAAGTCAAACCATATCTAGAAATAGCTAGCGATGGACCCGGGGAACATCCGAAGACGAACCACCACCACCGACCCTACCAGACAAGAAACGGGTTCTTCTTCTCTTCGACTTAGGCGCGTTTTTCTCCAGAAGAAAAAGAATAACAATGGGAGAAATTTTCGAATGGTTCTCCCTCCCACGCCTTTAAACTACGTGACAACTCATCAAACAATGACTATGAGACTAACATCGCCATCCGTCTTGGAGCGCCAAAACAAATTCAAACCACAAAAGGGGCGATCTCTGCTCTTTTTTGGTGGAGGGATGAAGGGGAACAAAAAAGTGAATGGGTTGAAAACTCATCTGGTCGGGAGGGAAATGAAGAAAAAAAAAACCCAACTCAACTGCTGCTGCTCTATCTCGTGGCAAGTTTAAATAGATGCGACCTTGGGGGCCTCTCTTGTACCTTGCCCGTATATGGCGTGACAAATACGAGCGCGAGTGAAAGAGACTTTGGGTCGAAACGGGCAGGCCAGGCCAGGCAGCTGAGAGTAAGAGAGAGAGAGAGTAGAGGTGAGCTCCTCATCTTAAACTACTCGTACGCTTTTGTAGCTAGTTATTTCCAACATCCGTCACCGGAGCGAGCCGGTTCTCTCTCCCGCTCCGAAACCCTTTCGTTTTGGGAGCCCCTTCTTTTTTCTGGAGATGTTATTTGCATTTATTTTGGGGTAGACTGGACCGAGAGTCCCACGCCCATCTATAGGCCGACTCGAATAGAGAGAATCGCCATGAAAATCCGGTCCAATAAGGCGATAACTCCATTACGGGCTCTTCTAGCCCCGTCTAAACGCGTATGGGATCGGCTCGTAAATTAACCAGGCGGCAACATCTCGTTTTCATCGGCCCAAAAGTCCACGGCGGCCCGGAGAACGTACATTTCACGGTGGGCACCTGCTTCACATTTTTTCCAGACTCTCTACTTTTCAATTTTCATTTCCAATGGAAGAAAAACTTGTCGACGGCCTCCAGATACACAGTAGTTTTTTTTATATAGTTTAACATCCACCAAAACAGCTGATGGGGGCAAGTTGAGGTGTGCGCGAATTGTCCCCATAAAAAAACGCAAAAAAAAAAACGTGGATCGTAAAATTGTTTTTCAACACGTTTTGTGCAAAGTGCCCTGGCCTCGCCCGGGGAGGATGCAGAGCAGCAGCAACGGCAGTACCAACTGGTGGAAAGAGCCGGCCAACGCAAAAGTCCGCAATCGCCGCCACCGCCGCTTTTTATGACGGACTGGATTATAAAACGATACGTATCACGACCGTGAAACAGTTGACCCAGATAGAGAAAACGGAATCTCATTACCACAGCGCCAAAAACGGAAAGAAGATTTTTTGGACGTGAGTTGGCATCGTCGGAAAATGAACGGAAGAAAAAAACAAAAGGATTTTTTAAAAAAATATTTTTTTCAATTTTTGTAAAAATCTGCAAGACTAATTGACCACCTTCCCCGATCAAGGTCCAGTGTCTGCCCAAGGTCGTGACGTCCGTAACAATCATCGCGGGCCATTTTTTTTTGCTGCCATTTCTCTTTCTTTGCGTGAAAAGGGAATCAAACAAATGATACGGGCTATTCAACAACGTGCCGTTCATTCAAACAGTTGTGTTTCGCGCCGTATTTGGCGCGCGTTCGCACATGAAGAAAAGCGCCAAAATGACCGGCCATCCGTGAGAGACGACGCGAAGGTCGGCAAAGGCAAACGAAAAGAAAACAAACGAGCTCTGCCGAGAGAGAGAGAACCCCCAACGGGTTGAATTTCCCGATGACGCTAATGACGTGGTAAAATATCATCCAATTGAAGAACGAGTTGATGTCATCGCTCATAGAACCCACTAAAAAAAGCCATGTGTCATGCTGGCCAACAGTTACAGACAGTCCACCCAAACCAAGAAGGTAAATAAAAGAGTCGAAAGAAGGGGTGAATCGAAAGTGAAAGACGGCCATCTTTGTCTTACCTTGGCGTCGTCGATCGAGTCGGACGGAGTATAAGTCGTTCTGGGGACGGGCTGCGGTGGGTGGACGGGCGTCGTGTGTCCGATGGTGACGACCGAAGTGGTGCGCGGCGGCGGCGGAGGTGCCGGCTTCTTACCTGACGGCGGGAACTGGATGGGAACGATGGTGGACGTCAATGTCGGCGTGACGGGCGAGGTGATGATACCGACATTGCTACTCATGGCCATCGGGACGACGGGCGATGACAAGCTCAGACTCAACGGGCGGGCCATCGACGTGCCCGTTGCCATAGACATTCCGTGTTTATGATTCTCGTCCATCTTGTTGTTGTGGCTGGCGTCTTGCGTGTCGGCGGGCGTTTCCAGCGGAGGCGGTGGGCTGGAATTGCTCGATGTCGATGCCGGTGGCAACGAGACGGACGCTGGTGACGTGATCAGATTGAGCGGCAGGGGACGCGTAGACGACGACAAGCTGCTGGGCCGCGCCACCGACCCGCCGGACGACAGCGAACCCGTATTAGAGTGCTGGTGCTCATTGGGCTGCGACCGCTTGATAATTCGCGCCCATGTCGCCACGTTGATGTTCATCTGATTGTAGCGAGGCAAGTTCTTACCTGGAATGAAAAAAACAAAAGAAACAAGGCATCGAGTTACGTGACGGGCAAACCAATCGAGTCCGACAATGCGCAAGAAGCTCGACGGTGACCTTCGGCTGACCCATATCGATGGAAAATCGAATTATCACATTGATAGAATCTCGACGTGCAAACAGGTTGTATAGCTCGTTGGCTCAAATGGCTTAGAAACGGGAGGCGGACAAAGAGAACTTTATGGCATTGAATCGAGAGAGAAATCCGTCCAGGGGGTCATGAAAACATCTGCCCCCCACCTGTCGAGAGCTCGAGACGATGACGAAAGCAAAACTCGGCGGCCGTTTGGCACAGCTGGACACTTTGTTTTGTCAACCCCCTAAGAGTTCCAAAACACAAGGTACTCGTGACCTCCCCGGAGCTAGTAACGGCGCCCGATCGGCGAAAACAAAAGCCGGGAGAGAGAAAATCTCTTGTAGAGCGTTTTGTTGTCTTAATGAAGACATTGTAGTTTTTTTTAAGGCAACATGACCCGCTTTCCGTTTCATTGAACGGGCCAAAAATTTTGCCTATATTGCTTTTAAATGATTGGGGGGAGAGAAATAAAAACAAAAAAACCAGGGACAAGGACGGGATCCCATGTTTGGTCCGTCCGCTATTTTCATTTGCCTTCGAACAGAAAACCGAAGACATCGAAGGCAAAAACGAAGAGAGAGAAATAATATATAATAACAACTTTGGGGCCTGTCCGGCTCCGTCACGCCTCCCCCTCCTCATTGGAAACAAACGAGGAGCTAACACAAAAAGATGGAAGAGAATGGTTGAATTAAACAAGGCTCGCGAGCGCAGAAGAAGGCGATCTCTCTGACCCAGTTCTAAAGACACTCTCCTCCGCTTTTTGAAGAACCTTTTTGTTTCCCCCCAAGAGCTACCGTTCCGTCGTCGCCGTGTTTTGAGGCGGGCGGCAATGGGAGCCGACGGCGTTAATGTCGGCTAATGAATTGTGCGGAACGCCGTCGTTAAAAGAAAAAGAGGCCATTACGCACAAGTGTTAAAAAGAGAGATGTCTTTTACCTTGCTGTTTAAATATGCGTCTCTGGCGCTGCAGCTTGGGCTTGCGCGAGATCATCGGATTGAGGAACTTGATCTCGGCAAAGAGGAGTCCCTGCGGCTCCAGTTGGAGGGCCATGCCGTGGCGGACATCGTCGATGAACTCTTCGAGACGGAGGAACTTGACGCCGCAGAGGGAGCGCCAGTCGCGCCAGTAAATGTCGATCTCCACTTCGCGCGACTTGTCCAAATCGATGCTGAAACGCTGGTCCCAGGCCTGTTGGGAGCACGGCCGCCAGTTCGTCTGCGCCACAGTCACATTGTCCAGCTTGATGACGGCCATGATCTCGTTGCTCGTCTCGTCCTTGACGCTGTACGACTTGGACGAGCTCCTCCCCGTCACGCCTGGACCAAATAAAAAATCAAAAGAACCGTCAATGATCGTTACGACACACAACAATCCAGGGCACTACACTGATTGACAAGTCCTCTAAAAGCAACTGACATTCATGTCCAGCAAAGTGAAGCCTTGACCGGCTAGTAAAATTTTTTCTGAATGACAATGGCGAAACAACAAAGTGTCAAAGACAAAAAGAATAAACCGGTCGAAAAAAAACACAAATTTTTTATCGACTTTTATGGATCGACACTTCCTCCAAAAAAGACAATCGGAAGGTCAACACAAGTGCCGATCTAGTTCGAACAATTCATCCAGAAAAATGCCGTTGATTCGTTAAGGCCGACTAGTTTCTTTAGACGGACAGGGCTAGGAGAGAAAGGTGTAAAAGACGTGCCTTTGACGAACGATTTCAGGTCGTTGGGGGCCGAGTGAGTGGAATCGCGTCGCGATCTGCCCGGCACGTCCTCCAACAGGTCTTGACATCCCATGAGACGGACTTCGAGCTTGCCGGTAATGGCGGCCGACTTGCCCAGCAAATGAGACGAGGATGAAGACGACGTCGGCGTGTCGCCCGACTGTCCGCCCCCTTGTCCGTGCTTGAACGGCTGCAAGCTGACGTAGCTGCTGCCACCCGACGGCGTCGGACTCGACGCCGTGTACGATTCCAGCTCCTTCTTCAGTTCCATGGCCTTGGCCGACTGTTGTGGCGGCAATTCCTTGTTGCGCAGTTCCAGAGAGTGTCGGATCAGGTCCAGCCGCTGGCTCGACTCGGACAAACTCGCTTGAGCCTGAAAAACAAAACAAAAAACGCCATGAATGAGCATTCTTTCTCATTTAAACTTGAGGACATTCTTTATTCTTATTTATTTATTTATAAAAAAAAAAAAAATAAGAAAAGAAAAAGAAAAAAAACCCTAGAGTTCCGTGGAAAAAATGTTTCCAAGGGTCGCCTTGCTCCATCCGTCAAGAGCCGGGCGGCAGCGGGAAGCTGTCAAACTCTCTCGAGGAGGTACACATTCCAATCGCTCACCAGGGACCCGAGGCGCGTATGGGGTATGATAAACAGAAGCAGCAGAAGAAGAAGAACTAGAGAAAGAGGCAAGAGCGCATTCTTTTCCAGCAGGCTCACGGTCTGCTGAAACTATTCCGGCCAACGAAGCGGGCAGAGAGAGAGAGAGAGACGAGAGTTTTGTTGTGCGTGGAGGAAGAAAGTGAGAGAGAGAGAGGGGGTAAATATAAAGACGGAAATGTTTTTTCTTCACAAGCGCATCATTCCTCCGCTTTCTTTGATCGAACGGAGACGGGCAAAGTGATCGAGGCAGTGAGCGCAACTGCAATCGGGATTGCGAGCCGGGCCGACGTGCCGGCCGAATTTCTTCAACGTCCAAGTTGCTGGTGATACAGTGATGGGCGAACGGATGGGGCTGGCCGGCTGCTGGATTCGCCACTGCCACGGCATTTCGATGGGCGATGTCACCTGGACGGGCGGCTCTGCAGAGCTGTTGCTGTCCGTCACGCTACTGCCACTTTCGGCCAGACTGCTGCAACAACTCAGACTCGGACTGGAAATGCGGACGGACGCTGGTCTTGGCGACGGGACCGAAGTGTTGCTGGATCCCTTGGCGATCGGCGGAGGAGTCGGGTGGAGACTGGGGCACCGTTGCGAGTTGCATCTCGACACCTTCTCCGAGCCGCTTAGTAAATGGCGCTGGAGCTTCAAGTGTAAATCGTCCGTGTTCAACGTCACATCGTCACGCGACGGCGTTTGCTGGACGGGGAGAGCCCGGAGTGGCTCGGATTCTTGGCATTTCACGGCCGCCGTTTTGGCAGCCCGCCACTGCTGCTTCCGCTGTTCCAACATCTTGCGCTTCCTCTCCTCTTCCGGAGATCTCCAAGTCCTGCCCGTCTCTTCGAAATCGAAAATGGACGAATCGACACTCAAACGGGTATCGGTCGATTCCGGCTCGGAATCGGCCAGCAGCGAGCGGACAGAAGAGTCGGTCAGGGTCAGGTCGCGGAAGAGCTCGTCGTCGAGCAAATCGTCCTGGGCTTTCGACGATCCTCTTTTGCGTTCCACGGCCTCTGCCAATTCCCTGGCGCTGATCCTGTAACTAAGCACCGGCTTAAGAGCCGGGCCAGTCCCGTTCTTCTGCTTGAAACTGTGCGGCAAACTATTTTTCTTGCGAATGTGCCGGACTCGGCCGGCTTGGTCCGTCCTGACGACCGTGTGGCACGTCGAAGTGTTCGATTCGTTCGATTCGTCGCTTTCGGCACAATTGTCCGCCGTTTCCGTTTCCGATTCAGACGCCGTACAGTACACATCGATATGCACCGTCCGCGGCCTTTCGCGGCTCTTTTTCCGCCCGTCCGTCCTTCTCTTCACCTAGAAAAAAATAAGAAAATACCGTCAATCATCAAACTCGTTAGGTGAAAATCAATTAACGAATAATACCTTGTCGACTGGAGTGGCAGAGACGGGCGGAGAGACTGCTCCTTCGGGAGCAGAAGGCTGGACTGGAGTTGGCACAATGACTTGGGGGACTTTGGAGTGGCTGTTCCACGCTTCGCCCTCGGAACATCGACGGAAATGTTGCGGATGGAGCGGATAGTTCTCCTGGGCGGCCGTCTGATGCATCTGGTGCGGCCCTTCGTGACTGGCCTGTAAGGTGATGCTGCAAGTGCTCCGACATCTTCGCTCGTAAGGTTGGGCCACTCTTCGGCCCGTCTCTGCGAAGGCTGTTCCAGCGGCCGGGTGCGACACCGTCAGAGTAGCGGCGACGACTGGAGGCGTTTCGCCGCTGCCGTATCCAGACGACGAATTATGCCTGTGAGTCCAGCGTCCGTTGGCATCTGTTTCCGACGTCGTCGGGTGATTCCGTCCGGTATTGGAACGTCGGCTGGGCGTCGGCGACGAATCGGGGAAACTGTTGCTCCACGAATACTCAAAACGGATGCCAGTCGGATGAACGTTGGATTGGACCACTTGAGCCGGCCTGGGCAGCGTCAAATAAGCGTTGATGGACACACTACACCCACGGTCCGTCCCTATCGGACTGGCACTTTTCATTTTTGTTCTCCTTTCGATGGACGCAGGAGCGAGTCAACACTGGGCGCGATCAAAACCGCGACTGGTGTTTTTACTGGCCCGTCGTCGAGTCCTTCCCAGTTCGTGTTCCAGTCGAAAGTTTAATTTTAGTCATCGAGATGGCGGGGTGCATTGGCCGCTCCACTGCAGTGGGACTCATCTTTTTCTTTTTTTTTCTCTTTCGAGACAACATTTCCCGAAGCGGCGGCGGCCGCACGTAACAACAAAAACAGAAACCCGAGCCGGCCCACGCTATATTCGCCCGGGATCCTTTCAACAAGCTGGGGATATGCGTCTGCCCGTCTCGAGGGGCGCCGAAAGAGGAGACAGTTAGTGAGAGGCGAGGGACAATAACACCAGAGACGACGACGACGACGACGTTGGCGAGAAGAATTGCAGCAACAACATCAACAAGAACTCGGAAAAAAAAAATTAGTTTCTTTTTTGTCAATCATTGACGACGTGGTGGAACGGGGCAAGAATAAGGGAATGGAGGCGGATCCGCCTTGTAAATGGCGACCAGTGGCGGATTATTTTTAGGTTTCTGCCCTGCGCGCGCGCGCGACGGAATAGTAGAAGTGCGCGTCGCATTCGATTCACGAAAAAAATCACACAGCTGTCGCGCAATCAATTCAATGATGGTGATGGTTTTTGCTGCCCAGTTTCATCTTATCCGGTCGTTGTCTCAATTTTAATTGGATCTTTCTTTTTCCTCACTTTCAACTCAACCGGATTTGCCGGCCAAGTTTTTTTGCTTCCTGACTCCCCCCGGGCTCCTCCCCCATTATAGCGGGGAGGAGACGGAGTACTTTCGAATATTTATTAGATAAGAGAGAGAAAGAAGGAAGAAAAAAAAAGGTCGTTACCTCTTGTATGGCTTTCTTGTCGGTGGAACGGGCAGACTGGAGCAGCCGGATGACGTTTTTGGCTCCTTCCACGACGGCCGATTCGATCCGCAAATGGTGGCGGAGCTCCTCGATCCTCACTTCCAGCGGCGTCATCAATCCAAAGTCCGAGTTGCGTTCTAGAAAAGAAATTCCGACGACAAAAAAATAAGAAAAACCAGATAAAAAAAATCGACTGACATTACTGTCACGAAACGCCAGAGACAGCAGCAGTGATTGTAATCACTGGGAACCGACCGACCGAGCGACCGGCCGGCCAAAAAAAGAAACAATTGAAATAAATAACAAGGAGAAATTTCGCCTCGTGACTGGGCTGGCCCGGCCCTCTTGCGTTATGACTCACGCGCTTCAAAAACGGGTTTGCGCTAACCGCCAACAGGTAGCTCCACTATCCCAGGGATTTTCACTTCAAAAATAACAACAGCAAAAAAAGGAAAAAAAAAGACTTGGCCCCGGCTCGCATTATCGACTGTCAAGTGCAATGCCTATAATCCGGACGAGAGAAGAGTGGAGGGGGACTTTCTCTCCTTGTCTCTTTTCGTGCCCACCTTTGGCTTCTATAATTTTGCCAGGGCGAATTATGAGGCGGGTTCTTTCTTTTTTTTTTCCTCTCTGTTGCTGTTGTTGTTGTTATGCTGTATATACCTCTGTTTCGGGATCCGTCGCCAGAGCCCTTGCCGTCCATCTCCTCCGACTGGACCTGTTTGACCTTCATAATCCGCATTTTGATGTACTCGATCTTGGCTTTAGAGTCGGCCAGCATTTGCTGCGCTTCGGCCAGCAGTTTCTTGTCGCGAGTCGGCCCGTTGCTGTACTGCTGGATCATGTTCTCGGCGCCTTGTTTCACCTTCAGCTCGATGTTCAACTGTTTCTCCAGCGACTGGATACGCTGCTCCGATATCGAGCCTTCGTCGGGCCGCGGGACGGCCACGTCGCCGGGCGACATTGGCGTTTCTGAATAGAATTTAAAAATGAGAAAAAAAAGGAGGAAATTAACAATCGACATCCATCGGCAATAAAAAAAATCCCAAATTCGAAACGAAGAAAAAGAAAAGGAAAAAAACTGAATGACAGGCCCATAGAAGATACGGCCGGCAGAGAACCTATTACTGGCCATATATGGGCCGTCTTGCATCGGATCGGGCGAATCAAGTCCAGCCAAAACTTGTTTTCTTCGGCATTCACAAGTGAGGGGGGGGCTTTATGTTTAATGGACCCTTTCGTTCGTCAAATTTAAATGGTGGATGGAACAAAAAGAGCCAAGGAGAGGGAATATTATACAAGTACTTTGGGAGGAGTTCCAACAAGAGAAAAATTCTCTCTTTCTCTTCCAAAAGAGAAAAGAGACGCAGACGGACGAGACGAAGAAGAAGAAAGAGAAAAGACGGCCCAACCCACATCCCACCAAACGGCCAGTTTGAGGACTTGGTAGTCACTACTTGTGCATTATACATCAAGTTCTTTCTCTTCTTCTTCTTCTTTTTTTCCATGTGTGCGTTGCAAACACATCTCTGTGTTATTATACAGAGACGGAGGAAAATCCTTCTTCTTCTTCTTTTTTATTTTGTCGAGGCGCGCCCATATCCCACCGAGAGAAAGTTTTTTTGATTCTCTCGACATTTTGCCAGCCAGACGAATGAAAATGCGTTGGATCGAACTCTCTAGTCGTCGGTCGTCGCAATCAAAGCTGCTCCGTTGGCGCATAAATTATCATCTTCCCATCATCTAGCAAAGGTGTCAAAACCGTGAGAAAAACGATGTAAAGAGAGACAAATGTTTGGAGTCGTAAGAGAGAGCTTCTCTTTCTCTCTCTTTTTCTGAATCGTCACCCAAAGAGATCGCAAAGGCTCATCTTTCATTATGCTGAAAAAGAAAAGAAAGAAGAAGTACGTCAGAGAGAGAAAGAGAGACATCAAGTTCCCCCGTTTTCATCCGTCTTTTCTCTTTCGAGACCGACTTTGATGCCATCTCTGTTGAACCAAGGTGGCGGACAACGACTGACATAACGAGCGCCAGCCAATGGCCAGTTTGTGTGTGCGATTTTTTCCACCAAAAAACTTCTCTCTCTCTCTCTTTCCCACTTCCCAATAAGAGATTCATGGTGTGTGAAACGATTCGACGAGCTCGGTCTGCAAGGACGGTACTCAAAATAGAAATAAAAAGAATTTTTTTCTTTTTGTCTGCTTCTCTCCTTAAAAGAAACCCCCAACAACCGAAAACAAGGCAAAAGACGCAACAAAAATTCCGAGACAAAGTTTGTTCTTTTTAATTTCCTTTTTTTTTCTTTCTTGTTTGCGGCGACTGAGGGAAAATATCCGAGTCTTTCCTTCTCAATGAAACTAACGATGCGTCGTACCCTGGCAAAAGTAAAATGTGTTGCCTCAAACTGTTAAAAGAGGAAGGAGCAGGTGGGAACAAGAGGAGAAGACTTTATCGAAGACTTAATCGCACTGTCGATGTACCCTGCAATCTATATGACGCCAATAACGACAAGAGACAACCAGAGGATAAATAATTTTGAAGGCCTCATTCCAACATATTGGACAATTTTTTGAAATTCGTTCGAGTGGAATGATGTCTTCAACTAGGAGATTGACAACAAATGACTTATGTCCAGAATATCTCATTAGGCTACAACATTGGCTGGTGTGGGTCACTGCAATTGGAATTTGGATAGGTTAGGGACTCGCTATCTAGAAGAACCCGACAATATACAAGTTTATAGCCTAATTAATGGGAGGCTTGCATTCCTGGAGTCGGGAAATGAAAAATCAAAGTTATTCTGGTAGTTTCAAGCTGAAAATGCTCGTTCAAAATTTCTTGTCCTCTTTTTTTTGTGCTGTAATCAGTTAGTAATAGAGGACATAATTCTTTTTTCCTTTTTTTCATTGATACTATTTTCTTTTCTTTCGTCTTCTTTGTGGCGACTTGGGGGAACATATCGAGTTCTTTCCTTCTTTTCTCAATGAAACTAACGATGCGTCGTCCCTCTGACTACACCGGCAAATGAAAACCGTGTTGTCTGCCGTGTTTTTTAAGAAAAGGGAAGAAGAAGGAGAGCCAGGTGGGAAGAAGAAGAAGAGAAGGGCCGGGAGGGCCGTTTTGCGCCGGCACCCTCCCGCCGAGCCACGGGAACCGAAGAAAACCCCGAAGTGGCGTTGGAAAAGAACCAAACGAAAAAAGGTCTCTAATCTCCAATGAGCTGTTCTACTTCACAACACGCGTGTGTGTGTCTGTGTGTGTGTGCGCGCGCGGGTGCAACACCTTTCCTCCAGCGCGCCAGTGTGTTATCGTTTCTCTTTTGATTTCGGGACGTGTACAATTCCCATACCGCCGCCGCCTTCTTTTATATCTAATGGCCATCACATGTTCGCTTCCTTCCCTTTACCGCATCTCTCCTTTTTAATTTCGGTTTTCCTAAAAAACAGAAAAAAAGACACAGCAACAACACATACGGGCGTCGATTGCCCAACGATGTAGTAGCTTCCGTGTCATTGGGCGGCGCCCCGAGTTCAAATCATTCCAGCGGAAGCCAAATAACATCCGGTCCCGTGAAAAACTTTTTTTTTTCTTTCTTTCGGACTCTCGGAAAATACCTCGGAAATTTCCAAACAGTCGGTGCCCGCCTAGACCGAGAACGTCTATCGAAAAAAAAAAAAAATGAAAAAAGGTTCAACGAGTCGATCATCACCACGTTTGGCGCTGTCGACGCGCTTCCTCGACCCCGTTAATCTACATTCTCTCTCCCCATCATTTCTAAATCCTCCTTATCCAATCTGGCTCGCTCTCTCGACGCTCTCTGTGTAAATATATTTCGGGGAGAACAAGGAACGGGGCCAGGACCCCAAAGGGGCCTCTCCTTTCGCCCGTTGATAACGATCGTGATTACACGCGTTGTTCCATACGCCTTTGCACACAGAGTTATAGCTTCTCGCCTGAGCGACCGACAAGCTCCAATCGTCTTTTCTCTTTTCTCTTACACCGCGGGACGACGACGGTCAACTGAATCACGGACTGAATAGATTGGGTTGAGTAGAGAGAGAGAGAGAGAACAACTACTACACACAAAAAACACCTGCTAGATGAGTTGGAGGGTACACAGAGAAAAGAGAGAGAAAAAACAACTCAGAAAAAGAGAGCGGAGAGATTCTGACCCCACCCAATAGCAGTACTCCCGACAAAACGTGAAGAAAAGCCAAAGAAAAAAAAAACGAGACGCAAATCACTTCAGAGTCGAAGAATTGAGACATTGAGGTCGTGTCGAGGGATCAGAGCTCCGCAGTTTCTATTTAGTATCCCGAGTTTTTTTTTTTCCTTGGACCGTCGAGTCGACGGTAGATGAGTGGAAAGAAAAAACAGATTCCGACAGGTGATAAAAATCACGTTTTTCTTGGCACTTTTTTTGTGTTGTTGTTGTTGCTGCCGTTTCGGAGGGGCTGTAACTTTCTTGACAACTTACAAGAGACCCAAAAGAGGAACAAAAAAATTCACAGAATGTCGTGTCGGCGATATAAATGCTCGACTAAACGTCGCAAAACGTCTTTTCGACGAACCCGCCCTTCTTTCTGTGCGTCCCCGGCACCAAACTTTCACCATTTGGTAAGTACATACGAGAGACATACACATTTCCCTCCCAGAGAAAGAAAAAATTCAAGTGAGAAGATGAGGAGAGGAAAAAAGAAAAGAGAAATGAGAATTATTTTCAGAGCCCAAACAAAAAAATCGCCCCGGGAGTCACGCGGTACATGTCGTTTATGAAAGAAAACTCTAAGGAAGAAAGAAAAAAGAAGGAATCCCGCTAAAAGATTGACGTCTAGACCGCGGGCAGAAATCAACGGGAGTTTTCTTCTCGTCTCGCGAGAAGACGACGAGCGACGGTTGAAGGCTCCCAAAAGAAGAAGCTTTCACCCATTCAACATCTTTCACATCCGATGAACTTGTTGGCTGTTTTAGACGGTTGCCTTCGTATAGCCGAAACAATCGACGACCTCTTTCCCTATCCGGGCGCCGCAAAACATTCCGAAGGCACCTGTTCCCAATCTTCCGGGTAAAAAATGAGAAGAGAAGCGGGCCAGTCACGGCACAAAACGAGGAGGGGGGGAATGACAGACACACACAAGTCTTGGGGTAAACCAGAAGGTTGGCCACCGCCGCCGCCGCCGCCTCTTGGCTCGTCGATATTAGAAGAGGGAGCCATTAACCGGTCAACAACCGTGAAATTGACTCAATAAAAAAAGATAAAGACGGAGAGAGAGAGGTATACACAGCGCAGATAAGAGGACGTAAGGGAAAAACGAACGGGAAACGAACAAGAAAACACACGCAAAACGATCAAGGAAAAACGTTGGCGTGTGGTTTGGAACCGTCATCGACGTCGTCATCATCATCATCATTCCAACCCCCGAGATTCTTTTTTCTCCATTTTTCCTCTCTTTTGCCTCCTACTTCTTCTTCTTCTTCCTCCCTATTCAATACGATAAAAACCGAAACCGGGAATGTTTCTCTTAGAAAAGAGTAAAGACGTTTTCAAGGCGGTGGCAACAGGTGCTGGACAACAAAGCCGGAGGTCCCCCATTCTTGCGGTAAAAGTGATTTGGGACCCCGAATGAAGAAGAAGAAGACGAAGGAATTGTTGGTTGTTTTTTTTGTCTTCTTCTTCTTTCAATTATTACCGTATCCGTTGCTGGATCCGAGACTGGATGGCTGGCTGCTGAGAGCCGAATGATACGTGCCTCCGCCGCCTCCGACACCGCCTCCTCCGCCTCCACCGACGCTGTTCGAAACCGACGATTGTGTGTGATAGACGGGCGGCGACATGGGAGCTGGCGGCGTATTCATGTTCATGTTCATCATCATCATCGTGCCGCCGCTACTACCCTGGCCCTGCGTCAACAGGATTTGCGAGTCCAGCTCTTGAAGCTCGGCCTGTGTTATTTCGTCGGCCAAGGAGAAAACATCAGAGAAAACAAATAGACGGCGATTATTAGACAAACCATCAAAATCTCTCTAGTCTGGCATCTCATTAAAACAACAAAACAATTTTCCAAACCTGCAATTCCTGCAGCTTGTTGTTGGCTTTCTTGACCATGGCCGTCACGTCTGCCAGCGACCGCTTGTCCGTAGCCACTTTCTTAAAGTTCTCGGCCCCCTCTGCGACGGACGGACGATATCCCGAGAGAGAGAGAGAGAGAGAGAAAAAAACACCAGAAATGAAATAACAATAAAAGGTACACAACAATGAGATGGAGGAAATAACAACAACAGAGGCTAATGGCAAATAAGTGGGCATTGTATTGGTTATACATACACAAGCCCAACCAACCAGCCGGCCATCGAAACTATCTTTTATTTTTTAGAAAGAATCAAAAGAAATGCTGCTGCTGCTGCTTTTGCTACAATAATAATAATAATATTTGTCTAGAAACGAACCTTTGATTTTGAGCTCTTTGCGAATCTCACGCCGGATCTGTTCGCGCAAGTCTTCCAGCTGTTGGCCGAGCGAGGCGTCCGACACGTCCGTCTGCAGGCCATATTTACTGCTCAGCTCCAACAGGGCTGGATAACGGATGTAATCGCCCTATTCAAAACGGTAAGAGATGTTTCAATGAAGGATCAAGACATAAGTTATAATCGTATAAATAAAAAGAATCACAAAAGAGAGAGAACGGTGCATCCAGCCAAAAACACTTCGAGGTAAAACAACAACACAACATTGTGCGCAATACAAGTCGAGAGAGAGAGAGAAAAAGAAATCGTAGGCCGGTAAACCGATGGTCCGGCCGCACCTTACTCGTGGCAAGACATCGTTAACCAGACAAACAACCTCGAGAAAAAAAGAAGAAGAAAAAAAAAATCCCTTTATTTTTCACGAATTTGGCATCGCCTGTCTATTGTTGGAAAAAAGCAATCAGACTCGCAGCCGGGCGCCCTCAAACAGCCGGCCGCAAACTCGAATCCTAGTTCTCTTTTTCTTCTCCTTCTTCTCACAGTGTCGGGTAACAGGTTTGCATTTCTTCTTCTACTATTCATGTTTTTTTTGTCGTGTTTTGTTTTATCTTCAGGGAAGTTCAGAAAGAACAAAAACAATCGGTAGAAACAAAAAAATGAAGACAATCACTTTGGGGACGAGAGGGTGTGAAAGGTGAGACCGCCGTTATGGAACAATACCCGGGCGACCAAAGAATAACTCACGCCATCCGTTAGGAAGCAGGAAAAAGAGAGAGGAGCCCCACAACGCTTCAGCGGACGCCCCAAAGACGACACAAGACACAGTCGATCGAAGATGAAAGAGACAGACAGACTGTGACCTTTCCGTAACGCGTGGGCAGGCTGGTTACGAGCCGGAAAAAAATCTTACAATGGACCTCTTTATCTCATCGGGTGATTATCGACGATGTAACGGTGGACGACAGTATTCCATCGCTTCCCGAATGACGGCTGATGATAACAACATTCAACGTTGGAATTTAAAGGGCTCATCAAGCAGCCTCATGTGCATCAAGTGGAGCAAAAATGTTTACGAACAAGAAATTTCAACTGGGTTCTGATTTTAATTCCATTTAAACAAATAGAGAAACACTCTCATGGAAAGCTATGGCATCATCAACATGCAGTATACCTATGAATATCTCATGAGCTGAAAAGCTCTGGCTGGCACGAATCACTGTAATTGTCTAGACAGAAGGTGATAGCAGAACTTGATACTCAGATGAACTTGTCTTGCAATGTCAAGGGTGTCAATTAAGCTAATGCAGGTTGGTAGTCCATTACCATAGTGGGAGGCTTGAGTTCCTGGTGTCTCAAAAAAAAACCTGAAGGGGTGAGATCGTACTTGTTGGGATGGGCTCAACTTGAATCAGAAAAGCTGAAATGCTAGTTTGAACGTGTGGTCCCCTCCTCGCTCTGGAAACACTTCAAACAGAAACCATCATTCTTGGCTTCGGCTAACGCGAATATACACAACAAATGTTTACACTCGCAAACAAGGAGGTACAACTCGACAACTTTCGACAATTCAAAGCGTTATAAATCCCTGGAAAAACAAAGCACGATTTCCATACAATTTTAATTATCGTAATGAGATTCAGTTCTGATTTTATGGTCTGATTTTTACCGTTTTATAAATATTTGGAGATTAAATAAGTTCAATAGAAAATGTTCACAAAAATTTGACTCGCGGCGTTGTCGGTTCGAGTAGGTGACGAATCTTGCACGCAAGCTCCATTTCCTTGTTTATTAACATGAATTTTAACTCTTTGACTAAGACTAAATACTCGATCACATGACAAAAATTAAAAATGGAAAGAACTAATCGCTTCATAAATAAATTCTGAATTATAATGGAAATTGCATCATCTCATCGGCTTCAGATAAGGTACGTTCGAACGGGGTCGCGCGAGACAATATATGATTCACGCGGATCAAATTTCTGATCAATATCGTATTATATATAGACAACAGCTCGGCTTATCGCGGCCGTACCAAGTTGAGCCGGTGATAACTTGGCCGTTCTACGTTCCCCTTCTATCTCAGAGAGTGTGACCTTTCGTCACGCGGATCTCGTGGCCCAAACAATCGAATCTAGTTGTGCCATCATCAACCGATTGAAGACCGGCCTTCTCTCTATCTCTATCTCCTATTCCAGCCGCGAGTCATTGTTGTTGTTGTACACCATCCGCTACCGGAAACGACCGGCCCTAACGACCCACCGCTTAATGAATCAGCCATCCGGCCGTAAAACGCGCAGCGCAAAATAGGGAAGAAAAAAAAACACGATACGATATACTCGTAACGTACACAAGGGGTTCGAGAGGAGGATGGTATAGGGAGAATACCAACAAACCAATCGACTGAAGCCATATTTTCCTTTCTTCACATTTTTCGTTCGCTTCTCTAAAGGTAAAAAACTGGGGGGAGGGGGGAACCCTGCCGAGGTCCGGCTGCACCGGATCGATCGAGCTCTGAGAGAGGCCCAAGTTTGGCACGAATCAATATATATATATAGATGGGAAACATATATATATCTATGTCTATAACA
Organism: Ceriodaphnia dubia; assembly: GCA_022539655.2. Lineage (NCBI taxonomy): Eukaryota > Metazoa > Arthropoda > Branchiopoda > Diplostraca > Daphniidae > Ceriodaphnia > Ceriodaphnia dubia. Next base: position 3,293,846 of record JAKUCG020000070.1, read on the forward strand.
TTTTGGGCAATGGGGATACCTTGAGGGCCATTTTCTTGTCGACCATTAACGATTGGCTGAGATGACGGACGACGCGGTTGAGCGCCGCGATGGACGACGAGTAATCCATAGCCCGTTTCTCATCCACCCACGGGAGCGCACGCAAACAATCAGTTTGGGCTTCAAACAGAGTCCAAAGGTCCACCTCCTTGTTTGCCCTCTGTGTTCCGATATCTCTCGAGTGTAGTAGTCCTTCCTATTTTCTTCTCTTTTTTATTGCGATAAAACGTATTCCCACTGAGACCGAAACGAGCGAACGCACCCACCCCAGAGCACACAGACAAACGGGCACTAAAGTCGGTGGGAGCGACTGTCCGATCGTCAAGTCGGATCGGGACTGGACTCGAATTTGACGACGCAGTGCGACGTTCCCTTCACGCCAATGCTATCGATACATAAAACCAACCAACCGCCACCGACTGCCACCCGTCGTCGTCGTCGTCGCCACTACCACCACTTCAACCGTGAACTACCGGACCGCGTAATGCAACCGACGCCTTCCTCCTCCTCCTCCCACCACCCTCTTCAAACTTGCCCGTTTCCGATTTTCTCTCTTCCCAGACCAGTGTCCACAATTTTCGTGGGAAATCCACCGGCCTCTTTTTTTTTTACCAACTCTAAACAGGAGCTTGGCAGAAGGAGAGAGAGAGAGAGAGAGAGACTAGCATAGTTCTACATATGCCCAGTGGTAGTCTCAATCGGTGCTCTCGGACGCCGTCTAGTCCGACGCCGTAGTCCGACACTGTCGGTGACAAATGAGAGAGTCCAGACAGATGACTCTCTACACTCGGACGTGCGTCATAACTGCGAGACAGACTTTCTTTCTCCTCCTGGCAGCAGCAGCAGCAGCAGCCGCCGCTAGCCAGCCTACTCCACAACTTCCAACAACAAAAGCTCCCACAGCCGGATAATTATATGAAGACCCCACCTGAAGAAAAAAGAAGAGAGAGAGAGAGAGGGCCCGGAGACAGGCAGCAGCGAAACTTTTTTGAAGGGAAGATGAGAAGAAGAAGAAAAATATATATATACGAGGCCTTGGCTATGTAGTCACCAATTCACTACGGTAACCATGGCAACACCCGCGGCACGAACGCTTGAATCACGCGACCAGACGCACGCGAATGTCTTGTCCTCTCCTACTTTCAATTGTTTTGATACTTTTAACTTGATTCAATCCAAAATCCCCATAGATGGACTAGAGTCGACAACTGAAACAAGGGAAAGTTGCGGTGTGGGTTTTAAGGCCCAGCACATCAACACTGAACAACAACAACAAAAAACAAGAAAAAGAAGAAGAAGAAAAGAAACTGTTGACAACAACAATCTCGGAAGGGGGAAAGAAAGAAGAAAAAAAAACGTAATCTTCTTGATTGAACCGCACTGGCAATAGACCGGCACACGCCCGGCCTAATTGAGAAGTCTATCAGAAACGTAGCTGATGCCGAGAAAGTCCCTCGCTCTCTCTCTCTTTCTCTCTCCTTTCAAGCCGCCTGATGATGATACGTTGGGAGAAGTCGAAGAAGAAGAGTTCAAGAGAGCCAGAGCGTGAATGGTTTTCCAAAAACAACCCTTAGAGACGTTGGAAAACAATCGGCTCGAAAAAATTCCTGGAACGACTCCAGAAAACCCTCGAGTGGCCCATTTGGGAAGCTTTTGTTTTGTTTTTGTTTTTTTCCTGTACAATTTTGCGGCCGTGTGTACTTGTTGGGTCGTGCGGGAAAAGGTCGAGCTTTTCTTCTTCCCGCCGGAGCAACGGGTCACGCAGTCTGGGAGAGAGAGAGAGAGAATCGCAACGGTTCAACTTGTTTCCTCTTTCTTTTTCCTTTTAGAAAGACGAAAAAAAAGGGGAAAAAAATGGTTTCATCTCATATGATTTCTACCGTTAACGAGCCGGCTTGACAACAACGGCACACACACGACGACCATCGTCTAACGGCACACACAAAGGATCTCCTCTTGACTCTTCCATCATCAACCCTGGGCGCTCTGCACAGCAGCAGAAGAACGCACATACGATCCGTTTGGAAGAAAAATGGCAAGCGGATTATTGTGAGGCTTCTTAGTTTTTCTTTACTCCGAAATTTCCACTAGATGGGCGTCAGCAGGTAATTAAATTTGCCAGGCCCCCCCTCCGTGTCTCCATCAAGATTAAGGGCTGAAAAAGAGACAAATTCTTCTATCGCTATTTCGCACAGGAGAACAAACTGAACCGGGTCTCGACAGTGCAACGAACTTGTCTAGTCGGCGAGTTTGTCGAATTTTTTCATCCAAAACGACCATTTAAAATTCCACTTCATTTTCTTCTAGGAATACTGGAAACCTTGCACGGATGACCTAACGACGGACGAGTTTCGATCGTAAAAAAAAGCCATACCAAATGAAAGAGGGAAGAAGAAGAAGAAGCAACCTCCGGTTGACCGCATCGAATCTTTTTTAGTCGACTAACAAGCTTCAATTTTTAAACAAAAAAAAAAAAAAGAAATTCCAGGCTGATGCTCGTTAGGTCTACAATTGGGTTCAATACAAATGTTAACATTCCGTGAGTTTTTTCTCTCGTTTTGTTTTGAAAAGAAATCGCAATTGGTCACGGCCGTGACGCAACTCTTTAATTGTTCATAATAGTACCTAAAAAAAGCTCCCATAGTCTTTTTTCTCTCTCTCACTCTCTTTCTTTCTGGCAAAAGTTATCTGTCCGCTACTGTCAACTTGCATTTGCCATTGTTCTCTTCCATTCCCGAGATTTCTACTCTTTGATGTGGTCAGAGACTATGTCGCGCGAATTTCTCTAACTCATTGGCGATATCGCCTGGGAAAAAAAAAATTTTTTAGGAGGAAAAGAGAAATTTCCGTCGTATTTTTTCAGGATGGATCGTTGAGTCTATCAGCAATGCACCGCGCTGACAAATCAGTTCATGATTTAGAGAGGGGGAAAAAAGAGACGACGTCTACCACAAACATGAGCGATCCCATCTTGGAGAATTTGCTATCGTGATCGCCATGATGATGATGGTGGTGGTGGAATGCTTGAATAGACGATGGATGGTTGTAGAAATTGTCAATATCCCAATCGCTTTCATCGTCATCGTTCAAAAGTCCAATAGAGCCGGGACAGAAAAACATGTTGACGAGATTTGCCAGAGATTTTCTCCTCTCGATCAAACACAATTCTCTCTCTCCCCTCTTCTAAAATGTCAACACTCTATCCATGAGTCTAGAATTACACCGCATCCATCCGCAAAACTCACAACGATTTCGGGCCATTCTCCGACACGAACCAACGGGACTTTCGGTATTGAACTCACAAGAGGTAACAACAACAGAACCAGAGAGAAATAAAATATTTAAAAAAAATTGGCCCAGCAGAAACTCAACCTGCCGGCTCGGAAGCTGACGGCCAACTGGGGAGGTTCCACTTCACCTGGGACGGGCGATGATGATGATGCACACCAGCTGGTTTGGCATCGGATACCCTCTTAGACGCCGGTGCATATATTCTCTCTCTCTCTCTCTCTCTCTCTCGAATCTCCCCGCCTTAAACACCTGAAGCCAAAAAGGTTTTTGAACAATCCTTCATCTCCCGACGACTTGGCTTTTCCTTTGGTTTCTAGGTCAGCACCTTTCTCTCTTAGTACCAACCTCCTCTCCTCCTCCTCCTTGGCCAGTGATTTGTACCCAATGAGCCGTAACAAAACGTTACACTCCTCTTCGTGTACTTTACTGTCGTTTTCGTCCCTCCACCTCTTTCTCATCTTCACAGTAATCATTAGAAAGTCCTTTTTTTGTTTCGTTTTCCTTAGACAAGAATTTATAGGCTCTGATTCAATAACGAAATGGCGTGTGGAAAGGACCTCCAAAAAACAACCGGTCGACACGGTTTGTGGTGTGGTGGGGGATCCGCAAGACGTTTCGACTGCTGTTTGAATGGAAAGGCCAAACAACATCCCTTAAAAAGATGAAGGAGATATCCTCCCACTTCTAGTTTCCTCCTCTCACTCTCTGCAACGAGCCAACGGGTTGGAAATAGATGAGATTTCAAGGACACGTCATTCATGGGCAGCGCGACTACGAGCCGGAAAAGAGATACGTACAGTATGGCTCTTTCTCTCACCGGTGAAATATCGTCTATATAACGGTGGACGACGGTATTCCCTCGCCTACCAAATGACGGCTGATGATAACAACAAACAACCAGAGGGTTCCTGGGCAGATTTTAAATGGTTCATCAAGAAGCCTCATGTTCAACAAGTGGGGCAAAAATTTGGACGAACAAGACTTTCAAAATCCTGATTGGCAATTTCCAAGCAGCAGGTCAGCACTGATGTGAGACTCAGTAATGGGTTCAACTCCCCTAGAACAACCAAAGAAACACTCTCCATCAAAAGCTATGGCACCATCAATGTCCAACACACTGTCCCTATGAATATCTCATGAGCTAAACAGTTTTGGCCAGTGCGAGTCACTGCATCTGTATAGGTAGGAGGTGATAGTGTGCAGGGCTCTGCTCAATACCTGAATGATCTTGCTCAACAATGTCAAAAGTGTCATTTAAACTGATACAAGTTGATAGTCCATTACCATTGTGGGAGGCTTGCGTTCCTGGTGTCTCGAAAAACTGTAGGAGTGGTGTCAGGCTTGTCAGGATGGGTGGGGTTCAATCACAAAGGCTAAAGATGCTAGTTCGAATCTTTTGGTCTCTTCCTCGCACTGGAATCACGTTAAATAGAGGGCATCATCCTTCGCACAACATATCCGCCATCTTTTCACACTCGGCATACGCCACTATACACACATATACACGCACGCAAACAACAGGTTACAACTCGACAACTTTCGACAAGTCAAGGCGTTAAGGCAGTATCTGGAAAAATAAAGCACGAGTTTGATTCAATCTTGATAGTCGTAATGAGATGCAATACGGTCGGGCTTTAGTTTTTAATAAATATATGGAGATTGAAGTGCAAAGGCACGCAGCACAATAGAAAAATTTTACTCTACAGAAATTCCTGTAGTCTTGAGTCGCTAGGTTGCCGGATCTTGCACGCAACTTAAGAAAACTTTTGACAGCTCGTATTATTTCTTGTTTACTTACATAAATTTATACCGGTTCACGTGCTGAATTCTGCCTCAGATTATTTTCGAATTAGATTTTTACTTCTCAGGCCCAGTTTCATTTCAACTCGTGAATTTCACTCGATGAGAAGTTTCGCCCTCTCAATCGAGAGCTCTACCCCTCGGGCCATCGGTGTCTCGATTATAGTGTGGGCTACATCCTAATTTGGAGTTTTCAACGTCTCGTTTGATTCTTTCGAAAAGTCTGGTCCGGTAAATAACGATATAGTGGTCACTTTCTTGCTGATTACTTGTTCTGACCAGCAAGCAGCTGTTCAAGTTCACAACAAACCTGCTGTATGATAAATACTGACCTGGAAACATTGATTTTTTATCAAAACATTTATTTAAAAGCTGTGACGTTCCAAAAAGGTACTCTACTTTTTTTTTTGCATACAAGGCTTGATTTTGAATTGGTATTCCACAAACACCTTGTGCCTGGCTACCTCAATATTTGCCTTCTTCAGCTTTGACCTTGTTTAAATATTGATCCTCTGAGGCCTTACTGCACAACTGTTCAGTACCAAGTTCATTCTTTTGTAGGTATTGCAGTCAAAATGTCTACATCAATTGCAGAAATCTGTGAAAACACCAAACTGGCACGAGAAGCAGCCCTTTTGGGGAACTACGAGACTGCAGGTGTTTACTATCAGGGAGTTGTGCAGCAAATTCACCGCCTCTTACCAACCATAACTGATCCCACTCATAAGGGAAGGTGGCAGACTGTGAGACTGGCTTTTATTTCATAGTCAAAGCTTTATTTTATCCTTAAATGTATTTTTCTTTTTCCAGGTTCAACAGCAATTGGCTTATGAGTTTGAATCGCTCAGAGGCATTCAAACTACTCTCAATTCTTTCAAATCTGACAACCACACTGATCGTCCTATAGGACCTGCAAGGAATATTGCTTATGAAGAATCTAACCACGATCCAGACGTGTGGGGATCCCCTCAGCCCAGAGACCCCGACGTTTGGCCGTCCCCCACCCCAGCTGAACACAGGTAATGCTTAATGTTTACCAATGCAGCAATGCTTATTCACCAACACGCGACTGACACACATGACTTTGTTATCGATTTAGACCTCCACCGCCTGTTCGACCTCGACCGGTTAACAAAAAGTCCGATACAACAGCTCCCAAGCCGCCTCCAAGTCGTGGAGGAAAGCCTCCATCCGGGGCAGCAGCCGCGGCTGGCAAAAAGGTCGAATCTCGTTTTGGTGGCAAGGGGACGAACAAAGACGACAAAGGAAGTGGGGCGAGCAAATCGGCACCACCTAAAGGCAAGGAAGCCAAGGCATCATCGGATGAAAGTAAAGAAGAAAAAATTGTAGAAGAAGAGAAAGAGGAACGCCGATTCGATCCCGCTGGATATGATAAAGACTTGGTCGAAATGCTTGGTAAGTGTTGTTGTGGTTGTGTATAAATTAGTATTCTAAACAGAGAAAACTCGTTTTTTTTTAGAAAGGGACATTGTGCAAAAAGACCCAAATGTCCACTGGTCCGACATAGCTGATTTAGCTGAGGCTAAGCGTCTACTGGAAGAAGCTGTCGTTTTGCCAATGTGGATGCCGGATTTTTTCAAGGTGATTTTGCAAATTTATGCGCTTTGGACGTTTTAAGCAAATCCGCGCTTTTACAGGGTATACGACGCCCATGGAAAGGTGTTTTAATGGTTGGCCCTCCGGGTACTGGCAAAACAATGTTAGCGAAAGCTGTCGCTACCGAATGTGGTACCACTTTCTTCAATGTTTCTTCGTCGACTTTGACTTCAAAGTACCGCGGGGAATCAGAGAAACTAGTGCGACTACTTTTCGAGATGGCCCGTTTTTACGCGCCCAGCACCATCTTCGTGGACGAAATAGATTCGATGTGCTCCCGCAGAGGCTCAGAATCGGAACACGAAGCATCGCGACGTGTCAAGTCAGAGCTACTAGTGCAGATGGACGGCATCAGCTCGCAGAGCGACGATCCCAGTAAAGTTGTGATGGTTTTGGCCGCTACAAACTTTCCTTGGGATATCGACGAAGCTTTGCGACGGCGTCTCGAGAAACGAATTTACATTCCCCTGCCCACACGTAATAAGCAATTTCAGTCGTCTGTAATTACGTACGTAACGCCAGTTCATTTCCCCTCATCTAGGTGAAGGAAGATTGGCACTGCTGCATATCAATCTTCGGGAAGTTAAAGTAGTAGACGGCGTCGATCTGGATTCGATTGCTGAGCTGTTGGACGGCTATTCTGGTGCCGACATCACCAACGTCTGCAGGTAAAATTATATCAACGCATTAATCTAGGGTCGTCTTAAACTTGGTTTTGAATAGGGATGCATCCATGATGTCGATGAGAAGAAGAATCGCCGGACTTCGACCAGATCAGATTCGCCAACTGGCCAAAGAAGAGCTGGATCTTCCCGTCACTATGGATGATTTTATGGCCGCAGTCGAAAAGTGCAACAAAAGCGTCTCCCCGGATGATTTAGAAAAATACGACCGGTGGATGCGCGAGTTTGGATCATCGTAAGAAAGACTGATATTCACATATTCACAATAATTCCATATGCATTGTTTCACACCTCTTGGATTTAATGAAAATTTTGAAAATTTGTAAGAAGTTTCACAGCCCTTTTGGCCTAATATAAAATTTGCTTTTTAGTTGATTCATCACTTTTTATTCTCATTTAATATCTGGCGGAACATGTGTAAACCTTTTGTTTTATCATTACAAAGTGAAACAAATAGTGATATTTCATACATCGATAACTTGTGAAAAGATTGGCAGGTAACACAATTGAGGGTATGTACAAACCATCAGGCATAGTAATAAATACTGACACCAAAATAAAATTTTGAAATAAAATCTGGATGAGGTAGAGTGAAATTTTTGGTGAGACTCAAACAATTTGGCTTTAAGGGATTTTAAAGACATGGTTCAGGAGTATTTCTTATTTTTAAAAAAGGGACATGGAGGCTACTGAACTAGTTGAAGGCCAATTGGAGGATTGTCACTGTTGTTGTTTTCTTCCAAGTTGAGAATTGTATTTCTCACAGAGAGTAATTCAACACACTGATGGCTTTCCTGCCACTTTTGCATTGTGCGAACATGGTGCCTATTACACAAAATAAAGAAAATCAACCTCTAAAAGAGAAAGCTTTTGCTCTAATTCTTTCTCACCTGATAGTGGCTCCAAGCCAAACACAATAAACAGTTGCCAAAATAACTGAAAGAACAATCAAACCTGAGGCTTCCCAGCTGACACCTCTCTTTACCATGTAATGGGAAGCTCCAACCACACACAGGTAGGATGAGACAATTGTAAGAGGTGTGAGAACAATGAAGCACACCAAGTCTCCAATCAAGTTGTTTGTGTCTTGAGATGACTCAGTATTACGAAACCACTAAAGAGTTGAATAGAATGCCTTAGGAATCAATTATAGTAGATTGTTGTTAAATATCAAATTACATCAATTATGGGACGTGGTCTTCTAGATGTCTGGAAATTGAATTTGCAGATTTCACAGGCAGATGAATTAGCTGTTGATAACCATTTTTCGAGGCAAGACCGGTGGGCCATCGCACAGCTACCTGAGCATTTGCAGAAGGAAAAAAGTTCCTCTTTGCTCTCTCCCTCATGGCAAATGCGGCACATGATTTCTGAGTTGTTATTACTAAACGGACTTCCACCAAATCGTGAGTCTTGCATTTTTATCGATGCGGTCTTAGAATATAATTAACAAACAAAGAAAATTTGGTTTAAGGTGGGAACCAGAGACGGAGGTTATAATACTTTCAAAATCAAAACTTGAATGACACTAGAAAGAGAAAAAGTCACGGCTGCTAGATAGCGGTGTTGCATTATTGTTGATTGCTTTTACATTATTTCAAATCTAGGCTTAATCATTTTAATTCAGTATAGTTTTGATAATTTCAGTTTTAGCTTCGCGGATTATTTTTTTAAATCATCTTCTCGTCAAAGATATCTATTTTTTGTATCATTCTTACCTCTAATACCTGCTGCACGATTACTTCATCGTGAATCGTCTGCTAAATCCCGCGAAGTGATGTTTACAAATCCGAAGTTCTAAGTTAAAAATGTCATCTTATCAGGCTTTCCATAGGGTGGCAAATGTATGATTCACAGATGTTAGTTCGGCCGTCCTGTACTGGGTTGCAAAACTTGTTTTTAGTGGCTGCAACTGCCTATCATCTTTAAGAATCGAAGTCGTATTAGACAGTAATTTTTTTGCTACCACAACTATATAACTCATTGGTCACATTCATAATTTTTTAACAAATTGTGCAGCAACATCATTATGCCTAAAAGGGAAAGCAATGATAGCGATGATGAAAACATATTGAACCCACGAGCAGGACTGAGGAAACCAGCTCCACATCTGAGCTGTGATGAGTCAATCGCTCCAACATGTTCTTCATTGGTATCCAGCAAGAGGTCTCAGAAATTAAAATCCAGACTATCCCTGTCTCAGAAACAAAGAGAAGCTGGCCATTGCTTCAAAAGAGAACCTTCTTTTCTGATAGAAGAACCCTCTTTTCTGAAAGAAGAAAACAGCCCAATAAGCAATCAAAATGGGAGTTTACAGCAGGCAAAATCTAGCAGAAAAGATAAATCTTTATCAGATAACAAGTCCCCTGTGCCCTTCAAAAAATTAAAACATGATGTGATGCTTTCATCCTCTTCATCTGACAATGAGGAAATACCATGTAGTCAAAAGTATGTTCAGAAAAGAATAGTGCGAACGTCAGATATTCGTCCATTACAGAACCGTTCAATCGAAGATGAAGATAGATCTTGCGACCCGTCACCACGTCCAAATAATATCTATCAGTCTCCCATAAAATGTGGTAAGGGAATCCTATGTGAAAACATCAGCAAAGCTCATCGTAATGCCTATGTTCATGTGGAAAGTGACAGCATCGAGAGTGTTGAATCGTCTGTTATATCTCTGAGTTTTCCCAAAAATCTTTCAGGTGGCGAACTGAATGAGACTAATTCAACCTGTCAAACTAAACTGCAGATTTGTGAAGTTCGGTCCATCCAGAGTCCAACTACTACGTTTTCGGCAAGTGGCGACACTAAAGAAGATTTCGTTCAACATTGGGTTGACAGTCTTGAAATTGGCGAAACGGAAAAAATCGTTGACTCTGGTGATGAAGATACGCTACCATTGGTTTTGTCATCAGAAGAACCACCTCAACTTCTTTTCCCAGATTTACCGGAACCAGATCTTTCATACACGCCTTATTACGAAGATAATCAAGAAGCAAGCCCATCAAAAAACAAGCTTATTGATCATCCCGTTGCAAGCACTTCATTCCAATCAGATGATGACAAGACTCAACCTTTATTCATACCAGAAAGTGACGATTCTACAGACGTACCAATCCCTTCCGTTCCATCCATCGAAGATCAAGAAGAAAAGAAAAGAACACCTCCAAGAGAACTCAATCACCATCCATCAGTCGCCAAAACACCGGTCCGCGAAACGCCCAAGTCTCGGGGAATGGTCACTCCTCGACGGAGAAGAGGGTCGGCAGCAAAACCATCTTCAAGCAGTGGCAAGCAAACGGCCATCACAGCTTACTACACACCTCAAGGCAGCACCTCGAAACTGGAAAAGCCCACCCCAATAGCTGATGTTTCACAAGTCCAGAAGAACACAAATATTAGTGAACTGATGAATGCCACTTTAACCGAAGAAGTGGAGGTGGAAACTATAGCTGTTGTAGAAGAAGTTTCCGTTTCAAATCGAGTTGAAGATGCCAAAGAAAAGTGGTCTTACATCATGTCACGAATGAATATGAGAGGAACAGCAACTAACTTGCAACGAGAGATAAAACAAGCGAAAAACCACAAAACTTTCAAGGAACCCAAGCAAATAGTCAGCCAGAACGGAGGAGAAGCTAACCCTAGTGCAGAACGCAAGTGCCCGTTTTACAAACGGATCCCAAACACCGGCTTTGCTATCGACGCCTTCTGCTACGGTAGAGTGAAAGGAGTTACGTCGTACTTTCTGAGCCACTTTCACTACGATCATTATCGTGGCCTTGGGAAATGGCTGGACAAACCTCTTTACTGTAGCCAAGTGACAGCTAATTTGGTCAACATGAAGATCAAGCCTAATCCAAATCTGATAAAAGTGCTTCCGTTGAACGAGTCCGTGGTTATAGAGAACGTCGAAGTCGTTCTTATCGACGCCAATCATTGTCCAGGTTCGTAGTGGACATTCCAGGTTCCTTATTTAGCGTTTAATTTTCTAAATCTGTTGCCAGGTTCGGTCATGTTCTTGTTCCGGTTCCCGACAGGCAAAGCTGTTCTGCACGTTGGCGATTTCCGCGCTCATCCGAAAATGGAAACATTAAAGGAGCTGATAGATCAGCCAATCAGCGAGCTTTATTTGGACACAACTTATTGCGACGAACATTACGAACTGCCGTCGCAAGAGGAGGTGCTGGCCTACATACGCCGATTGGTCCGTCGGTACTCACGCAAACATGAAAACTTGTTGGTCGTCAGCGGAACCTATACGATCGGCAAAGAAAAGGTGTTTATGACGGCTGCCGAGGAGCTGGATAGCAAAGTTTGGGCTCCCACAGAGAAGCGAAGAGTCCTCAGCTGCCTCGACGACCTTAATATTTGCGGTCGTCTGGCCAAAGATCCATTGGATGCCCGCGTGCACGTCGTCAATATGGGCGATATCAAGCCAGCAAATTTGAAAAAGTACCTGGACAGTCTCAAAGGGACGTATACTCATATTCTGGCGCTGAACCCGACGGGATGGGAGTATGATGGACAAACGGCAATAAAGGGGCTGGACGCCATCCAGCCGAAAACTTATCACGGATCAATTTTTATTCACGGAGTACCTTATAGCGAGCACTCGGGTTTTAGTGAGATGAAGCGCTTCGTTCGCCACTTCAAGCCTCGCAAAATCATCCCAACAGTTAACATGGGTTCCGCCGCTCAACGCCAGAAGATGGAAACTATTTTCACGAAATGGCTCGGACATCCTGCACGATGATCGTTTGTTGAAATTTACATTTTGGAACAAAGAAATTTTGAAACCTGTCTGTTGTCAATTTATATGAATGCACCAAATGTTCCTTACGGTTACACAATCTACAAGCTTTAAAAGAGGCCAATTCACAGAGTTTCATGTATTTTTTTTAAAACTTGTTTGTATGTTTGTTTCGGCATTAAAAATGTACTATGTTTCTTCCACCAAGAATTAATACGGAATAAAATTCACTTTGTCTCGGAAAATGTTATCTACATGTCATTCATCATCATTATTGCAAAAAAAATTCATCAATCAAGTTGACAAGTTTAACCGGTTGTTTGTAAAACGGTACAAGACGTTTCTGGTTTAACTTGTGTGTTGGCAACCTGTTTACCTTTCGTGTGCCACTGGCATTAGTTGGTTCTGAAATGAACTTTAGTCGCAATCGATCCGTCTCAACAACACAGCGTAGTTATTATAATCGCCATAAGTGGTACCGGTTTTAATAACGAAATGCGTCGCAACCTAATTCATTCACCAAGGGTATTAGTTTTTACACATTCAATTTTAGTAGACTGTTAAACAGAAATGTCGTGTTCTCCTTCCCGCTCAGAGTATGGTTGGCTTCAAATGGCTGCTAGTCACGCTGGCCTTACTTATGGCCATCATGGGACCGAGTGATGCTTTCGTCAAAAAAATCGAGGCCAGAGGTACGTAAATTGTTTTGTATCTTAATTACAATCATGCGTCAAAACTCCTTAGTTTTCTAATCCATCTTTTGAAATCTCGTACAGAAAATCGACAACTGCTTTTTAGCGTGTTAGGCCTGCCCGTCCAATCGGTCGGATGGATCGAGGCCGCTTCGGAAAAAAATTTTTCAGCCGCCTCATTTCGGGCGAGGCCTAATCTATGTCGAGGCAAACGGCTGGATTCGACCGGATCGTTTCATCCCGATAATTTCATCAGTGCAAGCCAGTGTGCTTCGTTTGGCGGCAATTGCTGTAATTTGAGTCCAGCATGGGGCTATGGTAAGCCAGCATCAAATGTTCAAGAAAATTGCTAAAAATATCAACTATCAACTACTTACTATATATGGCAATTCCAACTGCACAGCCAGTAACGATCCTCGTTTCATGAAGCCGTTTGATGGATGTCATGGTTGCTACGATACGAACGTTACCGTTCAGTGTTCCGGAAATGTTTTGAGAACTCGCTACGGAAATGAAGAAGATGACGACAGCAGCTTATTACACCAAGTGACGGCTAAAAATTGGGGTGTGGCTAAAAGGTGGACTTGGACTTGGACTTCGGGGGATCTAATCGGTGGACTTCAGGTCACGGACTTGGCCCTCGAAGTCCACGGAATAGACGGATTACTACTATATGACTATAAGGTGGACTCATAAAAGTGGACTTGCTGTTTTTCAAAATTAAAAGGTCCTGATAGCTATATATTTAGTGTATTTAACAAAGGCCCCGTTACGAACACAAATTGGAAATCAATTAATAATTTACTTAATTTTTCAATACTCACACGTGCACCCTAATTAGTAGCGAAAGTTAGAGAGAACAAAGTACTATAATATATCTAATATGCAACGGATTGCCTAATTTATTAAGAGCCTTCGAGATTGACAAGACTTGCCCATTATTTCAATATTTGGCTTACGTACAGTAGTACCTATAACAGAATTTGTTTACTCCGGTTTCCCTTTAAAAATTATGTTGGAGATGGCAACTGGACTTGCCCTTCTTGTGGGCCTTTTGATTTGATGCTTGTTGGTTTCCCTATTATACTTTTAGTTCGCGTTCGCTTCATTGGACAGTATTTAAAATGTTGGCATCTGTTGATGGGCTTTTTTTAATGAAAAAATTCCTTAGTCCATCTTTTGGTCCACCGTTTAGGTCCACATTTAAGTCCGCTGTTTAGCCCACTAAATCCACGGTTTTTAGACTTAAAAAATGGCCAAGTCCACGGCCTTAAGTCCACCGATTAGATCCCCCGAAGTCCAAGTCCAAGTCCACCTTTTAGCCACACCCTAAAAATTGCCTTCAGTCTGGAGGCCAATGCTGCGACCCTCGTTCGATTCCGGAATTGTGTAAGTTAACGTATTCAGTAACATCCCCACGGTAACTCGGTTTCGCAAGAAAATGTTTCATAACTCCAGTTGGGAGCGTTGGCGTCTTCGATCCGCGGCAATACCCCGGGGAGGAACTCTGTTCCAACTGTTTTTCCGGTTCGATGTCGGGCCTCGAATGTAGCGGAAAATTATTGCTATCTGAGACGTACACGGGCGACACTTGCAGCCAGTTTGACGGGAAATGTTGCGAAGGTAATGCAAATCTAATAAAGCCGGTTTCCCTCAACAGAATACGTATACGTATATATTATGTACCATATCCATATATGCTCTGTCAGGTATTTACGGGGCTTTCGATCCGATCCATTATCCAGGCAGAGACTGTTCCAGCTGTTTCTCCGGCTCTGTTCAGCCGAATCAGTAATCGAATTCCATCCATTCCTCGCCATATGCCCAGACGGAAAATGAAATTCAGATTTACGTACTATATTCTAATAGTATCCAAGTTCAAACGAGGTTAGTCGACGTAATGCATATACGATAGTATTCCCTTGAGACGTCTGATATTAGTGTAGGGCACGCCAAACCGGAATCGTGTCTGTTACAATATTCAAACATATGCTAAGTTCATGTATATTTGTGCAAAAAAGAAATAACTCGGCATCGCTGAAAGAGGTTAACATACATACATTTTCCGACAATGGAAAGTTCACGTTTCCTTATCATAACAAGGCAGTCATCCAACTTGGCTCCAAAGTTTTTCCACGGAGAAGGGAAACAAAACAGAAACATAAGGAATGACTCAAACAACTTCACCTTCATCTAAAGTCCAAATACATCGTGATTGCATATACTACATCTTATCGCGTGTATGTGTTTAAAAATAAACCGCATCATTCCTCCGCCAAACTTGGCCGATCGATGCGCAGAAAAGAAAAGATGAGAATTTTCCAAGAGGGAAAAGCTAATCTTGCGTGACGAAAAGATCGAGCGTGATGCTCTTCGCTGTAGCGATAAGGCACGTCCAATATTTCACCAACGCTGGAAATTCACGCAAATAATAAAAATGGCGGCCACCCTTTTTCGCGCTGCTGCGATAAAGAGATTTCCCTATTCAAAAGCTTTTCGTCACTTATTTCCAAGAGTTCAAAAGAGGAAGGAATAAATGACTACTCTTTTGAAGACGACACGTGCTTCCCTTGTCATGAATTTACGAGCCGTTCTATTAACACAAGTTTCGGGGGAGAATTTGTCGTCGCACAAGTTAAGTCGCCTTGCCCCAGCAAAGTTAAGACTTCGTCGGCAGTCCACATGTGTTTCCCATGCATTTCTAGTAGGAGCTTAATTTGTCGTTTGTTGGGCTTTACGAAAAGTTTCTCGAGTCCAGCGTTTTACTTCGCCAAAACATTCGGGACAATCTCCAAACTTTTGGCGAAAACTACAGAGAGATCGGACACTATTTGCCATTTCGGTCCAACACTCGCTCAACAATATAACTTGATTTTGTATAGGAATAAGCTTTACGACGTTCTGAGCTATTTTTATAGGACAATTCGTTAAATAAATGTACGCTTCAAGGTTGCAAACTATCGCTCGTTTCCGTTAGTTGACACGGGCGACATGTTATCATCAGCTATTTCCATCCGTCAAACCAAGATTCCGGACGTGGGTCAAATCAAGAATTTGTTTTTCTGCATTCGTAGCAAGAAAATTGGCTGGTAATCAAAAAAACTTTGATGGGGGCATATTAAATGTGCAGCGCATCGTTTCAACTCGCCTGGAATGAAAAAAAAGGCAAAAAAGGGAAAGTCAACCGAAGAAGGAGATTTCAATCGATCGCGTGTCAGTGCCAAGATTTCTAAATATTTGCTACAGCGATAAAGGCCAACCGTAGAACCGCTTGCGCTTCACATTTCCCGCCCCGTCTCTTGACAATGCCAAAAATATGGATCGGGAATCCACAGAAATGAATTTGAACTACGAACAAACCATTCCCTATTTTTTTTTGAGGATGTTGCAGATAAGATTGCATTTCATCTTTAAAGCTAATATTCAAGTTATCGATCGTGGCGGAGGTATATTTTTAATCATCCTCAAATTTCATTGAGAAACTGAACCCTTTGACCTCTTTGCGATTGGTACACGCGCCGGAAGGTCGGAAGTTGCAACAAATTGGATACAAAATGAAAATCGATCCGTGTTATCGATTGGGGGTAGGCCGTGATGGGTAAAGTTGCCTTTATTTTACACCAAGACTATCGATAGCAAGTATCTGGCACTTATCTTAGGTGACGCATGGACTTTTATTTTATCTCTCAGCGCAAGAGTGATAAAGGTAGCAGCGCTTGTCTAGTCTAGGCAAAAGGTGGAAATGCATTAGTTAACGATAGGTGGTTCTGGTGCCAACACGTTCCATGTCGGAACTTCAAGTTCCCAACGAACAGCATGAATTGCAAAATATCAAGATCAGCGTTCAAACGTCTGTGCGTGCTGCCTTTGTTGCTATTGATTTTCCTCATATTCTTTTACCGTCAAATTGCCAACATTTATCGCAATGTTGAGTACAAGGGAAACGTCACAGTCGTCACCAGAGCATTCGAATTATTCAACCGACAGCCGGTTGACATCTGCCAAAATGTTGAACTTCTCAACGTCGTGCAACCGGAACTGTCGGCACTTTCTCCTTATCCTCAAGTACTTTGCGCCGATCCAGGATTCCAGTAAAATTAAATTTAAGTTTAAATGATTTCCTTTTTAGTGATGTCGAGATTTTCATTTTCTAGAATAAACAAAACCGACTGTCTTGTCTATGTGATCAAAAGCCAAAAAGACGAATGGTCCCTAGAGGAAACAATAGAGAAGTTGGGTTGTCGGGTCTACTCTTTGTTGTCAGCTCCCAGATCTGAGGATGACGTTCCCCGGAACCAAAGCAGCAGCCGGATACATTTCCACTGGCTCACGGAAAGAGAGACGGTGGGACAAGTCGTCGAGCAGATCAACGACAACAGGACACTCGATTACATGATGATCCGCATGGACAGTGGGGAGAATGAATGGAAGATCTTGTCAGATTTGATGGAACGCAATCTGCTGGATCGCGTCAAACATCTTTCCGTGGGCGTCAACTTGTGTCCGGATCGATCCAGTTTCACCGAAGCGCACTTCCAGTACGTGCTGGACGTCGATCGACAATTGGTCGAGCGGTTGGATATGAAATTATTCAACGTAGCCAACGATCAGGGAACTTTTGTTTACAATCCGGTCGTCAAGGCAAAAACATTCTGCGCCTCCCAGTTCGCCTGGATCAATCAACGGTTTCATCGGCGCATCGACGACCCTCAGTATTACGTCAACGATTCGCAACACTTTGAAGCAACCGGTCATTATCCACTTAGCACGGCTTAGATTAATTGCCAATTTATAAGGATCTCTACTTTTAGTTCTACCGGTGCTCAATTTTATTGTTTCGCAGATGAACAAATTCTTGTACATGTTTTATATTGATGAAATACGTTGCGGTTCAATTTATCCCATCGCCTAATAATACATGGGTTTAGCTATGAAATTTTGTCTAATTTTTATTGCATCAGATCATTACAAAATTCTGTCAGATTTACTCGTCCCTCTTTCCAGAAGAGAAGATCTGGATATTGAAGCTATAAAGATGCCGAATAAACTGAGCAAGTTTTCTAAGCAGCTTGACGTCGACAAAGCCTCCACACTCGAAAGTAGTTTGTAAGTTGAATAGCATTCATTTCATGATGCTCTGTATGCATAAGAGCGTAGCGGTTCAAAGCGCACAAGCAAGCCATCAAAGGCCAACGGTAGTATGTAATAGCCCGTGTCTCGGATATGGATGTTCTTAAATACTAGAATAACTAGGATGATGGGAGATGATTCAAGTCGGTACACTCTGGTTTATTGCTGTATCTCAACTGGCCTCCACCACTTACCAGAGGCCCAGCGTTGCCGAGTCTCTGGTTGTGGCCGTAGGCTACTACATCTCTCCCAACTTTAATTAAATGAATGAGGAATACTGAAATTTCTGACTTATATCGGAACTGTTCTGACTGGTTCCACACGGCTGTTAGTCGCCGACGGAGGGGGCGGGCATATCAGGACAAGCTAGAAGCGGTAGCAATCGTCTGGCTGCGGAGTTGTGATGTTTGGCACTGGATCGCGTGTAAGCAAGATATGTCTCATAATTTGAAAGAGTGGAGAATATCTGTTTAGTCTTCTTCTTCCTCCGGATTCCTCCCCCCACATAGTGAAGGGGATCTGGACGCTTCTTCTGATGTGACTCACGTCGTGGGGGAGCGGTTTGATTCTGCCACTCTTCTTCATCATCCGACGGCAATGGCGGAAGATCGTCGACATCTGGCAATTGAGCGATCTTGTGTTTTCCGTCGCCATCGGGTGGCGGCGGAGGTGAGTCGTCACATGAGCCTTTCTGATTATCAAGTGGCTTCACGGCTCCCGTCGTCTTGATGTGAGATGACATCGGCTCGGGTTGTTTTCTTTCTGGGCTCACGTTTTGATCTGAGTTGTTTTCGAAGACTGTGACCCTTGGATGATCATCCTTAGAATCTGCGGCGGTGTCGGCCATATTTAACAGTCCAAGGAGGGTAGCCATTTTGCCACTTAAGAGATTTCCTTTGCCATCCGGACAAATGTAGGCTGTACCAGCAGCTCCGCGTCCATTGTAAGCTACTTCAACATCCAGCTTGCCTTGGATACGCAGGAATGTTGTTGAGCCATACGTGTAAATTTTGACTGACGTGGGTTTTAAAGCCGGGCATCCCATGTTGTAGTAAGTGTTTTGGTCTAGTAGGGTGACGGTGGAACCCGAGTCAGCGATGACCGAGACTTTTGTACTGTCAATGGCCACTTCGTAGAGAGAAAATTTGCGGCTCCGGGTCATGGCTTGATAAGCAAGTTCTTCTTCATCAGATCCCGAGTCCGATTCGTCCGTGTTTATTGCATTTGTTCGCTCGCCTCCTTCTCGATATGGTCTTTCTCTGCGTGGTGAGCGACAGAGGTTTTCAAAGTGATGCAGGTTAAGACAGTTTTTGCATTGATGAAAACGAGCGGGGCAGGAGGATAACCGCGTGTGAAAAAGGCCACCACAGAACAAGCAGTCGTGAATTTCTATTAGTTTGTTCGTTCGATTATTTGTTTCTGTTTGATTGTCCTGGCGCTTAGGACGATTGCGAGTTGAGCTGTTATGCTTGATTGCGAAGGCCGCCTGCTTTGTCTCTTTTTCCATCTTCTCAGCTTGTGTTTCGGCTGCTTCTGAAGCTCTGGCCTTTCTCAGGACGGCTTCGAGCGTCATTGCCGGTTTTTCTAGTATTTTTCTTCTGAGGTCGGTCGATGTGCAGCCGATGGTCAGTTGGGCCTTGACCTCTCTATCCTTATCTCCGAAGTTACAGTTTCGCGCCATTTGCTGTAAGCGTGTGTGAAATGCGTCGATGGTCTCGCCTTCAAATTGGCGTGCTTGACGGAATGTGAACATCTCGAAATCGGCGTTCACTCTTGGGGTGAAATGGTCATTTAAGGACCGTAGTGCTGCCTCATAGACGGTTTCGACCACGGCAGGGTCAGTAGCTGTAGCTCGAACTAGCACCCTTGCGGTTGAGTCTAGGGTTTCAAAGATCTCGAACACGCCCTCCCCACCGTAGTGAAGGAGCAGGGCCTTCTTCCTCGCCTCGTCTGTGATGTTAAGGGCAGCTAGGAAGTTGGTAAATCTGTTCATCCACTTCGACCATCGTACTCCGATAGAGGAATGATCTTCGTCAATGTCGAATGGTGGAAAGGAAGGCAGTGATGTCGCCATGATGAAACGCACACGTGGTGGGAGATGCTGATCACTACACCGAAAACGATTCGCAGATTGAGAGCACTTGCGACCGTTGTATACACACGATTAGGGTTCGATAATCTTCGTCGCCAATGTAATAGCCCGTGTCTCGGATATGGATGTTCTTAAATACTAGAATAACTAGGATGATGGGAGATGATTCAAGTCGGTACACTCTGGTTTATTGCTGTATCTCAACTGGCCTCCACCACTTACCAGAGGCCCAGCGTTGCCGAGTCTCTGGTTGTGGCCGTAGGCTACTACAGTAGTAGGGATATAGAATGGCCTATATGCACAAAAGAGGATTCTTTCTTCATTCACTCTTATACTATGTATGTCTGTGAATCACTAAAGTTTTCAGAGGACAAAAGAAAGCCTTCTGAAGGCTTATGAGTTGTATGCAGTTTGAAATTTTGCAGCGCACATTCGTACAGGCTTGCATTTAGGCTACAATGAACAGCGTTTTTACGGGTATCTCCAAAGCATTATTTGAGAAAGAGATTTACGTACACTGTTTGAAAGCCAGCGTACGGTACTTTTGAGATTTCCCCCCGTACTGCTACTGTTTCTTCAATTATTACACAAAATACTCATTATTAGATAATTTTTTTAATGTTTTTCCTTATCGAACACGACATACAATAAAGAGCGGTGTCTTCCCAAAGTGTTGACCACTACCAACTTCTCCTGCTTGATATTTATTAACCTATGAAAGGATCATCTGAGAACGCAACTTTTATGTAAACCGTACTAAATTAACTAAATATGTGACGAAATTTTCATCTCTTATTACCATTTCCTTTCAGTAAAATATATTGACTCTAAAATATGTATATACGTGTACCTAGCTACGTAGCCTACCCATCTCTATAGTAATCTTGATATTCCTCAGAAATCCGCAAACGAATTCATTTATTTAACTAACATTGCGTTATTTATTCCAGAATTTTTTAACCAATTTCTAATTTCTTATTTATTGATGTCCATCTTACATTATAAATTCAAGGCAACAACAGCTGTTGTTCATCCATAAAAAAATCTGGCATCTGGATTGTAAGCTAGGCTTACCAATTTAATACAAAATTTAATATCTCGTGCTCTCAATTCGAATTATGGTTGTGTCTTTCGTTCATGTCAATGTTGGTTATGGCATTTAAAAATTAGCCGTTAAATTCCATTATGTTGAGCATTATGTATTACAAATAAGCACGCTGTCGTTGAAATCGTCTCTGGTTTCGGACGGAGAGCATCATCCATACGGTAATGTAGTTTAAATTTTTAAAACGATGGGCGTCGTCGACTATATTTCAAGGATTCAAGCTAACCAATATTCTTTTGACAATCGAAAATTTTACACATTGGCGGATACTGGCTCAGTCTAGCCAATGACAGCTGTACGTACTCTTTGGCTAGACTACGTGAGCACTACTTGGCATGGCAAGCGAAGAGCTGGCGACAATCATTTAACAATTTAAAAATTCCTCCACTTTCGTCTACCTGGTTACCGTGATTAACTTCTAAGCTGTTTCAACGTCACATACAATTTATTCGTTTAACGTTGATTTCTTGACGTTCTTGAACCAAGGGCAAACAATTTAGAAAAAATTGATTTTGCCTTTGGTATAATTTATTCACGTACATTTGACGGACGACAACTTCAGATTTTATGCAAACTATCTCGATGTGTATGAATGATATACTAAATTTTCGATCTAGCTATGGAATTTCAAACTTTCTTACGTTGCTATCGCACTACCGAGGCATTTCTCGCAATCGGATTGGTCGAAAACCTTCGTGCGATAAGCATCATAAGAGGTAAGAAAGCTCTTATAATACAGCCTAGGCTTAAGCTATATAATAGTTCATTTCTTGCTCTTGGAAATCAAAGGTGATACCTGCTCAAGGAACTAAAGTACACGCTAGCAAGAGACTAACACTTTTAAGCACGCTGAGCGTCATCAGTCAGGTCAAGATGCATCCCTTCCTTCACTCTAGTCACCTGCTGATGAGAACCACAATAATGGTGGCTCTTCTACTTACATGTTGTGCAAATCTTGTTTCAACAAAAGGCAACGTCGGCGCTATCAAGAGACACATGAATTATGTCGCTTTTGAAGTAAGTTGTATTCTCTATGTAATTTGGGTTAGACTATTTCAGAAATACCGTACGGTAATTTTAATACGTTTTAAAAATTTATTCACCAATTGCTGAGTACTACTCATATTATCGAAAAAATATTATAAATCCTTAATTGATTCATTACTTTTAGAATCCACCTTTTGATCGTCTAATTCGAAAACCCAACGGAACTGTAGAAGTGTATGGGCCCTCTCCAAATATACTGCAATGGCTGTCTGTGCGCTACCAATTTACGTACGATATTTATTGACTCACGCTCGTTCACTTAATTTCGTTTAAACACTATCATTGAGAATTACCTACCCAATCTTCCAGATACTCTCTTGCGTCAGTTAATCAAACTTTAGAGGCCAAATACGGGACACACGAAGCTGTATTTTATCAACTCATCAACGACAAGGTATATTATTACGTACTAGCCAAATAGCGAACCGCAAAATAACTTATTGCTACTGCCCATAAATCGACTCATTTTATTTCGTAAATGAATTCTCTTTTAGGATGTGGATGGAATAGTTTGCAGCTTCTACATTACTCTAGACAGGAAAGAGAGAATGGACTTTGCTCAGTTCCCAACAGTTTATGAAGGATTCCGGCTTGTTGTCCCACGATCCGGAGAAGAAAGCCGACTTTTCGCGTTAATTCGCCCATTTCAATCAGTTGTTAGTTCGTCTCGTGTTTATTACTTTTGAATTCTATACAACTGGTATTTCAACCATTAAATATTATTAGGTTTGGCTTTTGATCCTTATCACCATTATCGTCTTAGTTGGACAAATGACTCTTTTTGCTTTGTTATACAATAAAAACTGCGATATGCAAACCACTAGGCCTAGTACATCTGTAAAATCGAAAATGCAAAACAACGGACATGATAACAAGACAACTCCATTTTGGTTCAGTCAATTAACTTCCAGTATGATCTATGTAATAAACATCATGACAAACCAAGGTGAGCTAAAAATGTGCACTGACTTCATATCCCATTCTGATTATATAATTTAAAAAAAATAGGATGTAGAGAAAGATACGAGCGCAACTCATTTCGTGTACTGGCTGGGTTTTTCCTTCTCGGTGCTATGGTGTTGGTCAATTCTTATTCGGGTATTGTCACATCATCACTTACTGTGCCAAAAATGAAGCCACACATCGATTCGTTTGAAGACTTAGCAGCCAGTAAAGATGTTGACGTGCTCATCCGCCATGACACGTCAATTGGGGCACAAATATTAGTAGCTAATCAGTATATTTTCATAATCATCAGATTTAAAGACTCTTTTCTTCTTAGACAGCAACATCGGGCGTTTATAAGATACTTGGAGATAAAGCTCGACGCAATCCTGAGAATATTATTGGTGATCCGGTGAAGCTCGTTGCCAAGTTGCAAACCGGGAGCTACGCTTTCCCGTTTGTAAGCGAATCAGCTGATGACAATAATCGCCGATTTACCTCAAAATTCTAACTTTGATTTAAAGTATAGAAAATTGTTTTCCACAAGTCTGATTTTTTAAAAAATTAGGTCTCAACCTTCTGCCTTTCATTTGTTGCAAACCAATATAAAAAAGACGGAAAGTGTCGTTTCAAAGCGTCAAGAACACTACCAGCTACACCTGGGTACTATTATTGGCCCACGAAAAAAGGGGATGAACGGGCGCAACTCTTCCGTAAAGGGTATACATGTTGAATTCATGAAATATATTAGCTGTGATGCAATTCCTCTCCTATTATTTTTATTTTTAGGCTTATGGACTTGTTCGAGAGTGGTCTTGTCCGTTTTTGGGCAAGGGATGCGGTACCCCAAGCCCTCGAATGCCTTGCTACAGATAAACAAAAAACTTCCGCGCGCAAGTTTCGTTTGCAAGATTTGACCAGTGCTTTCTTAATTTGGGGTATTGGAATTGGACTAGCGATTCTGGGTTTTAGTCTCGAACATGTCCACTTAAAGTTAAAACGACTGAAAGAACAAAGATAAAGCCTTTAAAATATTAATTTATTGTCGATGACGCGCTGTACTTAAATTTTAGATTGGCTCGCTCAAGAAAAAAAATGTTAATTACTTTATACATGATTACTCGCTAATAACCCGGCTTTCAATATAGACAAAGTCATTAATGTAGGTCAAATGTCTCAAGGAAAAATGAAAAAGAAATTCGTACCTGATATTCGTATTGTACTAAGCGCTCTTCAAGAATTAAAAGAAAATCTTCGTTCGTTCATTCATTCATTCATCGCTAGTGACCTGACTCTTGAAATTGGAAAAAAATATTCAAATTTTTATCTATTGAAAAAGTTCCACAACCGAAGTTCCTTGCCCTTTTTCTTCCCCGTTATTTCACGCAATTCAGCGGAAACGGTCATCGGACCTAGTACGGTGGCACGCAACGTCTAAAATAGAATAACAGCAAAGAATAAGCGGAATAAAAAAGGAAAGCGTCTAACAACAAAAATCTCTATCTTCAAAGCAATAAGAATCAAATGATAACCTTGAAGATCATCTTCAATGTGGCACAACAAACGATAGGCTATGTTTTCGAAAAAAAAGTCCGCATGCATATAAATAAATGGAGTCCATACCGCTATCAAACCATACCGTCTCTTGCATTCCTACAGTCGCATCAGACCATCGCAGCTGACTTGTAAATCCATCATGAAGTTCTCGGTAATGCATAATTTAAATTTTGCTTGAATGGAAAAGATTAGTTGGCTTAAAATCTAGTAATAATTTCTAACGTCGTCTTTCTATGACAGGTTGTTTTGTTTCTTGGCTGTATGGCTTTTCTGGCCACTTCTGTGAATGGTATTAAGAAAATTAGAGGGCCGGGTAAATGTCTAGTTAAAAGTGATACAGAAAAAGAGAGAAACAATCAACCTAAATGGGTTTGGGTGGATTGTGACTATACCAGTGGCCGCCCCAGACCAATTACCACTAAAACCCCTACCACAACTGCTAAACCCAAACCGTCGATGACTCCTGCTCCACCGAAGCCAGTTCCGACACCTCCTCGGCCTCCAGTACCAGCTCCGGCACCCCCTAGACCCCCGATGCCCGCTCCGGCCCCAGTTCCGCCTAGACCAGCGATGCCAGTTCCAGCACATCCTCGGCCTCCAATGCCCGCTACAGCTCCGGTTCCGCCTAGACCACCGATGCCAGTTCCAGCACATCCTCGGCCTCCAATGCCCGCTCCGGCCCCAGTTCCGCCTAGACCACCGATGCCAGTTCCAGCACCTCCTAGACCCCCGATGTCCGCTCCAGCTCCGATTCCGCCTAGACCTCCAATGTCCGCTCCAACTTCTGTTCGACCGCCGATGCCATCTCCAACCACAGCTCGACCACCTAGTCGTTCAACAACTCCTAGCAATAAGGTCTGTAGTGGCCAGTGGTGTTGGATCCTTGTCCCAAACAAAGATTGCAGAGGAGAAAGATGTAAAAACTAGTTTAAAAAAACAAACGAATCCAATTGACAAAGCTCAATGTCACGGGAAGAACAATGCGCGGAAAATCAACGATTAAAATCAAAGCTAGCCTCAAGTCGTAGACTACGTCTTCAGACGGTTCAACCTCAAAGATATCAACATATTTTGCACCTTATTTATTTAATTTATAAAACGTGTGCACATTATCAAGCAAATCAAAACCAGATGAATAAACTTTGGACCCAAAAACTGCTCTCCAGATTTGTGTGCTTTAATCTCATAAATACAATTACGAGGCTCCAATTGACCCGACCACTCTCTTTCTTTACGAAATTCACCGTCAAAAGCCATAAGAATGCCAACTTCAAGTCTTTTCAAGTTCCACAACGATTGCGATTCACAATACGCGCACACCAAGAAGAAGTAAAACTTGCAAATGGTTACTTAGAAAATGCCAAGTGATTAACGGAATTCGCTCCAGTCACGTCACGGTGCAGCAACTCATCGACAATGTTGACATGTTGACATTTCCATTATCGATCTAATTTATGACCCTTTTTTTAAATCTTTTCGATTAAACCCCATTACACCGATGAGCGCTATTGCCTATTGGTTATGCAAAGGAAAAGAGTGCTCTTTGTTTCTCCGTTTTATTTACAGGTACAATGGTAAACGAGTCTTTTTAGAAAAAGACCGAATATCTATTGATGATCAAAGCTTTTGTACAACATTGTGAATTAAGCATGTCGGTGCACTTTTCACATCAGCGGCTTATTGTTGTCGAATCAATTTCGTTGTTGATCGAACGGAAAAACCCCAACAGATTTGCATTTCAAATCTCTGTTTGACTTTGTTTATATTTCCTTTCTGACTCTCTTCTTTTCCACTTTCATTCCACTTTATTGCGTTCGTTTTTATTGGTAGAAAATGGAGCGTCTTTATTGCTTGCACGCGTTTCCCTTTTATTATTTCCTCTACTCATTTCGCCAGCTTTTTCTTCGCTTCTTTCCCAGAGGGCCAAAAGACGAAACACAGAGAAGAGATATACGTAGCGGCCTTTGAGCGTACACGCTCTCTCTTCGATAATTGCCTAGCTCGTTTCTAGTTCTTTTGTTCCTTTTTCCGTCGAGAGCCCCTGTAAGTCGTAGACGGTTTCTTCTGCTCATTGTATCGATCCTCTCGTAAAAACAACGACCTTTCAGCGCCCTTCCATTCTGTCAATGACAGAGCGTAGTTCTTATTTACACTGCTACGTATATCCTTCCACTATAGTGTCATATAAAGTCGATGAAGAAAGCAAGAAATCAGTAAAAGAGACACGTAAGGGAACCGTGCCAAACTTGTGATATAACTTGACGAGAATTATTGACGCCTCCGCGGTCTTCACGGTCCGCGTCTTCCGACACTCACTGGACGCGTCTCCGGTGATACGCTCCGCCTATCCCTTCTGGTGTAGAGGCAATTATTGATCCGTTCTAACGG
This sequence comes from Ceriodaphnia dubia, assembly GCA_022539655.2. Taxonomy (NCBI): domain Eukaryota; kingdom Metazoa; phylum Arthropoda; class Branchiopoda; order Diplostraca; family Daphniidae; genus Ceriodaphnia; species Ceriodaphnia dubia. Next base: position 3,320,985 of record JAKUCG020000070.1, read on the forward strand.
ATGAGAAAACAAAACATCCAGAAATATTCATCATGGCCGCACCGACCCGTCGTAAAGGAAATCAATCAATAATATTTCGCCGATGCTGGAGATGTATTACGGAATGATTCGAAATCCCGCGGGCTTTTTACAAGAACCCGTTCAAACTTTGTCTCAATCTTCAAACTTTTCTTTGGCCAGCAAAAAAAACAAACAATCACATTCGAATTCATTACAAACTGCATCGAGCGTTAATTTTGTTACAGTGAGGAGAAAAAAAATCCGTGTCGAGGAATCTACCCAGTGTTACAAACGATCCCATCACACCTAAAAGACTAGATGATGAAAAACGAAAAGTGTTTATGTGTTTGGAGAAGTGCAGTTTGGCATCTCGCCGCCAACGCGGCAACAAACATCGTCGGGAGAGGAAAGAGGATTGCCGGTTACTTTAACTTTCGGCTGTGTTGAGCCGTCGCTGACGTAGATCGGCGCCGCTGACTGAAGTCTTGACAGATTCGTTCAGCAACTGACTTTGCTTTTGGCTTTCTTCCTTCTCTTTAAAATAGCTAGCTCTGGAATCGACTACGCTAAGAGCGATGCCTAGCTGAGCGGCGTAATAAGTCGTCATAATCAACACCTGTTGAATTAATCAAGAGGTTAAATTTAGTTAGCTGGCACTGTGGGCCGTGATGCAGAAATAAGTGCGCATATACTTGGCCGTAAGGAATGGGCGAATAAAACATGTGGAAACCGATGATCGAATCGGATATAACGAAGAGGAACCCTCCGACACATGAGCAAAGTTTGGTCCAAGTCCAGAGTTCCTATACAGTATCGCAAAAGGGAGGATTCCTTGATCAGCCACCGCCCTCAATTTATCGATCCTCCGCAGCGGCGCTACGCTGAACACATCAAGCTTAAATTGTTACCTCGTAGAAGCGGACGCGAGCCGCAGCTCTCCAGGCCATAGTGATCAACAGCGCCGTATAAATCGGGACGCAAATTTTGTAGATCAAAGTTTGTTGCGGCAACCAGAGGGACAAACCTGGAAATAAGTTTAGAGTTTTGTTGAAGTTCTAGTTTACTTTGGAAAAACACGCGGCTGCATTTTTTTTTTCTCCGTCGTACCGAGCATTGAGGCGATGTAGAGCGGAATACCCAAGCGGATGTTGAGCGGCTTGAAACCAAAAGCCGAGATGAAAAAGATGTGACCGACGCCGAAAGCGAGCATGCCGTAGAGGAAAAATTCACGCCAGACGAGCAGGCCGTCGCCCAAGCAGGAAAAGATGAGGCCGATCAAAATGCGACGCGAAAACGTGTACCTGGAAATAGACGACGCAGTAAAGTTATTAAACAATGCAGAGTATGATGGCAATCTGCGTCGCAGTAACGCAGGAAAACCATCACCACGTGACAATTTCACGGCAGATGGCCAAGACGGTCAGATTAGCATTCAAGAAGGTGAATGACTCTCTCTCTGTTCAGCCCGGAGACTTGCTTTCTCTTCCGCACACAACCCTATTCGATTGCCCAACACTTTTGTAATGACACGCCAAGAACACGCGGCCTTGGCCGGGCCGGTGCAAGCGCACCAAGAATGAAAACAAACACTCGCGGCACGCGGTGAACGAGGGTATTAGGTAGAGATAATCTTTGTTTAGTATATAGAAGAAAGACTAACTCATTTCCGAGGCTCATGCCGTGCATCAGGACGAAGAGCAGGAGGCTGGCGACGGGCAAACATTTAATAAACATGGCCAGAAGCGAAGGATTCTCCTCCGGAATGAAAACGACGAAATAGATGGCCAGCGTCTTGAAGAAAGGGACGAGCTTGGGGCCAACGCTCTTCAGCTGCGTACGGTCGCCATTGGAGCAGCAGTGCGTCAATCGATGATATTAGGAAAAAAAAATTGTATAAAAACAACAAGGTCACAGAGTGTAATACGGGATAGTATTAATCAGGTATGCAATATCAATCAGTCGTGCATGCCAACTGTCCCAATCGATAACTGATAGGCGAGTAACAAAGGCCAATCATACTATCATTCCGCACGATGAACCGGACAATTGTAGGCAGCGAGGATGAAATACAGGTGTACGTCACTCGAGTGTTAAAATTACAACATGTGGGGATTTACATACCACTTGTTTTGGTGACGTCATGACGGCTGCTGTCGGATTCTAACGTTAGTGTTACTGCCCGTGCGACAAGGAACAATAGTAACAATTTGAAGCAAGTGCGCAACGACGAGAGACCAAAGTAGACCAAATAGGCGATTTCTACCAGCGGGATATAGAGTTAAAGCAGGGCTCGATGCCAACGACGTCACGATCTCGTCCGGAGCCCCGAATCGACTGTGGGCTACGACCACAGTCCACAGCACTCAGTATACACACAAACTACGAATCCACGAATCTACGATCGAAGAAAGGGGGTTTACGGGGGGTTTAGGCCACCGTTCTCCACCCAAAATTGAGCTCCCCAACACCCCGCCGTTCACGTTGGGCAGGCTTGAAAATTGTCTTGTTTACCTGATGCTTCCGCCACCTAACGATGGAAGCTATAACTATTTGAAGTTTTTGTTCATATAAAAATATAAAACAAAAAGAGAGGAAAAGGATCTTTATTCATAGAAAAGAGAGGAAAAGAACAAAAAGAAAACGGATTCCATGAAAACTATAATTTGAGGTGAAAGTTCTCTAAGTGGAGTCTTGGAAATCGTCACGGAATAATTGCTGAATTTTCGGAAGGACCCTTTGGTACCAAGGCGCGGTCAACGTCTCCAGAAGTGTACATATGGAATCTTCAGTCAAATTTTCATATTCTAATGCATCTGTAGTTAATTAAATTAACGTGTTAATTCCAACCTTTTTTTACGTCAATTACTTTTACGTAATACCTGTTGTAAGCAAATGACCCGCAAGTTCGCATAACGCGGGATTCATGCCGTAATCTTTTTTAACGCCTAAAATAGGAGAAAAAACACACCCAAAAAAACAAAACTATATAACTAGAATACTTGAGCCCATCATCAATCAAACGATCAACTTTTTTTCTTTATACCCCAAGCAGGTTCTCTTGCCCAAAGATATACACGTAACGTATCATAAGTATCGTAATGGATGTCCTGGACGGCCGACGACCTTTTGGAATTTTCGAAACGCTTGCCGCGTGTGATGAACATATTGTGCGCCATTTCGTTCTGCCTCATGTAATCGGCCAAGGTGAATACGTGTCTGTGTTACGAATGAAATAGAATTTTTCTTTTCTTTCTAAAATTTCGTTCCCGGTGAACGACTCCATTTGAAACGATACCTGGCCAGCTCTGTGGGATCCTTGTCGAGTTGGAAGGCGAATCCTTTAGATGGATAAGCAGTCAAGGCATAGCAAGGTCCCGCAATATGTTCCGCTGGCTAAAAAGAGGAAGTCCGTTCCATTGACGTCACATCTTAATGGGCTAGTGTGAATGTTTGCCATGTTAGTTGTACCTTACCGCGTTTTCGAGGTAAAGTTGCTCTTGCAGATAGTATAGATGGTAATGTTGGTGATTAACGGAAGCGCACCCACCCGGACTGCTAAAACCAGCTTTTAAATGTCTTTATCCAACAAAAGAGATACAAGAAAAACAAAAAAGAAGTAAACGTTAGCGCTCTTTGAGAAATTATATGGATTGAACGAAGGTTGAAAATTGTCGTTATTAGCAGTCGTTAGTATTATCACCGATCGGCACTGCGTAGAACCGTTTTTAGCAATGTTTCAAGTCCCTCAATAGTGATACGCTGAGGAATGTTTTGCGTCAATCGTGGGACCAGCAAAGAACTGCCGAATTCCAAAGGAGATGCGTTGATGACAAGGAACGTGTCGATTTCGTCAGATTCGGTCAACTCCTGCGATACCATTAACACCTCGCGCGGATTGATTTGATTGAAGCTAAATTGTAAAGGGTCGAAAGCGGTGTTGACTTGACGTAAATTTTGACACGGTCTTCTCCATCCAGGTTTGGATTTTTCCGGATTATACTGTCCGTAATAAAAATAAAATGGGTTTTTCGAATTCATTGGCAGCAGCATCTGAAGATCGTCGAGTTAACATACCTGCGCAACGAATCCGTATTTACCGAGTAGAATCTTATTTTGGAGGCGGTCCAGCCGGTACCGACAGAGTCCTGTCTCAGCGGCCTCTTTCCAGCGGCACTTTAAAATCCGGTCGAACTCGGAATAGCATAGCGCAGGAGGCGCAGGAACACAGGTCACTAAGCCCAGCACCATGGTGTCTTGGAGAAGGAACTGGAGAGTCTTGTCGTAGGCGTGGAGAATTTGGGCTTCTTAACATATATATTTTTTTTTTTTTTTTTTACAGCTGGACATCAAATACAAAGAAGATTCGACGATTTCATCGCGTTCCCTTTTTTGGGGAACGTTTTCATATCGAATAATATACGTAGTAAAATTAAGGTGTTGATCAATTTCCTTTCAAATTGCCAGCTAAAACATTTTACGTTTTGCTGGAAACAATTGGGCTCCGAGGAATTCTCGTAAATTCGTGGAAGATGGGCTCTCCGGCCAAGTCGAGAAATTTTGAATTTCCGATTTCTTCCTTGTAAGCACAATTGTTGGACGTCCTAACGAATTTTCTTTCCCTTTTCTTACCTGAGAATTTCAGATCCCCCTGTCAGGTACAGTTACTCTTGGTAGTGGCCGAACAACTCCTCCTGGAGGCTGACCTTCATGTTCATCGGAAGAAAGTAGTCTACCTCTGTCAAATATATGAAACAAAAATGAGGTGTGATTGCTTTTGCTTCGATCAAAAGTACGTAGAGAGTCTGACCGATCTGCCAATGGCGCGGAATCGAGTTGTTATTAGTGACTGGCTATTTTATTCGGAGTAATCAAAGGTTTCAAGACATGGCTATGACGAATGTACCTTAGGGTTATTGGGTCTGTAACGGGAATCCCAGCTGTCGTTTGTATTGTATGAACCCAATGCATGGCTTAACGCTTAATGGGAACTCCACATTCCGCGGTTACGTTTTCATTATGGTGTAAGCCATAAATTAATATCGCTCAGTAAATAGCAAAAGTTTCTCGTTTGGTGTTGAAAAGTCCCGGGAGATAATAAAACATGTATAAATTAATCGTGACGCTTTGCAGTGAAGTCGACTGGCAAAACAAATCGGCAGCCAATTTTCCGTTCCCATTTTGGAAAGGATCAAAATATTCAGCGTTGCTGAATTTTTGTACGTGCAGCTGCAGCCCTTTGGTTGAAGGAGATCCGTGACCAATAAATGATTACGAAGAGAACTTGTCGAACTGTGTTGGCAACTCTTTGGCAGAGTGGGCAAAAAATCATTAGTAACATTCTAGAATTTTTCCCATAGGCAGTTCTGTACCAAGATTTTTAGAGTTATTGATCCACCCTAATTTGTACCTGCCCTTAATTCTTCTACTTTGCCAGAGCACTTTTTTTTTTGGGACGAGAGCCGATTCATATAAATCCACTGCTGCACGCTAAAATTGAATTAGGTTATTGGTTATTGCTAAATTGTGACCCACTCTGCTCGTCTGCTGTCCGTTCTACATTCTACATTCAATTTCAATGGTATTTTATTGTATAGAGTTGTACCCAGGGCTGTATTCTGTCGATACCGACCGCAGTAGAAAAAGAGTGCGGAATGGAACGACACGGACATTTGATTTCCCGAACAGCCAGTGCGATCGCACTGTTCAGACATTCTACTTTCCTCTCGTCAGCATCTGACACGTGTTCAGTTATTATGTAACGCAAGAAGCTGGCGGAAAGTTTCTTTTTACGATTTATGCAACTCCCTTCCCTGCCCAATACAATCTAAAAATGTACCTAGACACCGCAAACACTACACGACCGCACTCGGTTGGTTTAAGCGCAACCGAATCATAGCCCGTTTCTATTTTTTTTCGCATAGTAATTCTGGCTAATGTACACAACCTTCATTTCAAACACATCCCTGATGCTCACCAACGCTTCCTGTTCTTACAGTTCTGCCGACCATGACTCGAAAATCGAGTACAAAATAGCGAAACCAGCAGAAACGTAAGAAAAATAAAAAAAGAATATAAAGAAAACAGCCTGCATCGAATTGAAAAACTTGACAGCCTGACTCGATTGGAAAAAATAGGCAGGCATCCGAGTACGAAACTACCGAGCAGTGAATATATCCCAGCAGGGAGTATCGTGTGGCCCGATGCTGTATAAAGCGCCAGCACGAGTGACGAATTGGCGGAAGGGAAACAGCTCGAACGACTCAGCAAAATTCTGACAAAAGAGTCTTAAACTGTTGGCTGCAAACAATCGCGTGATTGACTGCACCTGACAGGTTATCATTCTCCTGTTGCGTGAACATTGTATTTTTTGGCAGGCAATTTTTGACGGTAAAAGGTCAAAGGCGCACGCACACACACCTTAATGACGCTGCTAAATTCCGTGGTGGTTCGAAATTAATTGTTCATTCTTTTATTGCTTTTCTCTGAATTTTACTTGTGCAAATTCATTCGCCCTCTGCAAGAATTAAGCTCGTGTTAAATCTTTGCCAAGCGCTTGCATGCCAAAGAAGGAAGCAACTGATTGGGATCCGCACCAAAGTTGACATTTCCATACGGTTTAAGTCAAATTATCAGAAAATGTAAATGTAGAGTCTTTATGTCAAAATATGGAAAAGAGTTAAAATTCATCACGCCATTCCTCGCTTTGATGCTGTTAAAACTTTTAAAATAGTTAACTTAGGAATTTTGAAACGGACACGTTTCTAAACCTTTCAGTTTGTAATTTATAAGCATAATCAAAATAGGCAAACGGTATTCGTAAAGATTACGGACTCTTTGTGTTGACTGAGATTGAAAAGAAAATGAAATCAGCAGCTCCAAATACATATCTTCCGGGACGTTAGTAAGTTATCTCATCATTTTGACTTTCAGCGGCCCATTATAAATCTTCCGTTACGATCTCCAACTCTTTCAACTACGGTGCTGCAACACATAATCCTACTGCCCCAGAAAAAAAAATGTTATCGTCGTTATCAGACATTCACATTACGTGGCACTGCCAAACAAGGTCAACGGGGGAATCTTTTCTCTTTTTGAAGAGCTAGAGAGAAAAAAAAGGATCATCGGCCCTTCCGAAACCTCTTTTAAGCGTCTGAAATATGACTTCTGGGCAGAGAGGTGCGCTCCATTGTAGTAGAAGGCAGAAGGTAGACGATTCGCGTGCTGAACAGAAATCCTGGTACACAAAAACACCGTCGGAGTCTTTGTATTCCGTTAGGTTAGCTCTCTTTTAGAAACTGCTGGTCAGCCATTCCTTTAGCTGCCTTTCGCCATCGAAGGAGAAAAAATATATCGGCGAATGTAAATGTCTAACGTTGTCTTCGCCATTTCCCAACAGGTATTGAATATCAGCCATGATCGGGGCTTTGTAACCTGACTACTTGATGAACGACGGAAATAAGAATACCTGGAGATTCTCATGTCGCACTTTCAAGTCATGCGTGATGCTCTAACTGCAACATCAACTTTACTTGACACGGACTGGTCCGCAGAGAAATAAAGAAAAACTTCAGGACAAATTTGAATATACCGTGATGCGCTAGCTTTGCTGTCTTCCTTGTTTCTTCAGAGACTCCCCTTGGAGAAAAATAGGGGAAGGCAAAAAGTTAACTTATAGGGTACTGCTCCCGACTTTCTTCAGATAAGAGAATCCTCCTCTTTGTTCTGCCGTGCATAAAATACGAAATACAACTCATAGAAGAAGACCGAACATAGAAAGTAAGCATCAGCTCAGTTGTCTCAGAATATGGCGAAAATTGAGGATATGCAAAAATATTCAAATTAAACGAGACTTTGCTTCCAACTTAGAAGGGGTTAGCGATGAGATTTCGTGAGTTGCGTAAACTATAGCAGCGGACCTGCCCGTAATAAGTTAACCAACAAGTGAGACCTTCAAGTCCTAGTCTTTCTTATCGCAAACGAAGAATGTGTTTCTTTGTTTGGTAGTATGTCTACCCCAGGCCAGTTTTTTAATAGCCGTTGCTTCCACAGCTCCCTCAAAAAAAAAAGAAAAGGGAAAAGAAAGCCAATTAGCAGCCTAGCGCGTTTGATGAGTAGGTCCATCAATTAAACCACATTACAAGCGGGTCAAAGTCCTTAAAGCGTTGACAGCTTTTTTATGCCTACGGGGTTGAACTATATACTCGGCTTCTTTTAAACGCTATCAGCGTTATCAAAGTGTATTAGGGCTATCTCGCATATAATCTTTTTCTCAAGTTGCTACTCTGTTGAAATGATTGAAGAGACTAACTGGCCTCACGCGTCACGCCTCCCTTTTTAGCAAAATAAAATCTTAACTCAGATCTTAGATCTGCTGCACTGAATAAGTTGCTCCGTAAGCAAGCTGGGGTTTTTATTTGTCCGACATCAATTCCGCAATAGCTACAATCTTTATTCTGTACAAAAGAATAGAAATTCACTGCCCCACATACTAAATAGATGGTACAAAACTTCCGTCTTTTTACATCTGACGATACAAAATGAGTGCTACCTATTTCTTTTTTCCTCCTTAGCCTATTTCACACCATCGAACGGGAAATCATCTTGCACGGATTTAACAAAAAAAATAGATAAATCTAAATTCGTCACAGCCCATTCACGATTCTCCTGTGCGATCCGTTTGTTAACGGATCTCTGTTAACGCACGCATTGTGTCGAATGTTTGAAAATCTATTCTTCATCGTCTCGCGACGTTTTCCTATGTCAACGTCATGCTAAAAGTTCACCATGTTGTGTTGTCAATGTAAGACTTACAAAAAAAAGAAAAGAAAAGAAACACTATATTGCTGGATAGCACGAAACGGAAAAGTCTCGCGTCCGGCATCTTTTTCTGGGTCGACGACATTCTTTCTATAATGGCTTTACTAGCTAGACGCTGTATGATTAAACCAAGAGGTTATGCAGATTAGGCCATCTGAAGAGGCACTCGTTTTTTTTTTTAATCCTAAAAGCAGCCGACTAAGGGGTTATTTCTTCGGTGAAATATCACGTCGTAAGCAATAAGTCGCCGACAGTGATTCAGCAAAAAAAGAAACATTCAACCTGATTTCCTAAGAAAGTGTAAATGAAATACAATTGTTCACCCTCGACTTCGAAAGGGTATACATAGCATCAATGGAATATACAGTTGGATGACTGTACAGAGAATTTCACGATCGCTGCCCGTGGCTCTCGGTTGAAACTCTGGCGCTATTGTCCAACCCGCCCTGGAAAAATAGACTGGCAAAGTTATTGCGCAAGTAACTTTTTTTATATTGACTGAAATAAAATACAGGGTGATGCCAACACGAAAAAAAGCGTTACGCGAAGTTGTATTAATTTATTGCCGCCATGTACGCGGCGAGTTCCACGCGAAACACCTATGCATCAGTTGCGGTGTGGTCTAATCACACTATAGAGTTCAGGGCTCATTACGGCAGCACGCCGCTGTCTCAACTCAAAAAAATAGCGCTACGGGGGACTCAAGATTTACACTTTTTTCTTTAAACTTTCATTTCTTGCCCTTTTTTTCTTTTCTTTATTTTTTTTAAAGTAAATTGTAATTGCCGATTCGTTGATGACGCCTTCGTTTACAAAATTCTCCGACCATGACCGTGACACAAGGGCGGACTTAGAAACTGGGCGGAGGGGGGAAAAGAAGAAGAAGAAGAAGAACACGGCCGGAATTGAAGAAATGAGAATCCCATCGCAGCGTGTAGCGAAGCGAAACAAACATTGAATCCTCCTGACGGAAATACAGCAGTTGCTGGCGCTATGAGCTACTATCAAGGCCCGCCCATACGAAAAGAGACAAAGTCCGTGAGAAAAGATGAAGGGTAGAGAAGAGAAGATATACCACTGATGGGTAGAGCTCTTGCAACTTTTGAAAAGTTTCATAGCGCGAAAAGATAACAAGTGATTGTCAGCCCAAGTTTACTGACCCCCTATACCTCAACCAGTTGGTAGCTGACCAATAGAAAAGCGCAATTTTGTGTACTACAAAAAAATGGGCCTATGGTTATAGAACAGCCTCAAACTTACGTGCCATGTACTACTATACAATCAAGAATGTTATAGTTTATGTTTGACTTGTTTGGTGCGGTCTGCTGGGCGTACTAGTAGCAACCGAAAAAAATGGGTTCGCTGATGCTAGCTTTCGGTTATTCTCTTTTTTCTCCACGCCGAAGATTATGACACTCCTTGTCTGGCTTCATCCGGGACTCAGTCGCTCTCGTGCCTTGCTAGAAGGTAGAGCTAGCATGTCGACGCACCTGTCTTTAACAACGGTTCGGGTGTAACGCGCTCACGGTATTGCTGCTGTTGCCAGTTTTCCTCCCATAGGATATTATTCTTCGACTTTAACCAATCAAGACGCAGAAGGACACAACGCAAAAAAAAAATGATTGCCTATTCTGGTTTCAAAAGTGCTCTAGTGCTAGTTTGCTGCTGGACATTATTAACAACCCGATTGCTTTTGGCCGAGAATCTAGTTCAGTTGCCGGAGGTCGTCTCCCCGATTCATTATCGTCTAACGCTCCTACCAATCTTGGATAACAACCCTCGTCTGTGTGGGCACGTTTGGATAGATGTGACCGCTCGTATGGAGACGACTATGATCATCTTTCACGCGACGGATTTAGCGGTGATGAAAGCCATCGTCATTCCAGTAACGCCAGCAACTAGTGAACTGAAACTCGATTTCGATGATTCGCAATTGGTCGAAGATTTGTGCATCAACGCCGTCGTTTATCAAGATTCCGTCGCCAATTATCACAACATCGCTGCCGCCTTCTTTCAAGATGGACAGAAGGAATTGATGACTGTTACCTTAAGAGAGACCATGAAAAGAGGCGCCCGCTATCGAGTCGGACTATTGTACACTGGAACTGTCTACGAACAGACTGCCAAGGGATTCTTCCGCATTCAGTACGAAGCCAGCAACTCCGTGGATTGCTGTAAAAGGTACTAGTCCTTAATTTAAATTATAAGGAAAATCTATCATGGAAATGTAACTAAAAGAGATGTATCCGTTGAACTGTGCCAATAGGACTATCGGCGCTACTCAGCTAGAAGCTATTCACGGTAATTTAGTTTTGTAAAAAAAAATAAGTGTTCCAGTCTATAGTAAGCTGTGTAGGGGTCAAATGAATAATGCTCCTCATTTCTCTCTGCCATTGAATGGGATTCCAACTGGACGTAGCTCGTAAGATGTTCCCCTGCATAGACGAACCGGCGCACAAAGCCACTTTTGAGGTAACAGTTGGACACGCTACCTCCTTGACGGCCATCAACAACATGCCACTCGCATCGTCGGTGCCCATGTACGTTCCCCGACCATCACAACCTTTAGAATTCGTCATTTTGTTTTTCAAGGACGACAGCTTGGTATTTACAACGAAAATGTTGTATAATTTCACCTTAGGACTTCCGTCGAGGATTGGGTATGGGACACTTTTGAAACGTCACCAGCCATGTCCACTTACCTGCTGGCCTGTATAATTACCGAATTTGACCATGTTGACACGACATACCAGTCAATTAGCGGGCGAAACGTGACAGTGCGGATGTGGGCGCAAAGTCACAAACTCAGTAGCTTAGACTTTGCCATAGATTTGGTGCCAAAAGTTTTACCTATGCTGGAAAGGTATATCGGCGTACCTTATTCGCTACCGAAATTGGACTTTATCGCTATACCGGGTTACGATGACGGCAAAGCCATGGAGAACTGGGGCCTCATCGTTCACAGGTTCGTTTGTCATCATCTACTCTTTTTGTTCCCTGTCGTTAGAGTTCGACTTTGATACATTGTCTCGATTTACAGCGAGGAAAGTTTACTATTGGATGAAACCTCCGATAGCGTTGACAAAGCTCTGGTAGCCGTAACCGTCGTTCACGAGCTTGCCCATCAATGGTTTGGCAATCTAGTCACGTCTACCTGGTGGGACGACATTTGGTTAAACGAAGGACTGACGACCTTATTTGAATCCATAATTTTAGAAGAGGTGAGTTAAACATCCGTTTACCATACGCAGACTGAAATCAATAACATGTTGCATATATCGAATGACATCAAGGTGGCACCTGAAATCGATTTCAGGACGGTGACGCTCGTTTTCTTGCACGAAGTCATGAGAAATGATTTATTAGTGGGTTCCCACTCGCTTAACGCCCCTGTTACTGATTTCCGTGCAATCGATGAAAAGTTTGACTTTGTCGCATACGCCAAGGGTATAATTATAGACTTTACTAGTGGCGAATTCTTTTAATAACATTTTTTATGTTTAAAGGAGCCGCTATGTTTAGAATGGTCAGAGGTTTTGTTGGACACGAGGCGTTCCAGAGCGCCATTCGTCGATACATAAATAAATAGCAAGTTTTTATCTAAACAATTTTAGCACTTGCAAGTTAACTTGAAAACGAGTTTCGTTGGTTATACAGCCAATTTGGAGTTGCCAATAGCACGGATTTCTGGAATCTCATTAACCAAGAAGCACGTAGAACCCATACTATATCCGGCAGGATGAACGTGGCCAGAATAATGAAGACGTGGACGCATCAGCCGGGATATCCTCTCGTTCACGTTCACCGGGGCAAAAATGGAATTATCCACATTAGTCAAGTAAGTTAAGTTTATAATTAAATAATTTGCCAGTAGCACAAGTGCCTAACGTATCTATTAACACCTCATGTACAATTCGTTTAGAGGCCGTTTAAAGGTGGGGACATTCCGTCAATCGACAACGCGACGATGGCCATCACGGCGTCGTGGTGGGTTCCTATTTCATTGGCCGATTCCGAGACTCTCAGGTTTTCACTTAATGATATGCTGCCTGTTGTCTGGCTATCTCCGAGGAAACCTTCGGTGGAGATATTAGGCCCGAAGGGGATCAATAGCTGGGTTTTGGTGAATTTCGAGCTAAATAGTTATTATCGAGTCAACTATGATCGCCGTAACTGGGATCTCCTCTCCGAGCAACTGTTACGCGATCATACCGTCATTCCTTTTATTACCCGAGTCCAGCTCATCGATGATGCTTTCATTCTCGGACATGCCAAAGTTATTACGTACGATATCGCCCTTTCACTGATTCGATACCTGTCCAACACGAATGACGAAGCTCTGGTCCGAAAAATGGTCAAAAATCACATGGAATACATCGAAACAGTTGAAAACTCGATTAAAAATCCCGAAAAAGAGGTAAAGTCTTTAGTTTATTTAACCTAATTATGACTAACAATTATTTATTTCCCTTTTATTCTATATAGAAAATGCTTCGAAGCATGACCTCTTATATAAATCCCGAGAGAAGATCTCGCATGGCGCCAATCCCAAATGATTTGGTTGGCGGCGATTGTGATGCGGGTGAACGCCAGTGCGTCAGTGGAGCTATTCGTCTTTTCCGGTCTTTTATTAACGGGTCCATCACTCCAGAACAGGACAAGTACAAAAATTGTACAAGTGCGAATACGTCGACGGTTGCGGTACTTAAATCTTTTAATCGCCAGATCCGCTAACTCTGAATCGATGTGGTGCGCTGCCATTCGTTACGGCAGCCAATCAGAATGGACCTTTGCTTGGAATATTACCCGACACCCGCATACTCAATTGTCCGAAAGGAGGAAGATGCTCAAAGCAATGTCTTGCACAACGGATTCGACTCGCATCAAGAAATTACTGGCTCGAGTTCTGCATCCAAACATCAAACAAGAACCGAAGGAAACATCCCTCATATTTAATCGTTTGATTCTGAACCCGTCGGCCCGCCCCATTACCTTGAATTTCCTGTTATCTAACTGGGGATTTCTTGAAAAACAGTAAGAATAAGAAAAATCGATTCGTAAAGTACTTTCTTTTATTTTGTAATTATAATTCAATCAGTTTCACCAATCCTTCCGTGGCGTTGGATCTGCTTGCGGCCACTACCAAACATTCATATTCATCCGAAGAACTAGAAAAGGTTAAATTGAATCTCTTTTAACTACCACGGACGAATCTAATTAAAATCTTGCATGTTGCCAACAGATCAAGGCTTTTGTGGCGGACAACTCTGCCAAACTCGAGCCCAGAGGTGTCGGCCGGATTCTCACTGCTGTCAGCAATAATTTGCATTGGATAGAGACACCTCAAGGTTCTTACGATAACGATTCTGTTGCTGGAGGTGGAGCTTTTGGGCGTGGTAATGATATTAAAAAACCAAACCAATTTACAGATAACGGACGATTTGCCAATCATACACTATAAAAAAAGCTACCTTGGTGAATTCTTCTGGTAGCTTGAAATATTGTGTTTGTACAGACATATTAAGACAGATTGAAACCCCTAGGTGGTGCTCTTAGATTATTATTGTAACATTTCAGTTGACTCTCTTGACTAATGTGATGTTTTTAAAAAACCGCCTGAGTGGGATGTAAGTTATTCAGTTTACTCATACAAATTAAATACACACGACTATATCATTCACCGGTTCTTGCTATCTACTCTAGCTCATATAATTTAACTTGAAAGGCGGACTGTAATAAGTCAGCAAACTATATTGTTTGACTTATGCGGTCAGCCGTTTACATCCACCGCCACCACAATTCGAATTCGGAAATAGAAACTTGGTTTGTCAAGTCGTAACTATTTTTTCGTTTCGTGTACTCATCATGTTACAGAAACTCCGAATCCGTATTAAACGTTTTATCCGAGCGTAGTGAAGCATTTAATCACACAGTTAATTTATTATTAAATACTTAAATGACATGTTATTATCGCAAGTATTGAAACAGCTATTCACGCAACGTTTTCTTTTCTTTAGTTTTACAGAATAGCAGTTTTTAACAACAAAAGTCATCGGTATCGTTGGTTAAAAAAATACTCTTCTTACGGAAATGAAGTAGTCTTGCAAGAAAAATGAAATCGTAAACCCAAACAGTGAATCGCACAGCCCAATTTCCTGCATATAAATGCGATACGCTTCAGGCAATCTTAGCGTTTCTTAGCGTGAAGTCACCTGTTGGTAACAGATGTCCTTATTCACTCACGCTAGCACTTATAAGAGCTGTTGGCCAGTAGATGGCGTTCAAATGTCTTCCCGTCCAGTCCAAAACAAATAAACGGACAGAATGCAGAAGGCCCTATACTCCAGTAAGTCCACCCTTGAACTATATATAAGTTTCGTTCGCCTTGAACAAAAGGCAATGCTGTCGTCTTTCCAACTACAATCTGCGATGGCTAATCGTTGAAATGTACCAAGTAATACGTCCCCAAGTACCCATCAGAAGTTGCCTCTCCAAAGCTTGCAGCTTGCTCTTCTGTCCATTCCCGAATGGACCATCTGGACGATAATACCGACGGGATCATTCCGTCTCGGAACGTTGAGCGCGTTTTAAATTGTAAGGGAAGCCAAAAGTTCCGTGCAAGCGGAACACGCTCCAAAGCTTTGTTTTAACCTCTGAGTAAGAGTTTTATTTTGGTTTCAAAAGGGAACTACACAAAAATAGCTAGCTAGAGAAATGTAAACTAATTAGCTTAACCACCATCGCTTTTCAAAGGCTTCTCACTATTGTCGGTAGTTAAACAAGCAACTACAATGCCTATGCAAACAAACAAACAAAGATGTTATCGCTGCTCTAAGCGTATTTATTGGTAAGCGCTGGAAACTGCTGGAAGTTTCTCCAGGAAAAATTCAAACAAAAATGAACAGCTCTCTACCCCAACATAATTTATGTTGGGAGGAAACCGATCCAACCACACGATCATCTTATTGATACACTACCCGATGAAATACGCTTTTCAATCCATCATGTTTTTTCTGTCTAACCTACATATCTCGATCGCTCTACGCTCGATTAGTAAAAAGTTTCACTTTATGCTAAAAGAGAAAGAGAGTAACGGTTTAAAAACCAGTTGCGCGTTCTACATGAATTGCCAATGACTTTTTTTTCGTAACCGCGCAGCGCTTTTTTTTTACACGTAATGCAACTGAAAAGGAATGGGATCGAAGCATCGGACACAGACGCCCGTTTCCTGAATAAGAGATACTGACTTGACAACCGCACCTCCTTTCTATTGCATATTGTAACACTTAAATGACTCGAGTGCTCTCGTAGTCCATAGAAAGTTAGTTTAATTATTTGCGACAGTTCCCCGTGCAATATACTCCCGTAACCATTAAATAAATAAAACTCTGACCGTCTCTGACGTCAACGGCTTGTTTTTTGGGGTTTTTGTCCGGAATACTCCGTTTTTTTTTGCGGCATAATTCCGGCTAATAGGCCCATATGTGTCATAGCCCGCCCGTGCTTTGACGTGTTGGGTGTCTCCTTTTCTATTCACATCAAAGCTTCCTGCTTCTAGTTCCGCCATCCATGACTCGTCAAGAATCGGGAACGAATTAGCGTTATATAGGGAGGACGGGAAAGAACGAGTTGAAAGTCGTCAAGCCAGAATTCAAATCGAGAAGTAAACTCGTGACGCAAGATCGTGGGTTGTGTTTTAAGAAACGGTCCGTTCATGATCTAAATTTAATTGGTGGCATCTTCAAATGGAAATGACCATTATTTTCACGGCAGATTTTTAAGTTTTTTTTTATAATTTTGACAGAAGTCCATCTGTCGAAAGAGTACCTTGCAATTTGCATAATTTTGTCTGTTTTTGCAGTGGCCGTCGAGACCGTGAACCGTCGAGTCGTGAAATCGTGGAACTTCGTTTTGAGTGTCGTGTAGCCGTGACCTCTACGTAGCCTACTGTAGAGGTAATCTAAAAGAAGGCTTCAAACTTGAAAGCAGAGGACGACGTCTTTTCTTAAGCAATTAAAAAGCAGCCAGAAAACCGCAGACGGATGATCTCCCGGCCACAATAGCTTCAATCAATGTCATTCTATATTCACGGTTTGCGTGTACACGGTGTCTTTGTAACCATCGACTGCGCGTTACCATTAGTTTTACCAGCAGGAGAGAGACTACTATCGAGAGACCTATACCTTGTGGTTGACGTCATCACGGGGGCAGAAGAAGAAAGCTCTTTTGGCCCGAAGGTTTCTCCGCGTCTTTTGCCCCTCATCTTGGGAGAAAATGTTAACCAGTCTGTCGGTGACGGCGATGCTGTTCACAAGCAAAAACTTAAATTGAACTATTTTACTACGTACTCCCTTTTCATTCCTCATTGTTTGAAACATCCGAGTGATTCTACAATGGGCTCGAAAACTGGATTTGGCGCTTGTTCGCGAGTGACGGTGATGAAGGTATTATTATTGATGGCCATATATCTTAGCGGACTGACATTGGCAGACCAGAGTGAAGAAGAGATGACTGGAAGCCAAGAGATTGACGAAGACGAAGAAGACGACGATAGACATTTGCGACTTCCGGACGTAGTAACCCCGAACCATTATCAAATTACGCTACTGCCCATTCTCGACAAAGATCCTCGTCTATGTGGACACGTTTGGATTACAGTAACAGTTGAATACCCGACTAAAGCCATCATCCTAAACGCGTTCCAACTAATTCCGGTGGAAGTTGTTGTGCAAGCTGAGAGTGTTGCGCTTAACAATACCGAAACTAAACGTAAGGTTGAGGATACGTGCTTTTACGGTGGTGATGACGATGACGACGAGGACTATTTTAGCGACGAAGACGAAGACGAAAATCACGTCAGGAAACGAAAAAAGATACGAAATGACATGGTCGAGGATCTCCACCTCGACGACGACGACCAGCAATTAGTTGTCATTCTCAAAGATGTACTGCAAGTCGGAGATGTTTATCGGGTCGGAATCCTTTACCATGCAGAAATCTACGACGGTGAAAACATTGGATTCTTCCGCCTTGAAAATAAGTTGAACAAGAATGACTGCTGTGAAAAGTAAGGAGACTCTACACTTCTTATGTTTACTTAATGTTAATGCTATTTTAATTCAATGGGAAGAAGACAACCCAGTTCTAGTGTAGTAAGCATGCCTCCCCCCGGTTGTGATTTTTATTCATTCAAGTCATTATTTACTCATCAGGTGGATCGGCGCTACCCAGCTCGAGGCGACACACGGTAAGATCGGAGACTTGTTGAAGACGATAGTGCCCACTCTTGTTCTCATTTGTATTATAAATAAAGAGGGAAGCCATATAACATGGTTCCACTGCCCTACATACAGCATAGATTTTCCCATTTTGAAGCTTGTAAAAATCGAGCTTGTTTTCGGTCGCCGGTTTTTATTACATTCTATAAATTGATTTCGGGATTTCCCTGATAACGTCCACTGTTTCTTTTATATGCAAATCAGCCCGTAAAGTTTTCCCTTGCTTGGACGAACCCGCTTTTAAGGCCACATTTGAGCTTACCGTAGGACATACTTCAAGGCTGACGGCCATCTCCAATATGCCGAAGAACTCGTCGACATCCTTGTAGGTTACTTTATCAATTAATGACATAAATAACCAGTCCGTTGAATAAGTTTTAAAAAAAATGGAACACAGGGAAACTATGGAAGATTGGGTGTGGGACACATTTCAAACTACACCTAACATGTCGACCTACCTGTTGGCCTGCATCTTGTCGCAACTGGAGTACTTGGAATCCAGTTACCGTTCGATCGACGGTCGCAACATCACCATCAAACTGTGGAGTGACAAAGAGAAATTCAACCAGCTGAAAATGCCTATCCGTCTGATTCCTGAGATCATGGAAGTTCTGGAAAATTATCTGAATGTCCCCTATTCTCTTCCAAAATTGGACATGGTTGCTATCGGTGGATACGATGCGGCCCGAGCCATGGAAAACTGGGGTTTAATTGTACAAAGGTTCTTAGTTCTCTCTTCAATCATTCAGTAGTAAAGACAATGCGATTTTTAACGATTGCCATCAATACTGTAGCGAAGCCACTCTGCTCGTAAGTGACGATACAATGGAGAGAACTCTGATGGCCCTCACTCTGGTCCATGAGCTAGCGCATCAGTGGTTTGGCAATCTTGTCACGTCGCGTTGGTGGGATGATATTTGGCTGAACGAAGGGCTCTCAACTCTTTTTGAAAACATTATTTTAAAACAGGTTTGTAAAACTCGTTTGCCTGGAACCAAAATACTTGCACTGATTGTATGTTGATTACACCAAGTGTTCTAAATTTGTGTTCCGATTTAGTTGGCGCCCGATCTGACGCCGGATGTCCTAATCGCACTCTTCTTTCAACAGTCGTTTTATCATGACAAAGTGGCCACTTCATTACCTCTGAACTATCCGGCAGAGCTTCTTCCATCATACGAACACAAATTTGATGGATTCACTTACGCAAAAGGTATACCTACCTTCTGATTTCTGAACTATTTAATTAGGTTCAAAGCTATGACATATTTAATTTTCTTGTCAAACGGAAACAGCATCAGCAATGTTTAGAATGGTCAGAAATTTTATCGGGGAGGAAGGATTTCGAACTGGACTCAAACGATACTTCGTTCAATAGTAAAAAAATTCATTTTGATTTCCTAAAATCTTATTAAGAATTTCTGTATTTATTCCAATTTGAGAAATATTATTAAATCTTTTTAGCCAATTCAAAGCTGCCAATAGCACAGATCTGTGGGTGTTGCTCAACCAAGAAGCTCGAAGAACACACACTATAAATTCCCGAATGAATATTGCTCGCATAATGAAAACATGGACTACGCAACCAGGCTATCCTTTGGTTACAGTTGAACGCAACCCTGACGGCACTTTCCAGCTCTCGCAGGTGATGCACTGGAAACGCTACTGAATTTGTTTGTCTAAAGACATTAATGTCAAATTGTCTTTCAAGGCGGTATTTGTGGATCCGAATTTTCCACTGGATAGTAATTGTACGGGCGCTAATAGCTCTTGGTGGGTCCCCATCTCAATGACGGATGGCAGTGCAATGAAATTCGCAGCAGAAGATAAACTGCCGGTAGTGTGGTTGACTCCTCAGAGGCCATCTGTAGCAATTCCGGGACCCGAAGAGAATTACCAATGGATCTTGCTTAACCTCGAATATAGCGGCTACTACCGAGTAAATTATGATCGACTTAACTGGGAGCTTCTATCTGGGCAACTTGTCCGCAATTTCACAGCCATACCGCCTTTGAACCGGGCGCAATTGATTGACGACGTGTTCGTTTTGGGCCATGCGAATATCTTGCCTTATGATGTTGCGCTGAATTTGATTGAATATCTTGGCCAAACTAATGATGAGGAGACTTATATCCGAAGTGTGGCAGCTGGTCATGTCAATCGCATCGAACAAACGATAATGCTCCAATCTATAAATAACAGCGATAACCGCAACGAAACACTAGAAGTATGTTTCCTTGCATTTTTTTAATCTTTGTCTCAATGTATATTAATTTTCATGAGAAAACTCAGGATATTGTTAAAACCATGAAGACTTACATCTACCCGCCATCAAATTCTCTCAATAGAGATTTGATTGAATCCGACGTTGACATTACTTGTAATACTGAGGAGCAATCTTGCGTCGAAGATGTTCTCCGTCTCGTCAGAAATTTTATAGATGGATCTACCACTTTAACGGAAGAGAAGTTTGTTGCAAATCCCGAATATATCTTAGCGCAAACCTTTTTACTAAATTAACATTATGTTGTAGAATTATCAAGAAAAATTTGGAAATGGTTTGGTGCACGGCTTTGCGTCATGGAGGTCATTCAGAATGGGCCTATGCATGGAACAACAACCGCCTTTCATCTACCATGCATCCATCGGAGAAAAGAAAAATTCTTAAAGCGATGGCTTGTTCCAGAGATCTCACTCACATTAAGCAGTTGCTGTCCCGAATGTTTTATCCTAACATAGACCAACAACCAAGTGACACGTTAATCATATTGAAAAGCCTTGCTGAGAATCCTTCGGCTCAGCGGTCGACCCTGAACTTTGTCTTGCGAAATTGGTCTCATCTTAACAAACAGTGAGTGTACATGCGTGTCATGTTTGTTTGCATTTTTTGTCATTTTTAATACGTATCTAATCGGTTGATGACTTGCAAGTTTTCAAAATGATCCTTCCCGGGTGCGTGAAGTTCTTTTGGCTACCACACAATATTCTTCCACTACCGCAGAACTAGAAAAGGTGTGTTAAAAAATATCCCATAACAATGGGATTTTTAACGAAAGGATTAACGACTACTAATCTTAAATCTCAATGTTTATATATTATTCAAGGTAAGCGCATTCTTGAACGACAAAGCAAAGGAACTTGGCCCGGGAATCACTGATCTCATCGTCGCTACAATTAGCAACAACCTTCGGAAGGCTGGAATTCAAAAAATAAAATTTGAAAATGAAAGCTTAAAATATTCAAATCGCAAGAGAAGAAACGCGTAACATCTAAACAATGAACCGGATGTGATACGACTTATTCTTTCCAACACCATTAAAATTTTAAAATTAAACTCGTATAAGATAAGAAAGCATTGCTTCAAAAGATTTTTCATATTTTCATATCCGTGTGGAGAACTTTCTCTTACTGTTGTCATTTAATGTTACCTTCTCTGTTACGTAATTTAACTGTATGCACACCATGACTTTAAAGGTAAATGAACTGTCACTCACTCTTGTACTGGGTTTGTTCTTATCAACTAGTTCAGAGATATGATTTTCAAATCGATAGTGCTCCTTCATTCAGTCAATGACTAGACTAATAATAATACAGGCGTTTATTTAAGCGATGTGGTCAAAACCAGATCAGCTCACAACGGATTCCGGATTGCAACAAGAACAAAGTAAGTGGAACTCTTCAGATCCCAGCAATTTATTCTTGACTTATCTATTGATTTTTTTTCAGGTGAAAAAGAAAATGAAATTCGCAAATGTATTTAGGTTTATGGTAGTAGTTTTATTTGGTTCGTGTTTGGCAGCACCCAGCTTGCGCGCCACCGTTATGGAAAACGAGCAAGTGCTGGATGCTAATGGTCAAATTGTCCTACGTTGGACAGTTATCGACGGAACAGGCGATATTGAAATGGAACTACAAGCCAACTGCACCGGCTGGATGGGAATTAGTTTTGCAGTGGGCGAGTTGGGCGTGCCTGGCGCTCAAGGTGACATCATTATGGGTGGATACAACGACGAGCTCGTACTGGGCTACATTGAAGTACGCTATTAAAATTGAATCAATTAGATGGGAAGAGAGATTGTTAATTGTAAGCCATTCCACATGCATATAAGATTGTTGACACGTCCAAAGGAAAACGAAGAAATGCTTTCTAAGTTATATATGATCTTGCTAATTCCCCCTCTTTCTCTGCATGAGTACACCCAACGATATAAAATATTTAAGATTTGAATTTCAATACGTAGGACAGATGGATTGATCTGGGCGTTCCCGTACCTAGCAATGGCGGCGAATTCGATGACAGCATAGACCTTATTTTGAAGAACGCTAAATACGAAGATCCTTGGACCGTCATTCGTTTCTCACGTAGCATTGTTACCGGTGATTCTCAAGACCTTCCAATTGTGGTAACTTTATTATAACTTATAAAGTGTGAATAGAACTAAAATGTTGGGCCTAACATCTTAACATTTTGCGCGTGTTTAAATAAGGCTGGCCCGATGACGGTTGGTTGGACATACGCCTCTTCCGACAACACATCCGTTCCCCATGATAGCCCAGGCTACACGGGGTTCGCCCAAGTGACTTTTATCAGTCTTTGAAGACAACTATGTCCTCTCTTCGCTCCGACGCTAAGTGCTACGCTTTTAAACCAGATGGTATAGTGATATAAATGGAATTGGGATTGTATTGTTGTAAGTGAATATTAAATGAAGTGTTTAAGTCAAAATAAACACATTCCTTTTCTTGCTAATTCTTATATTATTGCGAAGAGTTCTCTAGATGTCACAAGAATATCAGTCGCTCACAAGACAAGTCAGTCGCTCACAAGAATATCGCGGTTTCTGTGTATACTAGTGGACGGAGTGTTCTAGTGGTGGTGTTACTACTTTGTGACTAAATTTGTTGTGACTAAAAATTCTTCTGTCGCAAACATTAGTTAGTCATTGTAAAATTGAGCACAAATTCTTTGGATTAAAATTACTTGAGAAAGATTAAAATGGAACCTTCAAATTACTTGTCCACTCATATTTTTATGACTGAAATTCTTGTGTAGTGTTGCGGTTTTTTCAAGAATCCGGCAACGCAGCCGCTTCTTTGTAAGTCTCAGTTCGTCGAAGTCGTCGAGTCGCGAGGTTCTGTTCGATTAGCTCTGTCTTGTCTTGTCTCATTTCGGCCTCATTTTCTAAATTCTTTCTTCTTAAATACGGTTAATAAAGTTATTTGAGTTCAATTTGTTACAGTGCTATTTAGAAGGAGAACATGGTGGCAGCGGTGAGATATTCGAACGTCTCGCAAGTTGTCGTAAGAGATCCATTTGGCCGGTCGCGTGGTCGACCAATGTTGACTTGAGTGAATTGTATCGATAGATATCTCAGCCATTGGACGCTGAGAGCTCGTTTCATTTGACGAGAAAGACAGTTACGAGTGAAGGGCTCGTAGATTTCAGTTGTGTTGAAACTGAAAAGATTTTTTTTTTCTTTAAAGTCAGTTAAATAAGGTGCTAACGCGAGCCAAGGTGTTGGGTGTTGGGCACCACGAAGCGTTGTTCGTTCCCCTCTCCACCTATTCATTTGAGCTCAATTTAGTACAGTGCTTTTTAGAAGTAGAACAGTAGATAAGTACTTGTAATTAAATATTCTTAAAAATTGAAAGTTTTATGCTAAAATACAAATGGTAAACGTTTTTATGACGGCCACCATAGTGTATTGCTTCATATTTTTTTGTAGCCTTTTCTCTTATAGAGCTGTAAAACATCCAGGGTTGCGAGGTCTTCGAAAATGCGAAAATCTCGATCGCCTTTTTCGCCACCATGGCGGCTTATGGGAATTCGGCTCACTTTGAGGGAAAATACGGTTTTGGTCTAACTTTTCGAACGTTTCCCCAAACGTTTTACATGTCATTCGATAGCTAAGGATACAGGCTATTGTATGATTGTTTATTTTATGCTTCAAATTGTCTTAGTCTTATGTAAATTTTATTTAATTGGTCCGTCGTCTGCAGAGCCGTCATGAAAACGTCAAACAGCAGACGGAATTTGCAGACGACGGACCAATTAAATGAAATTTTAAAAAAACTAAGACAATTTGAAGCATAAAATAAACAATCATACAATAGCCTGTATCCTTAGCTATCGAATGACATGTGAAACGTTTGGGGAAACGTTCGAAAAGTTAGACCAAAACCGTATTTTCCCTCAAAGTGAGCCGAATTCCCATAAGCCGCCATGGTGGCGAAAAAGGCGATCGAGATTTTCGCATTTTCGAAGACCTCGCAACCCTGGATGTTTTACAGCTCTTTAGTATTATTCGTCAAGTTGGTCCCAACGAATTCCGACAACAACTCTGCTGATCAAAAGGAATCATCGTTTCCTGACCGGCCAGTATCGACGATAATTGAAACCACTACTGAAATTAGTACATTAGATGTACTAATCCCAGTGTTTCCCACTTGTTTTACTAATCCCACTTGTTTTTGAAATTCTTTATCAATGTGGTGATTATTTGGATTGGCTTCAGAGTTGTTAGCTTCTGTGGCTTGACTGGCTTTATGTGAATTGATCTCTGCTTCAGAAGTGGCAACAGATAGATGAACTATATCTTTTAGTATGTCTACAGGGCTACGAGACTGATTTCCGATTGTTTTAATCTCCATTTCGAGAATTGGAACGATTTCCCTAATGAGTTCCGGGATATTGGTGTCAGAAATTCCACTGTCTTCCGTTTTCTCCCATTGAATTCCCGTGTCAGTTTCATCTTCCGGAAAAACTGAATTTGCGATCCCTGATGTTTGCGTACCGTTCTCAATTGTTTCCGATTTCATCACCTCAAAACTATCAAAGTCAGGTTCATTTTTAATAGTAATTGAAGGTAAATTTTCACATGTTTGCGTATTATCGATTCCAAGTATATGTGAATCAGTGTTGAAGACCTGTATATCTGTTGTTGAGGAAATTCCAGTGGTTTTCGACTTCATTTCAACCATTTTCGTATCAGGTTCAACTCCCTCAGCAATTGAAGATGCGATACCGGATCTGTGCGTATCAAGCCCAAGTATATATGAATCAGGGTTGAAGACTTGCATATCTGTTGAGGAACTTCCAGTTGTTTCTGACTCCATTTCAACAATTTTCATGTCAGGTTCATCTTCCGCAGCAATTGAAGATGCGACTCCACACGTTATTTGTTTATCAACTCCAAATATATGTGAATCAGTGTTGAAGACCTGCATATCTGTCGAGGAAATTCCAGTGTTTTCTGATTTCATTTCAACGATTTTCGTATCAGGTTCACCATCGGAAGCCATTGAAGATGTGATACCGGAAGATGAACCTGACGCGGAAATTTTGGAGTCAGAAACAAATGGAATTTCCTCAACATCAGATATAAAGGTCTTATTCACATCTGAGGACAAATGGAATTTCCTCAACATCAGATATAAAGGTGTATCACATCTTCAATGGCTTCCGATGGTGAACCTGAAATCAGAAAACACTGGAATTTCCTCGACAGATATGCAGGTCTTCAACACTGATTCACATATATTTGGAATCGATAATACGCAAACATGTGAAAATTTACCTTCAATTACTATTAAAAATGAACCTGACTTTGATAGTTTTGAGGTGATGAAATCGGAAACAATTGAGAACGGTACGCAAACATCAGGGATCGCAAATTCAGTTTTTCCGGAAGATGAAACTGACACGGGAATTCAATGGGAGAAAACGGAAGACAGTGGAATTTCTGACACCAATATCCCGGAACTCATTAGGGAAATCGTTCCAATTCTCGAAATGGAGATTAAAACAATCGGAAATCAGTCTCGTAGCCCTGTAGACATACTAAAAGATATAGTTCATCTATCTGTTGCCACTTCTGAAGCAGAGATCAATTCACATAAAGCCAGTCAAGCCACAGAAGCTAACAACTCTGAAGCCAATCCAAATAATCACCACATTGATAAAGAATTTCAAAAACAAGTGGGATTAGTAAAACAAGTGGGAAACACTGGGATTAGTACATCTAATGTACTAATTTCAGTAGTGGTTTCAATTATCGTCGATACTGGCCGGTCAGGAAACGATGATTCTTTTGATCAGAGTTGTTGTCGGAATTCGTTGGGACCAACTTGACGAATAATACTATAGAGCTGTAAAACATCCAGGGTTGCGAGGTCTTCGAAAATGCGAAAATCTCGATCGCCTTTTTCGCCACCATGGCGGCTTATGGGAATTCGGCTCACTTTGAGGGAAAATACGGTTTTGGTCTAACTTTTCGAACGTTTCCCCAAACGTTTCACATGTCATTCGATAGCTAAGGATACAGGCTATTGTAAGATTGTTTATTTTATGCTTCAAATTGTCTTAGTTTTTTTTAAATTTCATTTAATTGGTCCGTCGTCTGCAAATTCCGTCTGCTGTTTGACGTTTTCATGACGGCTCTGCAGACGACGGACCAATTAAATATAAAGGCGCCGCTGCGCGGCCGGTCCCTCTTGGTTTACAATGGAAAACGTAAATGAAGGCCTAGGTATTTGTAAAGCGTTGTATAATGAAGGTTTTATAGGAATGGTATAGCTTTTGGGTTGGGTAGGCCTATTCGTTATAGGGTTGGTTGTTGGTTTTATGGGTGGTAGGTTTTAGAGAATATGGTATAAATTCGGCCCAATAGCGTAAATAAATGAAGTGGGAGTCAAGAAATTATATGTAAGGATGTTAAGTGGGAAAAATTATGTAAGTAGGATAGCAGGGTGAGAATAGTGAGAAGTGAAGTATATAGATTGGCAACAGGGGTATATAGAGAAAGGCGTAGCCTGCTGTAAACTGGTTGGCAATAGCTTTTAAGCTGTAGTAAATATTGGTGGCGCTAGTGTAGCAATAACTATCAGCTGGCGATCGGTGGAAACTGAGGGGATCTGGATAATGTGGAGAGAAGCTCCGCCCATTTTTTGGGGAAAACACGAAATTGCACGGTGTTCCCGAAAATAATAAATATAAAATTTTACATGACAATTAGTAGAGCCACGAGACGCTATTTACTGGATTGGCAGCATCAAAATCTAAAATGCCGTTTAGGAGGTAGAAGGGGGAAACGGTAGCAACTCAGAAAAGGGGAAGGGATTTAAAGGGTGTCTAGACCCCCTTGGTAAACCAAGAGGGAAAAATTTACATAAGACTAAGACAATTTGAAGCATAAAATAAACAATCATACAATAGCCTGTATCCTTAGCTATCGAATGACATGTAAAACGTTTGGGGAAACGTTCGAAAAGTTAGACCAAAACCGTATTTTCCCTCAAAGTGAGCCGAATTCCCATAAGCCGCCATGGTGGCGAAAAAGGCGATCGAGATTTTCGCATTTTCGAAGACCTCGCAACCCTGGATGTTTTACAGCTCTATTCTAATGGGTACGGGCCCTCAAGAGACACAACTATCAGTAATTAATATGCGCATATGAGGTCAAATATATATGCTGCAAAAGTTCACACAAGATACACGGTACAAGTGCGAGCGCAATAAAATTCATGACATTTATTTTTGCATACGTTGTATTTAATAAAGAATGCTAGTCAGATTTACTTTGAGGTATTTGCTGTATTTATGAAACAAACAGAATTAAAAAGAACATTCACGGTTGAGCGCCATTGGGACTTCCCCCAATGGCCATGCCCGTGCTCCTTTTTGGTCCGTAGACCGAGGCGGAAGTTAGTTCCTCGAAAGAAAAAGAAAAAAATAAGAAAGAAAAAGTGAAAAATTCCATCGACCGGCTTTGACTTTGTGATCATTATCCGTTTTCCGTTAGGTCCACAGATCATTGGGAATCCGAGTAGCAGTGCCAGGCCGCTTTTAACCGCCAATTCCCAATGGGCGAGTTACGGCATCCCACCTTAATCACAGAGACATCCCCGTGTCGATGGATTGAACGACGAAGAGTCGTTAACTTGCTGCTAATCCTACGTCGTGAAAGTACTTTCTACGGCCCACTCTCTTCGTATGCAAAGCCGTTCCGAACAGTTTAGGTTACAACTGTTCTTATTAAATTTTCACAATCATAACTTATTTTACATTTTTAGGTACGAAATAATATTTTACACTTATTTCAGTGAATTAATTTTAGGTTTTCTTTCAAAATTCAGATTTAATAGGCTTATTATTGGAGCCTTGGATACGTGCCCAGCCCAGGCGGCAGGGGCAGGCGTGCGCGTGCCGCGTCCCCGTCCGCAGAGAAATGACAACGCGTGGTTTATGGAAATTTGGCAACAATACATATCCATTCCCTCTTCCCTTCCCTGTCATTTGAAAATGGCCGTTCTTACTGTCAGCACGTTCGTAACTATCTCTCCCATTAATTTTTTTCTACTAATTTTCTTGTATTTCAATTTATTTAGAAAAAGGGTTTCAAAAATACTAAAATAACGTCGAAAAATGTTCAATTCATCCAAGTAACAGCAGACAATATGGGGTGAATGCATTTAGTTTTTGGGATAGGAAGGATGGCGGCCAGTAAACTGTAGTTTACTGTACCATGGTGGCGGCTCAGAAAATGATGAGAAACTTGTAAAGCTCCTCGTCTTTTTGTTGAATGTTAAAGTTTAAGTTAAAACATAGAAAGGAAGTAAAGGAAGTTTTATTCTACATGTGTGAAACAAATACAGAAACATTGGTTTTCTGTTATGGATTCTGTTTAATTACAGATTTGCAAACTTCTATGTGTAAGAGTTTTCTTTTTAGCAGCTTGTTTTTCTACCCATGAGATCTCTTATTCTCCTTTTTTCATAGAATGCATAACCTTCTCTTTGCTTTCAGGAATATTCATATCAAAATCCTTTTTACTGGTTTCTCATCTTGTAGACCTACACCTAGCTGGTCTTCAAAATCTTGGTCTCTACTGAGAAATGCTGATTGCTTGCCCAAAATATAAACAACTTTGAAAGACTAGGGGCGTGTTTTTGGAAAACAAGTAGCCAAAAACAACCCTTAACATGGTTCAGTTTATTGTCATTCTGAGAGAAATTTTGTAGAGTCTATCATTGAATTTATGTTATTCATACACATCTTTTTTTCGTCTGAAGCTTGGGTAATATAATTATGTCCTTGCTTTAGGACAGAAGCATTAAATGTCTAATTTAGACTTCGTATCGTGACTGACACACCTGGTTAAAATAAAAAGAACGCAAAAGAAGACGAAGAAATGCCAAGTCAAACAAAAACGCGATAAGCGCATAGTGCTATTTGAATTATTAGACTCTAATATTAATCGAATTTCGTATGAAACAGTTCACCAAAACGTCTTGTGCTATTGCTGCAGATCAAGATCACAATATGATGATATACATAGATTGAATACAAATAATGAAAGCAAAAATTTGGATGAAATTGTTTTTATTGTCCCACCTCCGCCCTCAATTCCTCCACATTTTAAAGATTACATACATTGATACATGATACACATACAACAAAAAGTACGTTGGCTGCTGCCCGACACAACCAAAAGGTTGAAATAGGTTGTCTACGATCTACGGGACTTGTACGTAGACAAGTCCGGATGATACGAGCCGGCGTCTTCACCCGGGAACCTACACCCACAAACGCCGTCCCGCATCAATAAAGGGGAAATCCCTATGGTAGGTTGCCTAATAGCGCCTTTCGGCGAAACTTGAGGGCGGTGCAACTGCTCGGACAAATCAAGGCATATAGGCACATGAAGTCGAGCAGCGCGGGCCCTACTAAAAGCTACAAGGGGAGAGCAAAGGCAGCAGCCAACGTAAGGACAAAAAACGAGTACCACATAATGATGAAATATGTATGTTCGGCTGACGTTGCGCAGCCACCGTAGCTTTTTCTTCAGGAATCCCGGCAGTTCTGTTGTAAAACGAAAAAAAAAATCAATTATTTAGCCCCAAGCTTTCTTCTCCAACCAGGTGGTGAATGACTAACGAGTTCAAACTCACGTTCGTAGAATGTTTTAGTTTGAAAAGAAACCAGGAAGGTGAAGAACTCGGTAGATGTCAAGGCGTCAATGAATGAAGTTAAGCTTGCACACCGCTTCCGGTTATTTAATAAGAAAAGTGCGGATATTCTTGAAGGCCTGTAGATCGCTTGCGCTAGAACGCTTGTAGATCCCTGGTGAATGCGCACCATTTATTGTCGGACAGCGGCAGTCGATTAACACAGGCAGGTATCTCTCCCTTGTTCATAAAATGTAAGTAGAAATTAATAATGTGGAATGAATTTAATAGGCCACCAATTTTATAAACAAGAGTTACTAAAAAAAATTAACTTCAAAATTACGTTAATCATGTTTCCAGGTGATATAGGAAGACAATGATTTGATTCTTAAACAGGATGAAGTAAGTTGTTTACATGGTGACAATGGTGTCCAGTTGAAACTGGTGCCAAGAGTAAGATATTTCAACTTTTTTGGGGCTGTTCGGATGCTGCGACCAATTAACTCACATCGTCCATCGAGCTAATTAATTCAAATCTAGTTTTATCCACTGGTGGGACTCCTATGAACCAAATAATTGTGTTGCATTTATAACTTGGGTTGCATATATTCTTCCGTGTTGCATATATAAGTTCTTATTCTTGTCTTATTTCTGATTTCTCTAAGAAAAATTAATAAAATAATATTGATTTCTTAACTCCATTTATGAGAAGCGTTTCATGTTGGAACTTTTTTTAAATGTTGGAACAATTCTTAGCAACTGACAGATTTCTACAGGAGATTATGTTATTAAAGTTCTTGCACCACAAGTTGCTTTGGTGTTACATCAAACTTATCTAATCACAACCGAAGTGTGAGGTGAGCCATGGTTCGAATTAATGGAGTTTGTTTACATTTCAAACCCGAGTTCCATCAAGTTTTCAAATAAAGGAAAGGGCATGATAGTGCGAATGGTGGTTTGCATTACTAACATAAAAAATACATCTTTTTAATTACCTGAGTTGCGAAAAATAATGAGATCATGACGAAGTCTGTTGAGCAACCCTTGTTGACTTAACGATTCAAACCCGTTTGACACACTTCGACCTGGCCACCTTAAAATACCTGATATTACACAAGGCCATTTCAAAAATAAATATGCAGCGGTATTAATGACGAATGTTTCACATTACCCACGAAAAAAAATCCAGCATCACTTAAATTGTAAAAGAACCGAACGAACGATTAGTAATTGTTCTTCTTCCCACAACAGGTGACCCATCGTAAACAAATCCGCCATTTTTATTTCTTCCCTAACCCTATCATCTACCCGTAGTCCGTAACCAAAGGGGTTGAGTAATAAATGAAAGATGTAAATTAGGACGAGCACGATAGATGGCTTTTTTGTGGGGTACTCTTATTTTGTGGGATGCACAAATTAATGAAAAAGAATGAGACTACGAGATGTACATTTCAAAATAAGATTTTATTGGTTGCATAATATAAAAACATTTATATTTCTACTAGAGGATGTGATCGAATGTTTAAAAATGTATATATTTAGAAACAAGGTGTGGTTTAAAAGATCTTAAAAATGCAATAAAGTAAAGAGAATGCCAGCTAAAACTTATCGATTGATCTAACTTAAACCCGACGGAGGACGATTGTCGGGGTTTCATAAATTAGCTGCCTGTAAAACGTAAAATAATTGCATTAGGAAGGTGAAGCCGGTAAATTCTGGCTTAAGGAAAGATGTTTTACCTAGTCTGATTATCCCTACTTTTCCCCGTACAGATATGTCCCTTTTTGGGCTGATGGCAAAGACTGCATAGGTAGAAGGATTTCCTCTTCTTAGGTGGTGAGGCAGTGACTTCGCTATCGTCGCTTGAAGCTATATGTTGACGGGTTCGCTTAAGACGAGGAGATGTTCTTTTGTATGGACTCCAATTCGAATCTAAACAAATTTTTTATTGTAATTAGAAATTCTAACTACTCTTTTAGCTGACAAATTATTACCTCTAGCATTATCGCCTTCTACTCGCTGTGCGAGTCGCGTAAGATTTTCTATGTTACGTGCGGCGCGGGAAGAGGGCGGACTCGAATCAGCCAGAGGGACAGCGGCACCTTGAACCAGATTAGCAGGGCACGTATGCCCTTTTTTGACGGCCTTACATTTTCTACACTTGTAAAGTCCTTTCTTGTTGGTTGATGGCGACTCTACTGTCGTTTCCAGCTCTGAATCTCCCAAAAAAATAATGGGAGATGGAGCAAGACGCTCCGGCACCTCAAACACCTCTTCTACATCTAAAACACAGAAATAACTATAATTAAAGTACATTCACAACACTATTTCTACTGAGACTTACCGGTTGATGTACTTTCTATAGAATTTACCTCCTCAATTTCTATAACAGAAAGATCTGTTTTACTAAGGTCGGTGATGACGACAGGATCGGTGTCTAATTAGAGAACAAATTTTAGATTAAGAATACAAGCGGAATAGGAAATATTAAGATCAAATTTATACCGGAATAAGTAGTTTCAGCGTCTTCATCGTTGCCGTAAACGATTTGGTCTTCAAACGAAAATCTCATTTTGCGAATGAAATGTTGGTGCGGTCACTGTTGGATATCGAATGACCTATTTCCTTTTTGACAGGTCAATTTATAGTCGGAAGGGCATTGCAAATAAATGAAGTATTTTATGCCCAGGAGGTATTTGAAAAGCCACACGTGCGGACCTTCCGTCGGATCTTGCGCCTGCGATGCACGTGTCGTAGCCTTTGGACATCTTGTGTAGTCGCCAGCACCTTACCACCCAGTCGCCAATAGCCAATACCCAATCGGCATTTGTCGGCACGTGTAATTTTTATTTCACGTGCCAAGGTCACTTATAGCGCAATAGTCATCAGCTGTTGGTAAGAGATTTTTTCATTAGCCTCAATTTTTTCCTCCTAAATTGAATTAATATTTATAGTGATTTTTTTGATCATACCAGCTAGTCAGCTACACGGACGAGAAAAATATTAAGATTGATACTCTTGCATTGAAAATACAATCTTGTATTGGATAAAATTTTTCGTTTACATTCGGCATCTTCTGCGATCATAAACGGTGAATATTTTCTATTTGCCGCGGAGGAGATCGGTGTTGACGTGTAGGAATTTGACAAATTGCTGTACAGCAATTTGTCGAACGGTACTATCTCGAATAACAAGATGCACATTTTCAGTTGTTCTCCCCTAATTATTGGGTACGTCAGAAGTTTTAGGTCTTCTTCTATAAAAGAGTGTGGAGGTTTGTGACACCTGAACAATAACAAAATAAACATTAGCCGATGTAAAATTTTAATTCAATACTATAATTACATACTTGGACATGTCGCTGTCAGCATTGCACATGCACAGCACATCTAAGGACTGAATAAAGAATCCAACTAATGGAAAAGAAATTAAAAAGAAAAATTACATTATTTCATAGGATTTAAAGCTTTCCAACCAGTGTACACTAGTTAAGTACAGCCTTTTAAGTTGAATTCATAAGCCAATAACAAAGTAAATGTCAAAGAGTGAAATGCTGCGTGAAACATGCTACATGTTTACCTGGAAACAACTAATTTCCTCCAAGCCACCCAGCAATAACCCGATAGCAGTATAATTGGCCACACAGTTACTACTCATCAACCTAAAAACTAGAGTGAATGATAATGAAATGCGAGCTGTAGTTTAATTATATGTAAATACTCCTATTCATTAAATCCTAATGTGTCAATAACCAAGAAGGTGAAAAGATCAAATCAAATGCACTGATTATCATTAATATACAGGGGCTATTGGATTTTACTTATTTTTCGTCTGATTTAGTTCTGAGGGATTAAGTGACATATATATACTCTACTGTAAGAATGCACAAGTAAATCTAGCATTGTTGATTGGCACGTTAAACTAACGCCGATCATAGAATCATGGTAGCTTCTCTCGTATGACGTCTGAGCGGAAGAGTGAGTTGAGAATTGTTTTTTAATGTGCCCCTCTGACGCCTCTCTCTCTCTCTGGGAAGAGTGGGGACTACGAAACTTCCCTTTCCCTTTGTTTTGGTTTTTTTTTCTGCAATTGTTCCGCCATCTAGCGATAAGGTAATCCCTTGCGACTTGCAATGTGCGGGTCAGTAAAAAAATGGTAAATTTTTGTTTTGTTTTTATTGTTACAAAGACTTTAGGCAGACTTTAGGACACATATTTCTGCATTCCTATAATGTGGGCGTTCGCAAAGAACGTGATTAACTAAAGGTTGAAGAACTCGTTTACATTTAAATTTGAGTCTTATCCGGCCTTACCGGATCAATCTCGAACAGAGTTGCGTGTCTACCGTCGAAGCGACTCATCTTGGCCGTCGATGCTGATAGGTTGATCTGTCATCGGAAGCGAAGGGGGCCGAGGCGTGTTCTTCTTCTATTACCCAGCATTTAGACCCGAAATCCAACAGAGACTATTTTTATTGCCACGGCACCGTGTTTTATTGGCCCTTTGGCGGAATGATTTCAGGCTAACGTAACAACTAAATTTATGGCATTAACATTCACGTGATAAACTACTAGCATTTGATTGAAAAGCATATTCATGTCAACCCCTTATTGAGCGGCTCCTTTTTGTTAAACAAATATGATACCTGGATCAATTGTGTTTGTCAAGGCACGACACAAAAAGGATAATACTGTTACACAATAGCGTATCATTGTCAGATCTAAATCAATATTGTTATGCACGAGAATGATGGGCGTTGCCTTCGCCACCATCGACCAAACTGGTTGCCCAGGAGCTGTTGATGCAGCCCTCTGTTTTCGCTGTCTTATTTTTGTAGTGTTTCTACCTACAGAGAACTTCTTGTTGTGGCTAGTGGCTATTAACTTGCATGGACAAAGTTCTAAGTGGACCGTGTGGCGGGGCCTAGTACCGTGCAATCTCTTCAGACCCCGTAACCCTTCACAAGGTAGATTGATTGAATAGATTCAAAACACGCAGCGTCGGTGGGTTAAGTCCCGCCGGCAAGACCGAGCCTCGCAATGTGGAACGCCATGTCGATGAAGGAAGCAGCCAAACAGTGGGAGACCCAGAACCAGCAGAAAATTTCTTCGGCTGTCGAGATCAAAATGACTGGCATTTGCCCGTCACTCGACAAGATGGATACGGTGATGCTTTCTTTTCTTGCCTGCGAGTAAGTTCCCATAATGACATTCTTCTTCATTAAAAATGATAATTACATTTCTGAATTTCTAGAAAATTATCTTTGTCGTCCAATAACATCGAACGAATCGCCAATCTGGGCAGCATGAAACACCTAAAGATCTTGTCATTGGGTCGAAACAGCATCAAATCCATCGCCGGAATCGTAAAAATTTCTAATTTTTTATTTTTAATAACTTGTAAACAATTAACCCAAATAAATTTTCTGTAGGAAGCTGTCAGCGAGACGCTGGAAGAATTATGGATCAGTTACAACCAAATCGAGAAGCTCAAAGGTATCGGAGTGATGAAGAAGTTGCGCGTGCTGACCATGTCCAATAATCACGTCCGCGAGTGGGTCGAATTCATGCGACTGGCGGAAATGCCGAGCCTCAAAGAGTTGGTTCTCGTAGGTCCGTCTCATTTCTATACTTAATTAACATTTCGCCCTGAATAAAAGTTGTAACAGATGTCGTGACCAACCACCAGGTAACCCGTTAGAAGAACGCTGCACCGCTGAAGGTGTTTGGCGCTCGGAGGTGGTGAGGCGATTGCCCAACTTGGCCAAACTTGACGGCCACCAATGCATGGCAACAGAGGTGAACCTCTCCGACGCCCAGACGGAATTGCAAAAGAATTCGGAAGGCGAAAATCAAGGCGACAGGAGCAAATTCGAGGTGGACGAAGACGAGGAAGAAGAAGAGGAAGAGGAAGAGGAAGAGGAAGAAGGCGAAGAAGAGGAAGGCGAAGAGGAAGGAGAGGAAGAAGAAGGTGAGGAACAAGGAGAAGAAGAAGACGGAACCGAAGGAACGGAAACGGAAGGGGAAGATCCGAATAAGAGCAGCGAATCTCAAGGAGAAATGGCCAGCAATCTAGTCACGCACGCTCTTGAACCGGTTGCCGAAGAAGCCGGCGCCAAAGAAGAATAATTTGTCGTGTTTGGTTTTTTTTATGAGCGCAGAATTATCCCGCCCCGCCCAAAATTTACTTCCTCCATTTTTGGCGTAATAAAAAAGAGAACATTCAAGCGAGAACTTGGAATTAAACTAATCACACACCGTGTTATATTATAATTCAACAGCAACAACGATAGTATAAAGAATTGAAGAAAAAAAAACTGGCGCTGTCATGGCAACGGCACGCACACGCACACACACTGATGGATATAAAAAAAGGAGGAGAATGATATAAGAGAGAGAGAGAGAGAGAGAGAGAAAAAGAGGAGGGCAGTAGCAGGGGGGCAATGGTGTAATAGAGTAAGAGAGAGACCTATAAAAGATGAGGAATTCAACATGTTCCAAACGCAAAAGAGAAACTCTTTAAATAAAATTCAAACCGCGAGAAAATAAGAGCTAGAAAACATTTCAATCGTCACAACAACAAAAAAATCATCAGCAACCGGATGGTAAAAAAGTGAAAGGTCATCATAATAGTACATAAGACTTTTATATATATCCTTTCTTTTTCATCTTCTTCTTCTTCTACTTTTTTTTTGTCATGAAGACTTTTGAAATAGGATTTTCTTGGTGTGATTAATGCAGTGGTTGGGTAGGAGTGATTGCAGAATCACGTTTGTACACTATCTACATGGCACACTCGCTGCTGTCCGGTAGGAAAAATAACACGCACGAGATAGGATTTCATCGGAAAAAAGAGTGAATGATATTATAATATTGATGTGTGGGTAAATTAGGCTACGCAACACACACGCACACGGCTTTGAATAAACAGAAGAAGAAATAAAAAAACGAAAACATTACAAGAATTTTTTGTTTGCAGTTGAATTATTTTTTGGTTGAAAAATCAAACGCAAACGACCATGACAAATCAGGTGTTTTTCAAACGGTGATATAAAGGGACGTGAAATATATAAGTTTTGTATTGAGGGGGGAGGGATTCATCATCTTAATTATTATTATTACTTATTATATTATTAAATTTTCCCTTGGTTTCCTCTATTTGTTTTTTGCAAATTTCCATGGCTGGGATTGACAAGTTATTTTTGTGCGAATGTCGTCAAAGAAAAAAAAAGACAAAGAATTTTTCCTATTTTGCATCCGCCCGCGAGGTGATGTAAGAAAAAAAAACCAACAGAAAAAATGTCGAATTAGTTTTTGAGAGCCAATTATCATTGGATTTTTAAATAGTTTCACATAAAAACAAGCTTATTGATTTATTGGTCACGGGGCTCTTTTTCGTTTCGATTCAAGTCCCTCGATTTTTGTAAATTGTTTATTGATTTTTTTTGGTAGTTTTCTCTTTTGTTTGCGTTTCACGGGATATTTTTGTTTTCTTCAACGGGCCCCCAATCATATTTAGAAATTTTTTTAAAATTCCCCCTTATATTTTATCATCATCAATAATTATATCCTAAAAAACGCTAAAAGTGGCTTATTGAATCATGGCAGAAATGAAACACTGGGATCATTATTATATAAAGTATATCAGCAGTTGGCGCAAACACACGCGATTTTCCCTTATATTGTTTTTGTAGTTGACTGATGATGACTGACGTAGAGAAAACAAGAACTTCTAGTTATTTGATATTATATCAAAATTCATATATAATGAGAGAGAAGTTTGCAAGACGAAGGTTGAGTGTCATTTTTGGTTCACGAACGATTCCATTAAAAATAAACGGGGCTTATATAACTATCAAAATTTTATGGCTGATTTGCTGATGAGCACTGTATCGATTATTGGGTTTCAAATAGGGGGAGGAGTGATTTCACGCGGGGGCACATGTTTCCCGTGCCTTTCAACAAAGTAAAAACAAAAAAAAAAAAAAAAAAAAAATTCAAACCAGGTGAGACATTCGTGATTCGACGCCCTCGGTATATATATATTATACCAAACGAAAAGAAAACAACTTTTTAAAAGGTTTTTTCGCCTACTATACGCCGCCTTCCAAACGACCTAACGTGTCAAAGTATAAAAGAGAGAAAAAAAATAACTTTTTCTATCCTTATTTCTTTCTGAAATATAACGAGCAGGATCACGCTGAATAAAGAGAATGATGAAAGCCAAACCAACAAGGGTTATATATAAGAAATGTGTTGTTTTTTTTGTGTGTTTGTGTGTGAGGAAGGGTCAAACCCTAAAACTGAAAAAGGCACTGCCCGTCTCAAACGTCGTCGCGCGGAACTTTTGTGTGTACGTGAAAGAAACTTCACATAAGCCGAGAGTAGTAGTAGATCACTCATAGAGAAAGGGAAGTTTTTTGAGCCTCTTATGAGAAAGAAAGCCTGACTTATTTGATAGGTGGTAGTATAGTATAGGATCTAGAAGGTGGCGATTGTTTTTGTTTTGGTCCGGCCTGTAGCAAAGCGCAAGACATCATCGTCATCAAAAGAGACTCTGCGACGGCAGGAAGGGCGACGGAAGCGAGCAGGAGGTGGATGAGAGCGACGAGTGCGAAGTGGACGATAGGGGTGAAGCCGGAGTCAAGGCTCCCAGCGGCGACTTGTGATGCAGGTGATGGTTCTTCCGGTTTTTATTGCCCAGTGCAGATGATGAGCTATCTTGCCCATTAGCTATCGATGAGGCGGCCGATTTGTGCGTCTTCATATGGGCGCTCCGGCTCTTGACTTTGTCAAACACCCTGACGTATCAACAATAATAGTCAATTTTCGTTCAATAATCAAATCAATTCAAGTTAGACTTACTTGTGACAGACGGAACACGGATACAGTTTGTCGACGACAGTAGGAGGCGAAGTATTGGTTTGATTGGCTTGATAACGGCGCGGAGTCGCTCCATTAGTGGAGATCTATAATCCACCAAGAAAATAATGAATTGGAAATTTTACAAGGCCGTCGCCTTTATATAAAATTAAAAAAAAAAATTGCGGTTTTTTTGGAGAAAAAAAATTGGAATAAGCCACAACATATTAGTTTGTGTCTCTCTCGAAAATAAAATCAACTTCACGCTAGGGTCTCGTGCAAAAGTGCTCTCCGTTATTTGATTTAACGGGATCGTTTCACTCGAAAAGGCCAAAAAGGAGCCGCAGCGGGATTGGACGGGATTTGTGGGTTAATAAGAGGGTCGAAGGCAAATCAGCTCACCGCAGGGCAGTCGGCAAACTCACAGGAGGAGAGCAGCAACATAGAGGGCGAAGAGGAAGTGGAGCAGTCTTGCGAGACTGCAGGCGGTTGCGTTAGACTTATCAGATCGCCTTCGCATCCGACGTCACGCCAGTCGCACAGACTGGCCTCGTCCTGCAAATCCCAGTCCCAAAAGAAAGAATGGACGGCGGAGAAGAAGAAGAAGAAGATCAATTTGATTAGCCGTTGAGCGAGATGCGACTTTGACGTCATTGCAAGTTTGAATCTTACCGCTAGACTAGGACTAGACTGAGATGCGGCCGTTCCAGCGGCGCCGACATGGCCGCCGCGCTTAATTGAAGCGTACTCTTGAGGCCGGCACACTTTCTTCCAGAGGTAATAGAATTGGACGCACTGGCTGGCCGTTTTCGACGGTAACTGCATTCCATTTCATTTTTAAAAACAATGTTTAGTAGTAGTCGAGAAATGGCAACGTTGACAAGTCGAAACTTACGTGTTGAGCAACTTGGGGGAAATCCTTGCCGTGTTGGAGCAAAGCGCCGTGAAAGACGGCCATCTCTTCGGGCGTCCACTGGGGTGAAGCCGACGACGAGGACGAGGACAAAGAATCAGCTCG
This sequence comes from Ceriodaphnia dubia, assembly GCA_022539655.2. NCBI lineage: Eukaryota > Metazoa > Arthropoda > Branchiopoda > Diplostraca > Daphniidae > Ceriodaphnia > Ceriodaphnia dubia. Next base: position 3,360,904 of record JAKUCG020000070.1, read on the forward strand.
TTGTGTGAGCAAGTGCAGTTTGGCCGCCTGGACGTCGCCGTGAAAATGCGTCAGGGCGGCCAGGACTTGTTCCTCGCTGCGCTTTGGACCGGGCAGAGCGGCCGAACGAGACCAGGCCAGTAGACGGTCCACCTGAT